>CM038678.1:239953963-240277372 GCA_021605205.1 Aegilops longissima | reverse complement strand
CCGACACTTCTAGTCCGGACTCCTCAAGAGCTCCCTCAACCAGGCTTCAATTACGACGAGTCCGCGCGCATATTGTCTTCGCATTGCAAGGCGGGTTCCTCCTCCAATACTTCATAGAAGGTTTTGAACACCAGATAGCGCTCGCTCGCAAAACAAGTTCCACATACCACCACAGAGAATAACTTTTGCACAAATCTGTCGACGATTCCGCGGCATGACATCACACCACGGCCAGCCTTTATATGAATCATTTTTACTGCTCCACCTCAGCGCTTAGCGAGGCGATTTACTTGGCACGCCTTATCAAAGCATAGATCATGCCCCTTATTTCGGGATTCTCATCAATACGGACGTAGAACCCATCCGCGCCATTGATTACGGCGCTGGGAAATAAGCGAGTTTTACCAGTTGGTGGGGACGATAGCTTCGTCCGTCCATATAAGGGGATAAGGATCCACCTTTTCACCCACGCCTTCTTCCTCCTTTGCTTATCCATTTCACAAGACTCGAGCTCCAGCGCCCAAGTCCGCACATCCCTCCTTAACCTTCTCCAACCATGTCGAGCGGAGGCAGGTGGATGGCCTCCTCCGCCACGGAGGGCACATCACAAGATCAAGGGAGGCCGGATACTTGTCCGCGACATCACAGCACAAAGCTGCCCGATGTGGGCAGCTTATTCCAACCCCCGGCCCCATGAGAGGGTAGTGTTTCTCCCCACTTCCTCCGCTGGGCTAGGTTTTCCACTTCACCCATTTGTCCGGGGGCTCATGTTCCACTACGGCCTGGACTTCCACGACCTGGCCCCGAATTTCATCCTCAACATCTTGGCGCTATCGTCAGTGCAAGGCCTTCCTCTGCATTCAGCCCCACTTCGCTTATGGCTGAAGATCTTCAACGTCCGCCAAGGTAGTGGGCGGCCGCTGCCGGAGTGCGGAGGCGCCATGGTTGGCAAGATGGCCAAGGTCCTATGGCTCGAGGGCGCCTTTGTGGAGACAATAAAGGGGTGGCAATCGGGGTGGTTCTACATCACCGAGCCACGCGACCCCGAATGGGTGGCGGCCCCCGAATTTAGATCTGGCTTCCCCACACGGCTCTCGTCGTGGAAAGAGACGGGCCTGACGTGGGGGAATTAGGAAGAGCTATCCGAACTCCAAACATGCGTCCGAAACCTGATGGACAAGAATCTCAGGCTTGTCGACGTAATCCAGGTGATGCTCATCCGCCGGATTCTCCCATGCCAACAACGGGCCTTTAACTTGTGGGAGTTCGATCAGCACAGACCAACCTGAGCCAACTCTTCGACACTACGCATTTAAGATGCCTGGAAGGTGCTGTTCAAGGGCGCTGAAGCCCCCACATCCGCTAACAAGGATCGCGGATACAGCTCGCGGCGTCCAGCCGGCGAGGTAAGTTATTTTACCCTTTACGGGACTCTTTTTGCATAGATTTACTCTATGTGGGATCTAAAACTCCCTAATCTTTGACATGACTGGCTGAAGACGTCTGGAAAGATTAACTATCCGGCTCCTTTGCCGGAAGACCAGGAGGACGCCCGATTGACGGGGCTGCTGGCTCCGCGCCCCATGTGCTGCCGGAGAAGAAGGCTAAGAAGGAGGCCACGGAACTCAAGGAGCTCCCGACGCCAGTGCCGCCGATTCTCAAGCGAATCTTCTCCCGAGGACGAGGAGGAAGAAGAAGAAGCTCCTCCCCAGCCGGGGAGGAGAAGAAAAGGAAGGCCGCCCCAACCGGGAGGCCGGAGGATCCAAGAAGGAAGAACCTTCCTCCGGACTTCTCCACCAACGCCGACGACGGACGAGGAGGATTGGCCTACAAGGGAAAAGCCTCAAGTAGATCGTAAGTGTCCCGATACCCATGGATTTTATTATTGTAGAGTGTTCTCTAATGTGGAACAACTGCAGCCCGCCCAAGGGCGAAGTTCGCCGATTCATCGAGCGGGTCCTCGGCTCGCCGGAAATGGAGAGTACTTGCCTGACGCCTCGCTTTCACGCCGCGGACGACGCCATGGTGGGGCCCCAAGGGGGCTTGGTCAAGAGGAGGTGGCGCAGGAGGTGCCACAAGGCAACCTCCCGGACTCAGCGTGGGGGGCAAGACCCCAGGGCTTTAAGTCCGACCTTGTCCGGACTCCATGCCGGAACCTTCAGCCGTTCCGAGTCCGAAGCGGTCCTTCGCAAAAGGGTAAGACACCGTGTCCTCCGCCCAACCGAGACACCGGATAGCTTATTGGAGGTGCTCAACGGCGCCCATCGAGGAGGAGCACCGCACCGTTATGAGTGCGGTGATCCGACAGCCAGTCCGCCAAGAGCGGATCGACCAAGCCTCGTACGAGCCTTCTAACACGCTTTGAGGTAAGTTTAGAATATGTAAAATATTACCGCATAGATAGTAGTTCTCGATGCTTAGTTCGTGTTCGGAAAGAAAAGCCGGACTAAGGATCTAAAAGATATACGCAGGAGTCTAACATAAGTATGTCAATATGGGAATGCAGGCTGCGCCGCGACCTCTCCGCCAGACCGATCGCGAAGGTCAATGCATTGAAGCAGAACCTCGAGCGGTCCGAGAACGAGCTCGACAAGCCAAGAAGCAGCTAGAGGACAAGGAAGGTAAGTGATACCTTATTAAAGAAATACCTTATAGAAAAGGTTTTGGTTGCAAAAATAACAGGATAACTTGGGTACTACAGGCCACTTGACGAGGTGGCGGCCTCAAGGAAGTGGTGTCCGTGGTCGAAAACAAAGCGGCCGCGGAGCGCATCGAGCGAGAGAAGGGGAGGCGAGCTGGCCAAGGATGGCAAGAGCTCCAAGCTCTCGCCGAAAGACACGAGTTTGAGCGTGACTCAAGACTCGAGAGTCCGGCTCGCCTCGGCTCTTGAGAGTGCCAAAGCTGCTAAGGCCGAGGCCCAAAAAGCCCTCCAAGAAATTGAGTCGTTAAAGAAGATAGCGGCGAGTAAGGAATTCTTTATGCAAAGCAAGCATGTGAAAGTGAATTACCTATTACTTACCCGGATTCTGAGCTCTCCAGGAGCATTCGCAGATTTGCCCCGTAGTGTGTCTAATGCTGCCGCATTCTACCGCGCCCAGGGCGGAGCTCGACGGAAAACGTGTTCTGGTCTCAGTAGGCTGAGGCCGAACGTCCGGTGCCCCTGAGCGACCAGCTGAAGCAGCTGGTCGAGCTCCACAAGGTCGCCGAACAGGCCATGAAGGGCCTTATAGCGCGGCTGTGGCCATTGGAGGCCATGCCCGGGAGCTATTTCGGCTTGGTGCAGCGGCTGGTGGATGCGTGTCCACGGTTTGAAGTCATCAAGCGCTCCGTCTGCATTGAAGGTGTCCGTCGGGCCCTTGCCCGTGCTAAAGTGCACTGGGGCAAGCTGGATGCAGAGAAGCTTGTGACGGACGGGCCACCGAAGGGCCATGAGCATCGCACGCCCGATATGTACTATGATGGCCTCCTGAAGGGTGCCCGTCGAATATCGGATGAGTGCTCCAGAGATGTAATTTTTGAATAGACTCGCATTTGTTATCCTGTACACTGAAAACTTGTTCATATGCGCTAAGCAAACGCTTGTTAATTTAAAATATTACCTTCTGTGCGGCCGTTTATCAAATTTGAGAGATGGCAAGTCGTTGGCTTCAGCCCCCATGCCACGAAAGTGCAGGGTGTTCGGGATAAACTTGAGCACTCTTGTTCCCATTCTTGGGTCCATCTAGGGAGGCGCTCAACACAACGAACAAGGCAACCGGACTTATAATGCTTGAACACTCTCACTTAGCCATAGAATTCTATAATTGAAATTTTGGCGAAGCCCCTAGTATTCGGAAGAACGAGTTCGGGGCGCTATCCACGCCTTGACCGGACAATTCCGGTTCCTCGCTCTAAGCGGCATAAGTCTTTAGGGACCCGAAAAAACCTCTCGAACAGCGACCAGCTCTCGCCCTATCATGACGGTCAGTTTTAGCTTTCGCCACTGAGGTGCTCGACCCAGCTCAACTGGGGCACAATCGCAGTGGTTCTCCCGGTGCTACCTTAGCCGATATAGCGGAAAGTAAGGTACCAAAACACGGGAGCCAGGCAAACCCAACTATTGACCCAAGACATGATTCGAAGCCGATTCATATAATGCTATAGGTTCGGGGTGCCGCACTTGTGAAAGTGTTCGGACTTATCACAACATAATTTTGGGATTCTTAAGCCCCTGGTGTATTGGCCGTACCAAAGTGTATGGTTGCAACATGTCATGAAATGAACATATGTATAGATAAAGCAAGTAGTGCAATAATAAGCAAAAGCTATGTATTGTTTATTCAAAAAAGGTAATGCAATGAAAGCAGAACGATACAAATAGTGTTATAAGCAAGGGATGGGACTATCTAACATGTCCTCTCCAGGGTAAGCTGGGATGGTATGTAAAACAGGTATAATGCTCGTAATAGAGACCACCTGAACGTTCGACGTGGCTTTCCGCTTCCCTGGCTGTTGCATCGTGAGTTTGGCGATTCAAGTGCCGGACAGGACTTCTCAAAGACGGAGTCCTAAAAGTAAGAAAAAGGAAGAAAAAAGGAAAAAAGAAAAATAAATGACACAATCGGGAGCCCCTGGTGCGGTCGAGCCGCATTCTTGGCGTGCCGTGGTCTTGCCCCTCCCCATATGCCCATGGTATCTCCAGAGCATAACTATGTACGTGTAATACTAGCTTCGCGATTTCGCGAGGGCGGGGGTTGGGGCCGGATTGCTACGCGTGCTTGAATCGTGCCAGGCGGTCTTGTTGTAGGTTACTCCGGGCGCGCTTGACAGTGTCCGGACGCTTAGTGGCCGGACTCAAGAATTGTTGTGAGAGGCTGCTTTGTATCTCCGCCGCGAGGAACGCTGTGTGCTGCTCCGTTCGGAGAGAGCGTTCGGTGTTTCCATTGACCGTGATTACTCCTCGAGGGCCTGGCATCTTGAGCTTGAGGTATGCGTAGTGCGGCACCGCATTGAACTTTGCAAATGCGGTTCGTCTGAGCTGTGCATGATAGCCGCTGCGGAATGGGACGATGTCGAAGATTAACTCTTTGCTTCGGAAGTTATCCGGGATCCGAAGACCACTCCGAGTGTAATCGAGCCCATACAACCGCCTCTACACCCGTATGACGATTTAAAGGTCGCTTTTGTAGGTTTAATCCTTGAGGGTCCATGCCCATTTTGCGACCGTATCCTCGATAAAGCAGGTTCAGGTTGCTACCGCCGCCCATCAGACTCGGTGAGGTGAAATCCGATAATTGGGTCAAGAACCAATGCGGCGGCCGCCGTGGACGGATGCTAGTGGGTGGTCCTTCGATCGAAGGTGATCGGGCAGAAGACCATGGGTTGAACTTCGGGCGACTCGCTCCATCGCATATACATCCCTTTAGTGCACGCTTCCGCTCCCTTTGGGTATGTGGGTTGCGATATCATGTTCACCGTCCGCACTTGTGTGGGAAAACCCTTCGTCCTCTATTGTTCGGGCGGCCGGGCTCTTCCTCGTCATCGCTATGCAGCCCCTTGTCATTGAGTTCGCACTTAACTTGCTGCGTGTTTGAACACCCAACAATCCCTGTTGGTGTGATTGGCTGGTTTTTCGGGGTGCCATGTATCCGCACAAGTGATCAAGTATTCGGTCCAAGTTGACGGGCCCTGGTATTTCTTTTGAATGGCTTCTACCGCTGACCGGTTTAGAGCCTCTGAATCCGCATTGACGGCCGATCTTCAGCATTATCACCGCACGCGGCGCTTGTTCTTGCTGCGACGCGACCTACCATTGTTGTCCTTGGTATCCAACTATCGTGGTGTTTGGCCAAGTTGTTGCTTCGAGCTAGCCAGCTTGTCCTCTCCCGCACAAAAGCGAGTCATGAGGGTTGTGAGGGCTGCCATAGATTTCGCTTTTCCTGTCCTAGGTGCCGCCAAGCCACTCGTCATGGATGTTATGTTTGAAGGCTGCAAGGGCCTCTCGCATCCGGACAATCAACGATTTGATTTTTCTTTGTTAGGAACCGATCCGAATTGTCCGCCGATTCTTCCGCTATGAATTATGTGGCTAAGGTCATCGGCGCTCGTGGTCGCACATATGTGCCCTGGAAGTTATCAAGGAATGCGGCTTCTGTGTCCTCCCAACAACCAATTGATTCTGCCGGCAAGCTGTTGAGCCAATGCCGAGCTGGTCCTTTAAGCTTGAGGGGAGGTATTTGATGGCATGTAGATCATCACCGCGGGCCATGTGGATGTGGAGGAGATAGTCCTCGATCCAGACCGCAGGATCTGTGGTACCATCGTATGATTCGATGTTTACGGGTTTGAAGCCCTCGGGGATTTGATGATCCATTACTTCATCTGTGAAGCATACTGGATGTGCGGCGCTTCTGTATTGGGCTATATCACGACGTAGGTCATAAGGAGTGTGAAGCCGCCGAATACGAAGATCTGTCCGGGGAGAAAAGTCTCACCCTGGACCGCGTCGTTGTTGATGATCGAAGGAACCATCGGGCCTAAGGATGACGACATAGAGGAACTCTTAATAAAAGCACCAATGTCGGTGTCAAAATCGGCGGATCTCGGGTAGGGGGTCCCGAACTGTGCGTCTAGGCGGATGGTAACAGGAGACAAGGGACACGATGTTTTTACCCAGGTTCGGGCCCTCTCGATGTAGGTAAAACCCTACTCCTGCTTGATTAATATTGATGATATGGGTAGTACAAGAGTAGATCTACCACGAGATCAGAGAGGCTAAACCCTAGAAGCTAGCCTATGGTATGATTGTTGTTCGTCCTACGGACTAAAACCCTCCGGTTTATATAGACACCGGATAGGTTAGGGTTACACAGAGTCGATTACAATGGTAGGAGATCTACATATCCGTATCACCGAGCTTGCCTTCCACGCCAAGGAAAGTCCCACCCGGACACGGGACGAAGTCTTCAATCATGTATCTTCATAGTCTTGGAGTCCGGCCGTGACGATAGTCCGGCTATCCGGACACCCCCTAGTCCGGGACTCCCTCAGGGAGTATTCATTTTTTGTGCGTAATAAGGAGGCACTTCCTTGCGTGCGAAGATATAGCTGGTGGGTCTGAGCTGTCTGCGGCCGTAACGTTTTTTTCACGAAATACAGAGGCCCTTTCGGTGGGTCCCTGATGTCAGGTCGAGGAATCATTATTTTGCGCATAATAAGGAGGCATTTCCTTGCGTGCAGCCGTGGACCCAGCTGTCGGCCTCTCCACATACAGTCCACTTCATATGCATGTCGGTCATTGACCATGTTGACCAGGCCGCGCCGAGAGCACCAGGGCGGTGGATAACGGCGAGGCCTAGGAAGGGAACGACACGGAGGCAGGGAAGATGTAACGCCCCGGATTCGATGCGCCAGGTGTTTGCCAGTTATTCGCCATCGTTGCCATGTCATTTTCTTGCGTGTTGCATTTTGTCATGTCATCATGTGCATTTCATTTTGCATACGTGTTCGTCTCATGCATCCGAGCATTTTCCCCGCTGTCCGCTTTTCCAACTGCACTCCTATGTCCCCCTGCGCCCTTTTGCCTCTTTTTTGTGTAAAGGGTGTTAAACGGTCTCGCAATGGACCGAGGTTTGCTGCGGCCTTGGTATAGCACCGTAGACCGCCTGTCAAGTTTCGTGCCATTTGGAGGTCGTTCGATACTCCAACGGTTAACCGGTAACCGTAAAGCCTCCTTCTTTGCATCCCAACACCCCTTCAAAGTGGCCTAAAACCCAGCAAACTCCCTCCATGCTCTCGGCCGTTCGATCACGATCGTGGTGGGCGAAACCGTGCTCCATTTGACTCACTCTACTGCCCGCAACCTCGCCTCCCGCCGCCTGCTTCCGCCGCCAGGCCTCTCCGCATCCTCCGCACGCAGACGGCCTCCGCTACCCACAGACGCCGGACCTAGCTGAGTCCCCCCGCTTCTCCAGCGCCTCCGCCCGCGCCTCCCGTCGCTCCTCCGGCTTACCGCCGGATCCGGCGAGATCCGGCCTAGGAGAGCCTCGCCGCCCTTCTTCCTGCCCCACGGCGACGAACTCCGGCGAGATCCGTGCCGCTTTGAAATCCGTGCAACGAGGTTGACCCCGAAAATTCCTCTAAGTCTCAGATTTTTCAGCATCATGTTCCCATGTTCATCGCATCATAACTCCGCATCCGTAGATCCGTTTCGTGCGTGTAATATGTCAAATTGTTCGCCTTGACGAGTACATAATTTCATCTCATTGCATCATTTACATTTGAGCTCATCTTGCTGCCCGAAATGCTGTAAGAAGAGGGCTATGTGATGTTAGTTTCAGATTCTTATCAGAACATGCACTTTTGTCATTTTTGCCATGGTTGATGTGTGCACCCTATGAACTTGAGTCCTACATGTGTTTTGTAATATGCCATGCCATATTTACAGGGTTGTATGCCATGTATTTTTGTGATCTCTGTGGTGACTAGCACAAGCATGCAAACTAGGCTTTATGATGTTGCTGGTTTCAGCCCCTGTTCTGCTGATATTTTTATGTCATGTAAACTTGATGCTACCGAGAGATCCATGATTATTTTGAGATACTTCAGTAAGGATGTTTTGAACATATGGTTATTCTCTATCCATCCATGCCCTTTTTTGCAATTATGGAGTGCCATAGCTTGAGTCAATCAAGCTCTACTTTTGCTATAAAATGTTTCCTGGCAAGTTGTTTACATGTTATTCAATTTTGCCAAGGTTGTTGTAGTTGATACGTGTATGCTATGATGTTGTTCTTGCCATGTATAGCTTCTATGCCATGTCTTCCTACTGTTGGTTGCCTTGCCATGCCATGTATTGCTCTGTGGTGAGTGGTTCAAGCTCACCAACATGCCTACTTATTATTGTTCCTGCCATGTTTGACTCTGTAATATAACTTGCCATGTTTACATGGGTGCCATCTTATCTTATGATCCTTTTTGGCTCATGGTCACTAAAGGACTTTTGTTCTATGCAATTAGTAGATTCATGCCATGTCTTTGTTTGCCATGATAAGTTCCTGTAACATGTTGTTTCATAGCTCTAAACATTGCAACCTGATGTTATTTTCTGCAAAGTCTGAAACTGATATTATTTGCAATCTTGCCATGTCCTTTTGAGCATGTTCTAGTGATTTCTGGAGTTAGCTCAGTGTTCATGTTTTGTAATGCATTACCTGTACATCATGCCCAGGCCTTGTGTTTTCACGTTGGGATTCTGTAGCATGTTGTTTTGATGCTTGCAATATGCCTAGTTGCTGTTTTGGACAGATTGTTGCTATAACTTGTATAGGGTGTATGTGTTGAACCGTTGCTCCGTTTTGAGTGTGCTCTATATGAAACTTGCTTGATTTTGCATGTAGTTTCATATTACCTTGTTGAATCTATGTTTTGAGGTGTTTGCTTGATGTTTGTATGCATTTTGCATCAATGCCATGCTCATCTTGTTCTGCTCATATCTTCTAGGCCGTAGCTCCGAATTAAATGAACTTTATATGTAACTTGACTAGAATTTCGTGTAGATCATCGTGGTGCATCTTAAATTGCTGTTTAACAACTTGAACTTAAGGTTTATTCAGATCTGGACCAATTTCGAAATTTGCATATGAGGACTTACCGGAATTGTTCTATGTTGTTCCCGGCCTCATTTAAACTTGCTTTGGTTTGTTGCTCTTATTTGCATCATCTCTTGCCATGAGTAGATTCATGTAGCTTGTCATGCATCATGCTTGATTGTGCATCATGCCTTGTTCATGTGTGGTGTGTTTACCATGTTGTGTGCTTCTCTCGATAGTTCCTGTTTCGTTGCGATCGTGAGGATTCGTTCGTGTACGCTTGGTTCATCTTCGTGGCTTCATCTTCTTCATGGACTCGTTCTTCTTCCTTGCGGGATTTCAGGCAAGATGACCGTCACCTTGGATCTCATTACTATCATTGCTATGCTAGTTGCTTCATTCTATCGCTATGCTGCGCTACCTATTACCTGTTTATCAAGCCATCCCAAATTGCCATGTCAGCCTCTAACCTTTGACACCTTTCCTATGCAAACCGTTGTTTGGCTATGTTACCGCTTTGCTCAGCCCCTCTTATAGCGTTGTTAGTTGCAGGTGAAGATGAAGTTTGTTCCTTGTTGGAACATGCAGATGTTGTTCCTTGTTGGAACATGTTTTACTTGTTGGGATATCACAATATATCTTATTTTAATTAATGCATCTATATACTTGGTAAAGGGTGGAAGGCTCGGCCTTATGCCTGGTGTTTTGTTCCACTCTTGCCGCCTCTAGTTTCCGCCATATCGGTATTATGTTCCCGGATTTTGCGTCCCTAACGCGGTCGGGTGATTTATGGGACCCCTTGACAGTTCGCTTTGAATAAGACTCCTCCAAAGAAGGCCCAACATTGGTTTTACCATTTGCCTCACCTAGCCCCTTTTCCCTTGGGACTCGCGCTCTCAAGGGTCATCTTCATTTTAGCCCCCGGCCAATGCTTGTCTAAGTGTTGGTCCAAACTAGAGCCACTTGCAGCGCCACCTCGGGAAACTTGAGGGCTGGTTTTAGTTGTACGTCTCGCTCATCCGGTGTGGCTCGAGACGAGATACGCTGCTACTATCGGGATGTCGGCACGCCGGAGGTCTTGCTGGTCTTGTTTTATTGCTATCGAATGTCTTGTAGCCGGATTCGAGACTGATCGGTCTTCCGGGAGAAGGAATATCCTTCGTTGATCGCGAGAGCTTATCATGGGCTGTTGGGACACCCCTGCAGGTATAAACTTTCGAGAGCCGTGCCTGCGGTTATGTGGCGATGGGAATTTGTTAATATCCGGTTGTAGTAAACTTGAAGCAAACTCTTCTAAAATACACCAACCGTGCGTAACTGTGAGTGTCTCTTTTCGGGTTGATCGAGAGAGAACACGGTTCTTGGGTTATGTCTGACGGAAGTAGGAGTTCAGGATCACTTCTTGATCATTGCTAGTTGACGCCTGCCTTTGTTTCTCTTCTCGCTCTCTTTTGCGTATGTTAGCCACCATATATGCTTAGCCGCTGCTGCAACCTCACCACTTTACCCCTTTCTTTCCCATTAAGCTTTGCTAGTCTTGATACCCATGGTAATGGGATTGCTGAGTCCTCGTGGCTCACAGATTACTACACCATCAGTTGCAGGTGCAGGTTATGCGATGATCATGACGCGAGAGCAATGTTTGCTTGTTTTGGAGTTCTTCTTCTGCTTCTTCGATCGGGGATAGGTTCCGTGTCGGCAGCCCGGATAGCAGGTGGATATTGTTTGAGTTTCTGTTTGTGATTCATCCGTAGTCGGATGTTGATCTTGTATGTTGTATTGTTGTATTCATGTGACATTGTATGTATTGGATGTATCCCACTATTATGTAATGTTGATGTAATGATATCCACCTTGCAAAAGCGTTCCAATATGCGGGTCTATCCTTGGTGGGACCGTCGAGTTCCTTTTGGATAGGGTCGCATATTGGGCGTGACAGAAGACTCGGCAGTTGTTTCCCACGCGGAGGGGAGTACGAGTGTACGAGGGTTTACTGGTTCGTCTGCCGTCGCCGGAGAATAACAGCAGGTGTGGGTGAGTAGAGGGATGGCTAGGCCAGCGATGGGAGTACGGTGGGCGGTGAGGCCTACGCGGCAGCACAGCCGGCCACGGGGAGGAGGGAGCTGGCAGTCCCGCCGGCGCTTGTTTGAGCGGCTGGAGTAGGAAGAGCGGAGATTGAAGAAGCACGACGACTGTTCGATGGACATCCAACAGTCACTGCTTGTGCGTCAACCTTTTTTTAGGAAAGCCTCAAATCTGTGGAAAATAGCATACAAATTCATTTTGTTAGCATTACAGCTCATATTAGAAAAGCAGGCAGTACAACCCATTTGCTAATTCTTAAGGTTTTTTTGGAGCCCATATTCTTTTTGTTAGCATTACAACCCATATTGTGGCCACGGTTAAAAAATTATACGAAATTTTGCATATTTTGGTGCGGTCCGAACTGTTTTTAATCCCGAAATTTCGACTCACATTCAAACTGATTTTAAAAATAAATGTATATCAATAGAAAATCCAAAAAATTCTCCACGCATAAAAATTAATGTAATTTAAAATCTCAAAATGAAAAAAAACATATTTGTAACTAATTGCCGGTTTGATGTGTTTTAAAAATATACAACCCATTTCTCATTACTGATAGGCCATTTTCTCGGCTAGCCGAATGAAGCCCTCCTCGTCTTAAAAGATTTGCAGCCCAACAGGCCTGACAAAGCGACTTACTTGGCAAATCACAAAAAAACTGGGTTGTGGCCGTGGACCCAGCTGTCAGCCTCTCGACGTACAGTACTCTTCCGATGGAAGTCGGTCGTCGACCACATTGACCACGCCGCGCCGAGAGCACCACGGCGGTGGACGACTGCGAGGCCAAGGAAGGGGACGACGCAGAGCCGGGGAAGACGCGGCAGTGGAAGCCCGCGTGGAGAGGAGTACGAGGGTTCACCGGTTTGGCTGCGGTGTGAGGCTGCCATCGCCGCAGAATAACAGTGGGTGTGGGTGAGTAGAGGGATGCCCTGGCCAGCGGTGAGAGTAGTAGGGGCGCCAGTTCTGCAAGGCAAAGACACCGCCGCCACAGGAGGCGGGAGAGGCATTCCGCCGGCGCGCTTACGGCCGGAGCAAGAAGATCGAGATTAAAGAACACGACGGCCGTTGGATTGACATCCTCACGATTACGTATGCTAGAATCGCTTGTTGACGATATAATAACTAAAAAATCTTGCATACGCGTCAATAAAACAGGCCCACAAGTCGACCACTCCTCTTTTTTAATAATTTATATATAGCTCATGGCAACTTCTTATGCAATTTATTGCGATCGTTTTTTTGTTGGCGGGGCCAATTTCGCATATTTCTATGGATTCCAAACTATTTTTAATACCGAAATGTCGAGCCAGATTTAAAGTACTTTGAAGATATATTTAAATTAGGTTAATGCCTAGTGAAATAGGAATCTGAAAATGTGAAAAAATTCAGAAATTATAAAGTAATTGCCAATTTGTCATCTGTTTTATATTTACAACCCATTTCATATTACTTTCAAGATTTGCAGGCGCCTTGAAAGAGTTGCAGCCATCGTATGTAGAAAAATAAGTAGGCCTGGATCGGGTATTCTTCAGAAAAAATAAACAGGGCTCATTTTCACAAAGAAAAAATAGCTGGGCTGGTCACATGGTGAACATAAAATATAAGCATTGACTAGACGGGCCACACCCGAGTTCAAACCCTGCTCCGTCTCAACAATACCAAACAAAAAAATACTGCTCGAGTAGCTACGTCCCAGGTGTCAGTCGATCTAGTTCTGTTCTCTTGTCTATTGACTATATACACTCACAATGTCGTGGGTCCCAGATGTGAGGAAAACACTAGGAGGAAGCATTTTATTTTTCCATACGCTGACGTGGTAACAGCCGAGTTATTACAGAGTAACAAACGTGTAGACTTCTTAACTCTGAAAAAACCTACACGTGCCACCAATTATAAGAAAATATTAGTTAGAAGTGGCATCTTCGTGAGAGATTCGTTGCTACTTCTAAAGTTAAATTGTGATTAGCTAGACAGAATAGGTGGATTAAGAAGTAATCGAGGCAACAAGCAAGAACCAGATACAAAACTAACATGGATGAACAATTGGAACGACGTCGGGGTGGAAGATCGCAGTGAAGATGAGACCAGGTTCTGCTATTTCCATCAACATTCATGCACCAACTTTCAGTCCGTAACACTTGAGAAAGTTTATCCAAGTTCGGCCATAAAAAAGCAGCAATCTTCTTGGTTCATGAACCCCAACTCGGAACTTATATCCATGGCTTGTCTTCATTGTGACCATTAAACTAGTGTATTCAGTTATGGCAAGGCCGACATCGTGAGTACATGTGTTCTGGCAGAGCAAATAATACACTGCAGGAAAAATAATATGAGAACACAGCATGTTCAAAAAACCCCACCGTCCTGGATAGAAAAGAGGATTCTAGGAACATACCGTGCGTTTTTCAAAATGCTGTGTTAGGATGAGAAGGAACAAGTGTGGCGTCTCGCCGAGGGCGCAGAAACCTGTAGGGTACTCGCACTTTGGGCACTGCAAATGAAACACACTAGATTCAATAGGAAGAAAAAATGCATCAATGGCGGCGGCTGCCATCCTAGGATTACCTGCGACCAAGGCACTTGGATTTATCGGGGATGGATGAAGAATTCGTACCTGCTTCTCCATGCGAAAACCCTATGTAATCACCGAGAGTGGGTTTTCTCTGAACAAGCAGACGAGGGAGAAGGGGATTCAGGCCCAGTGAAATATTGCTGCTTCGTCCGTCCAGCTTACTGCTAAAGCTGGAAGGGGGGGGTTGTGATTTGACGGCTCATTGGGCATTACTACGGCGCTACGACCGGGGTGTGTCTACCGTGAAGTTGTGCACTCTAATTTGTGCATATGGCACGTGGACCCAGTTGTCGGTTGCCCCACATATCAGTGAAAGGAAGTAGAAAGACAGGAGTAACTAGTTACACATAAATATATTTTTAGACAGAGAGATACTCCCTCTGTAAAGAAATATGAAAATATTTTATATCACAGGCTCACCTTGCCGAGAAATATACTCCCTCTGCAACGCACGGGCATTATGGGGGTTCAGCTTTTTTATGGGGGTTCAGGTGAGAATATAACACTCAGATAGGCTCACGGTTCTGGACTTTGGACCACAGGCTGACCCTGCATGTTTGGGGGCCCATGTGTTCTACCTCAGCGCTTTTCATATTGCAAGCGATCGGTACGATGCTGGCTTTAGATGCTGTCGCAAGGCGAATACACAAAATTGAATAAAACACGGCAGCTGTTGGAATGAAATCGAATGACAGTTCCTAACAAGCAATCAGAGTTACAATTCCATCAACGATATACCATGTCATAAATAATACTGTCGTACTACTTATACACACAGGACACTTGTTTCACCATGCCAGATTATTACATCAAAATCTCTCGGAGGATAGATCAGTTCGGCAGTTGCGTGCTGCTACTGAAGAATTTCAAAGTTGATTTGGACCAGCTCTCCTTGCCGAGAAAGTTTGATTTTGACATCATCCCCTACCGCAAGATATGATTTAGATTTGAACCTTGACCATCCTTTAGCATCAATCATCATGCGACCATCCTTTGTACTTACGGTATATTGAGCAGGTTCATTCACACCAAGGCTGCGCATGGTAAGAGAAACTTGGCCGCGGTCGCCCGGATTGTTGAACGACTCCCCCGTTGCTCTAGGAATTCTCTGTTTGCAAACAAGAAGACATACCCAAATAGTTAGATCAGCATAGTGAATCATGTGAAACAACATGGAAAGAAAAAAGAACGAAGCACTTGGGCGGCCAATGCTTACCCAGAAGGTGGAAATGTCGGTTTTTGTAAGGACTTTGGTATATGAAGTGCGAATCGCAGCCCGATCCTGTTGCGGTGCAACTGCATGGGCCGGAGCAGATGCAAGTGCAAGTGTTGGTGCAGTGCCGAAGCCGCTGCTGCTGCGGAGATGGTGCTCCTTGTAGAGTTGGTGCCGTGTCGGAGCAGGTGCGGTGTCGAGGCCCGATCCTCCGTAGATCGATCGATCCACGACGCAGCGGTGCCCAATCCTCGCTTGATCAGACCGAGCAGCTGCCATTGTCGATGCTAGAGCAACTGCCGGCTGCTCGATCTGTGCGAGACAGCAAGCGATCGTGTCTGGTCTGCTATGATCAGCTTAACTTGACTATGATCCGTGACCGTGATCCAGTTTTTTTTCTTCATTTCTTTTAAACGCGAGAAGGACTAATTGTGGCGTTTTTGTTAAACCAAACTGCAGTTCATCATAGGAATTCAGCTTGTACTCAGACAACAGACTAATCCAATTTTTTCCAGTAATATAAGTGATGGACAGTGCCTTCGTTACAGACACGACAAAAGAAGTGAAACCTGCAAAAATAGCCATCGTAGAGAAAACCAAACGGTTTATTCTGTGATGAATGTCACATGGCAAAACCTGCATCGTAAAATTGCAGGAAAAGAAAGAAAACATGACATTAAATCAATAATATTTAGACAGTAAATCAATAAGATTTACTTGATGTGACACGAGTGAATCCTTACTAGGAAATCACTATGTTGAAGTACTAAACAGAAGATTGATCGTCCAACTACACGTGGCATGCAGGGTGAGGGAGTCCTGGATTAGGGGGTATCCGGACAGCCGGACTGTGTACAGCGTCCGGACTATTGAAGCGTGAAGATACAAGACTCAAGACTTCGGCCCGTGTCTGGATGGGACTTTCCTTGGCGTAGAAGGCAAGCTTGGCGATCCGGATATTATGTTTCCTTCCTTGTAACCGACTCCATGTAAACCCTAGCCCTCTTCGGTGCCTATATAAGCCGGAGAGGTTGGTCCTTCGAAGGCTGATCACAATCACAATCATACCATCATAGGCTAGCTCTTAGGGTTTAGCCTCTACGATCTCGTGGTAGATCAACTCTTGTACTACCCATATCATCAATATTAATCAAGTAGGAAGTAGGGTTTTACCTCCATCGAGAGGGCCCGAACCTGGGTAAACATCTGTGTCCTTTGCTTCCTGTTACCATCAGCCTTGACGCGCAGATCGGGACCCCCTACCCGAGATCCTCCGGTTTTGACACTGACATTGGTGCTTTCATTGAGAGTTCCTCTGTGCCGTCGTCGTCAGGCTCGATGGCTCCTTCGATCATCATCAATGAGCTGTTCAGGGCGAGACTTTCCTCCCCGGACAGATCTTCATGTTCGGCGGCTTCGCACTTCGGGCCAACTCGCTTGGCCATCTGGAGCATATCGACAGCTACGCCCCTGGCCACCAGGTCTGGTTCCAAACCAGAACTACACGGCGGACATCCGCAGAGACTTGATCTTCGATGGATTTGGGCCTATGCCAGGAGCACCGGACAGTCGCGACGAGCACGGCTTAGACCTGCCATCGGACGAAGCTCGGGGTATCGCCCCCGTAGTATCTCCGGACCTAGATCCGGAGCAGGCCGCGCTGTCTAAGGACGGAGGGATGGACCCCGCCCCGCCGGTCGCGCACTCATCGGCGGAAGAGCCGAACGCGGGCCTTACCCCTGTAGTGGCCTGTGAATCCGGACCCCGGATTCAGATCCGGATGTTGGTTCCAATCGCACACTCCCGATCCAATGAGCCAGGTTGGGCTCCGTAATGGAGTTCATCGCTGCGGATATCTTCCAAAGACTCGCCTTCGCGACATGCTGAACTCATTAAAGTCCCTCTCTTTGTCAGGAGGCTCTTGGCCGAACTACGTCCTGCTCGAGTGGGAAGCAGGCGATGAAGGAATTCTTTGCCCACCCACCACCCACTTCATTGCCACATTCGATGATTTAACCGACGTGATTGACTTTGACTCCGAAGACATCGTTGGTATGAACGAAGATGCAGGAGAATCACAGGAGCCACCGCTCACTGGGCGGTGGATAGCCGCCTATACCCATGATATACATATGGCAGACACTATGAAGGAAACCAATGGCGATGAGGCAGCGGAGGATAATCCCCCAGGGGGAAAAGCAAAGTATGGGCGTCGTCGGCGCCGCTCCGAGCCCCGCCACAGGAATACCGGCCCAGAAGTCAAAAACAATCCGGATGGCGCCGGAGATGAATATAACCCTAGTTGGTGTGCCTTTGATAAGGCCGGACTGGCCACTGTGGGATACTTGGAGAGGGCCAACTATACGCCCCCTCCGAGGACGAGGCAAGCCTCGGCAATGATGAATTCTGCGTGCCTGAAGATCCAGTGGAACAAGCTCGCTTCGAGCGACGGCTCATGGCCATGGCAAAAAGCCTGCAAAGGAAGCAACAGCAGCCTAAGGCTGACCAAGATTCGCTGGTAGAAAGATGGACCAAGGTCCTGGCCACTGAAAGATACGAACCTGACAGCCCCGACAAAGGGCACAACCAGCCACCCCAACCTAAGCAGGAGAACTCAAGGCACATGCCCCGACGTCAACACGCCACTACGGTCCAAAACAACACGAAGGACACAAGAAGAAGCATACTGAAGCCCCGGCGCAATGGTCATAAGCGTCAAGTCAGGAAAGCTGGTGCTAACTTCAGCAACTCCCAGTCCGGTCAACGGACAAAGAAGAGCTCAGACCTATCCGGCCGGGCCACACACTAGATCAACCATGCGGAATTCATGGTACTCCTAGAAGGACGGCAAAGCATACCAATAGAGAATGCCGAATCCTCAAAGCAAAACGGCTGGCCGCGTGCCGGAAACAATGAAGGGAGACTTCTGGTCAAGAGATCCCCCCCTCCATAGCATATAAGTACGGCCGCTTGCCCCAGACTGCACTAACCACAGCAACTCAGTTGCAGTACCTAAGGACATAGCAAACGAGGGGCCCCATAACATATAAAACCCCCGCAGGTGTGAAACCACAAACAAAATCTCCTAAAAGATGCTAGGGGCAAAGGCCAAGTTTTTCTGGCCCATCATTCTAAACGGTTGTCTTCGGATCACCAAAAAATACTTCCCAAAGAATAAATCTTCGGCACCTTCCTACCATGCGGTAATTCACCGTATGCTAACGGAACGAACCACGTTGACTAGGTTCCACGTGGTCAATCACACGGCCGAACCCCGCCCTCAGGGCGGAAATCATACAGCTGCCTGGGTAGTGAGTCGTGCATGCCTATCAAAATTTTGATATGACAGCCAACCATCCGGACACCAATTGAGGATTCCGCACTACCCAACGGTATAACGGCTGGGTTTACCAGGGCCCGATCAGGAGCCCTCGGACCAACCACAAGAGGGCGCTCGGCTACCCCCGAGTATTTTCCTTACAAACTAACTTTGATGCAGAACAGGATTGGTGATGTGGAACCGGCTGGGACACGCAAGGAGCACCCCCTAAAAGAAGGAAGTCTGGATTCACTCTTGATCCACTGACAACTCCCTCCAGTCCGGCCATCACAGGTTCCGCCAAAAAACACCTCTTTTTAATCATACATCGTACTCATACGCATAGACATATCATTTTGCTACAATGCGTAGACTTAAATAACACTTACCGGCTGTTGCTTTTCATCGACACCTCGTGTTACGCCCGATTATGCCAGGGGCTTCATAATAAGGTAATAAAGTCCGACCACCTTCTCGGTCGTCCGGCACCCCGAACTTATAGCACTATATGCATCAGCTCCGAATCATGTCTTGGGTCATTGGTTGGGTTTGCCCGGCTCCCTTGTTTTGGTACCTTATGTTCCGCTATATCGGCTAAGGTAGCGCAGGGAGAACTAATGCGATTGTGTCCCGGATCTGCCGGACGAGCACCTCAGTAGAGAAAGCCGAAAACCGACTGTCATGATACAGCGAGAGCTGGTCATCTGTTCGAGAGGTTGTAAAATCCTTAAAGATTTGTTACGCACAACGCCATTCTAAATGCAGAGTGCGAAGGATCGGTCTTCTGATCAGGCGCCAATAGAGCCCCTAGTTCGGCCTTCCGAACACTAGGGGCTGCGCCGACCATACTCGGATTCCTATGGCTAAGTGAGAGTAATAAATCCTTATAGTCCGATTGCCTGGTTCATGGTGAGAAACGCCTCCGCAAAGGGACCCAACTATGCGATAAAGAGCGTTCAGATATATCCCGAACACCCCAGTATGCCTTTTACGTAAAGGTTTAGCGACGATCGCCAACTCTCAGGATTTACATACATTAAACAGCCGCACAGGAAGAACATATGTTCAAACAAAACAGGCAATATATAAACGCCATAATCCCATATTACAATAAAGTGGCACGAATGCCCTCAGGGAAATATAATGTCTTTGGTACATTTATCCGCCGCAAGGCGGGCCCCCTTTAGTACACCTTCATAGTACAGTCCGTGCTTGCGATGCTCCTTGCCCTCTGGCGGCCCCTCAGTCATCAGCTTCTCTGCATCAAGCTTCCCCCAATGCACATTTGCACGGGCGAATGCCATACGTGCACCCTCAATGCAGACCGGTCGCTTAATAGCATCAAGCCGAGGACAAGCGCCCGCAATCCGCTTCACGAGCCTCGGTAATCGCCGGAATTGGCTCCGCCGCCACAACCGGACAATCAAGTCCTTCATGGCTAGTTCGGCCGCTGGTGCAGTTCGACCAGCTGCTTCAGCTGATCGATAAAGGGCACCGGATAGCTCGGTGCCAAATACTGCGACCAGAAATCCCTCTCCGCAGACTTCTTTTCCTCGGTTCGGTAGAATTGGGCGGCATCTGATATCTGCGAGGAAGATTCGCAAACGCCCCTGGAAAAATAAGAATTCAACTTGCCGCTTAGAATTCTTCACATCATCATGAATAATTGGCTAAGAATACAGAAGGCCTTACCAGCCGCAACTTTCCGGGCATCTTGAATGTCCCGTACAGCACCTCGGGCTTCTTCACGGGCATCTTCCGCAGCTTGGAGCGCTTGGGCGAGTTCGACTTCTTTCTCTATTACACTCTGCTCCAAGCCCTCGCTTTTCTTCACAGCCTCCTCGAGCTCCAGCTCAGCTGTGACAACCCTGGCCTCGTGTCCTGGCCTCGTGTTTTTCACGAAGTGCCTGTTCGGCGGCAGCCTTCTTGTTGGCATCATCCACAGCCTTCTTTAGTGCCTCATATTTGGCACTCGCTCCTAGGGCATACAACACAAATATTTTTCAATATGCACAATTACTTATTTGTGCCTAATGCAAGACAATGTTTTATCATACCTTGTTTATCTTCTAATTGCTTCCTCACGCGGCCAAGTTCTTCCTTGGCCCGTTCCAGGCTCCGCTTCAGTTCGGACACTTCCGCATTATGAGCGGTCGTCTTCTCCGCAGACGCCTGTATTCAAACAAAGAAGTACATGTCATTAACATAAGTTCCCACGAAAAGAGAGGATTTGATCCCCGCCTGCTCCCTCTCCTTTGCCGGACAGGTATCGAGGCTACTACTCATATAATGACGATTCCTCAAAGGTTTCTTGGGAAACATACCTCAAAGGCCTTTATAAGGCCAAGGCAGGACTCGTTCAGCCCACTCTCGGTGGACTGAATCTTTTCAACCACCGCACCCAAAAGGGTCCGATGTTCATCGATGATAGACACATTCTTTAACGCCGTCGATAGACCGCCTGGCAGCTCTGTCCGAACAGAGGTTGCCGGCGGAGTAGGCAGGCCCCCCACCGTTGAATGTGGCTGCTCGCCCGATCTGGGAGCCTTAGAGGTCTCCCGGACCTTGTCCGGCCAGGGCAACCCAAGGTCGCCTCACGACGGCACACTCCGGGCCATCGCTCCCGTGTGTCCGCCCTGATATGCCCTCGTCCGAGCCCGCTGAGACGACACCTCAATGTCACGCCGGGACTTTAGGGAAGGGGCCTCTGGAGGCGTCTCGCCCGCCAAAGCGTCCGAGCTCAGTGAATCCTCGGATGAGAACTGGCCGGCGCGAGACCTCGCTGGAATGTGCAAAATATAGCAACAGTTAAAACTATTATACCCAAAAGCAATCCCGGACACATATGCATGATCGGATCTCGTACACTTATGACTTCTCCAGGGGCTGGGCCCTGGGATCCCACTCCGGACTGCTGTCGGCAGCCGTGGTGGATGCCTCTGGGAGGGAACCTTTTCTCCTCTTGGGCAATTCGGCCTCCCGGGACGAGGAAGCTACGCGCTTCTTCCCACCTCCAGAATGAGGCTCGCCCTCCTCTGCTTCTTCCTCTTCGTCTTCCGAAGAGGGAGCGTCGCTTGAGTCTTCGGAATTTGCGTCCGAAGCCTCGCGGTGATAGAGGCCACTCCGGGTCTTCTTGACCTTCTTGGAGGCCACCTTCTTCGGTGCCTCGTAAGGCGCGGGGACCAGCATCTTTGTTAGAAGAGGTCCGGACGGTTCCTCCGGCAACGGGGCCGGACAATGTATCCGCTCTGATTTCTTTATCCATCCCTGAGGTCACGATGAAACACGATTAGGATGTCTCCCCCATGACATGCCAGCTGAAGCATGAATAGACAGAGCTTGCCTGTGACTTACCGAGCTCGGAGAATGGGATAACTGATACCCACTGTCCTCGGTGGGGCCCGGCCACAATTTTCCGGACTTAAAGAGCACCTTCTAGATATCCTTGTGGGAGGAATCGTAAAGCTCCCGAAGGGTTTGGTGCTCGGCAGGGTCGAACTCCCACAGAGTACAAGCTCGGCGCTGACAAGGGAGAACCAGGTGAACTAGCATCACCTGGACTACATCCACAAGTTTGACGTCCCTATCGACCACGCCCTGAAGGTGCGTCTGGAGCAGTGACAGCTCATCGGACGAGGACCAGTTTCGGCCTTTCTCGGGCCAGGAAGTGAGCCGCAGCAGAGCTCCGGATTTGAACACTGGAGCGGCCGCCCACTTTTTGCCGCGTGGTTCGGTAATATAGAACCACTGCTGCTGCCACTCCTTGACGGAGTCGTTGAAGGCGCCCGTCGGCCAAATGGCCTTGGTCATCTTGCTCACCATGGCGCCGCCGCACTCGGCGTGTTCGCCACTCACCACCTTGGGCTTCACATTAAAAATCTTTAGCCACAGGCCGAAGTGAGGTCAGATCCGAAGAAAAGCCTCGCACACAACGATGAACGTCGAGATATTGAGGAAGGAGTTGGGGGAAAGATCATGAAAATCAACCCCGTAGTAATACATGACTCCGCGAATGAATGGGTGCAGGGGAAACCCGAGCCCGCGGACAAAATGGGGAAGGAACACGACTCTCTCATGAGGTTCTGGAGTGGGGACGACCTGTCCCGCCGGGGGGAGACGGTGGCCGATCTTCCGAGCGATACCCGCATCCGGAGCTTTTAATATCCTTCTCCCGGACAAGAGAGGCCATCCATCCGCCTCCCCTCCAGATCCGGACATCTTTGGAAGGCCTCTTTGGTGGAAAGGAAGAGTGCTTGGGCGTTAGGGCTCGAAAAGAGGGGAATGAGCGAGCGGAAGGAGAAAGGCGTGGGTAAAGAGAAGGAGGCCTTGTCTCTTTATAGGGGCGGTAAGTGCTTTTTGTACCTCCCCACTTGCCTGGTTGAGCCCGTTTGCCTCCCACTCGCCGCGATTAGCGGTGCGGTTGGATTACCCATGCCCGTATTGATGAGAATCCCGCGATAAGGGGACACGATCTCCGCTTCGACAAGACGTGTCGAGGAAACCGCCTCGTAATATACACAGTAGCTGGTTGTGGGGAAACGGTTCGAATAGTGACCCGACCGTAATGGCACGTTGCGTTGCCTAAAAAAATTATCAGCGGATTGCATTTGTGAAATATCATTCTCTCTATGGTGGCATGCGAAGATCATCTTGTGGATCCGGACACGGTTTGAGTGTTCGATAATTACCTTGGAGTATTCAAGGAGGAACCCGCCTGCAATGTCAAGACAAGATCACGCGCGGACTCATCGTCATTGAAGCCTGGTTCAGGCTACCGAGGAGTCCTGGATTAGGGGTATCCGGACAGCCGGACTGTACAACATCCGGACTATTGAAGCGTGAAGATACAAGACTCAAGACTTCGCCCGTGTCCGGATGGGACTTTCCTTGGCGTGAGAAGGCAAGCTTGGCGATCCGGATATTATGTTTCCTTCCTTGTAACCGACTCCATGTAAACCCTAGCCCTCTCCGTGCCTATATAAACCGGAGAGGTTGGTCCTTAGAAGGCCGATCACAATCACAATCATACCATCATAGGCTAGCTCTTAGGGTTTAGCCTCTACGATCTCATGGTAGATCTACTCTTGTACTACCCATATCATCAATATTAATCAAGCAGAAGTAGGGCTTTACCTCCATCGAGAGGGCCCAACTGGTAAACATCTGTGTCCCTTGCTTCCTGTTACCATCAGCCTTGACGCATGATCGACACCCTACCCGAGATCCGCCGGTTTTGACACCGACATTGGATGTTTCATTGAGAGTTCCTCTGGGCCGTCGCCGTCAGGCTCGATGGCTCCTTCGATCATCATCAACGACGCTGTCCAGGGTGAGACTTTCCTCCCTGGACAGATCTTCGTGTTCGGCGGCCGCGCGATCGCGGGCCAACTCGCTGGCCATCCGGAGCAGATCGACAGCCACGCCCCGCCACCGTGTCTGGTTCAAACCTGAACTACACGGCGGGCATCCGCGGAGACTTGATCTTCGATGGATTTGGGCCTATGCCAGGAGCACCAGACAGTCGCGATGAGCACGGCTTAGACCTGCCATCGGACGGCTCGGGTATCGCCCCTTAGTATCTCCGACCTAGATCCGGAGCAGGCCGCTACTGTCTAAGGATCGGAGGATGGACCCGCCGCGCGGTGGCGCACTCATCGGCGGTAGCACCGAACACGGCCTTACCTCTGTAGTGGCTCGTGAACCGGACCCCAGATTCAGATCCGGACGTTGGTTCCGTCCGCGACTCGATCCAATGAGCCAAGTTGGGCTCCGTAATGGAGTTCACCGCTGCGGATATCTTCCAAAGACTCGCCCTTCGGTGACATGCTGAACTCATCAAAGTCCCTCTCTTTGTCGAGGTTTCTTGGCGAACTACGTCCGCCCGAGGGAAGCAAAGCGATGAAGGAATTCTTTGCCCACCCACCACCCACTTCATTGCCACAGTCGATGATTTAACCAACGTGATTGACTTTGACTCCGAAGACATCGATGGTATGAACGACGATGCAGGAGAATCACAGGAGCCACCGCTCACTGGGCGGTGGATAGCCGCCTATCCTCATGATATACATATGGCGGACACTATGAAGGAAACCAATGGCGATGAGGCAGCGGAGGATAATCCCCTAGGGGGAAAAGCAAAGTATGGGCGTCGTCGGCGCCGCTCCGAGCCCCGCCACAGGAATACCGGCCCAGAAGACAAAAATAATTCGGATGGCGCCGGAGATGAATATAACCCTAGTTGGCGTGCCTTTCATAAGGCCGGACTGGCCACTGTGGGATACTTGGAGAGGGACAACTATACGCCCCCCTCCAAGGACGAGGCAAGCCTCGGCAATGATGAATTCGGCGTGCCTGAAGATCCAGTGGAACAAGCTCGCTTCGAGCGACGGCTCATGGCCACGGCAAAAAGCCTGCAAAGGAAGCAACAGCAACCTAAGGCTGACCATGATTCGCTGGTAGACAGATAGACCAAGGGCCTGGCCACTGAAAGATATGAACCTGACCGCCCCGACAAGGCACAACCAGCCACCCCAACCTAAGCAGGAGAACTCAAGGCACATGCCCCGACGTCAGAACGCCACTACGGTCCAAAACAACACGAAGGACACAAGAAGAAGCATACTCAAGCCCCGGCGCAACGGTCATAAGCGTGAAGTTAGGAAAGCTGGTGATAACTTCACCAACTCCCAGTCCGGTCAACGGACAAAGAAGAGCTCAGACCTATCCGCCCCGAGCCACACAATAGATCAACCATGTGAAATTCATGGTACTCCTAGAAAGACGGCAAAGCATACCAATAGAGAATGCCGGATCCTCAAAGCAAAACGGCTGGCCGCGTGCCAGAAACAATGAAGGGAGACTTCTGGTCAAGAGATCCCCCCCCCTCCATAGCATATAAGTACGGCCGCTTGCCCTGACCACGCTAACCACAGCAACTCAGTTGCAGTACCTAACCACAGCAATTCTCCAAGGGGCTTGTTCGGGGTATCTTCACCCCGTCCAGTAGAGCAAAGAGTTGCTCCTCAACCTACTGAACCTTTTGAAAATGAAACTCCTTTTGAAATTCCTTCGGGTATGATGGAAAAACTACTAGCTAATCCTTTTACAGGAGATGGAACCAAGCATCCTGATGAGCACTTAATATATATGGATGAAATTTGTGGATTATTTAAGCTTGCAGGTATACCCGATGATGTTGTTAATAGGAAGGTCTTCCCTTTATCTTTGAAGGGAGACACATTGACATGGTATAGGCTATGTGATGATATGAGATCATGGAACTATAAAAGATTGAAATTGGAATTTCATCAAAGTATTACCCTATGCATCTTGTTCATCGTGATCGCAATTATATATATAACTTTTGGCCTCGCGAAGGAGAAAGCATCGCTCAAGCTTGGGGGAGGCTTAAATCAATGTTATATTCATGCCCCAATCATGAGCTCTCAAGAGAAGTAATTATTCAACGTTTTTATGCTCGGCTTTCTGATAACAATCGCACCATGCTTGATACTTCTTGTGCTGGCTCTTTTATGATGAAGACTATTGAATTCAGATGGAATTTATTGGATAGAATTAAACGCAACTCTGAAGATTGGGACCTCGACGAAGGTAAGGAGTCAGGTGACACCTAAGTTTGATTGTGTTAAATCTTTTATGGATACCGATATTTTCCGTAAGTTTAGCACTAAATATGGACTTAACTCTGAGATAGTAGCTTCTTTCTGTGAACCTTTTGCTACTTATGTTGATCTCCCCAAGGAGAAGTGGTTTAAATATCATCCTCCCATAGAAGTAAAAGTAGCTGCACCTATTAAAGTTGAAGAAAAGATCGTCACTTATAATGATCCTATTGTTCCTACCTCTTATGTTGAGAAACCACCTTTCCTCGTTAGAATAAAGGATCATGCTAAAGCTTCAATGTTGTTCGTAAAAGCAATATTAGAACTTATACACCTCCCGAGCAAGTTAAAGTAGAACCTAATATTGCTATTGTTAAAGATCTCTTGTCCGTAATATTGATGGGCATGTTATTCAATTCGTGGTGAATCTGCTAGAATTGCTAAACCTTGTGCTAAAGATAAACATAGACCTGTGGTAGGCGTGCCTGTTATTTCTGTTAAAATAGGAGATCATTGTAATCATGGCTTATGTAATATGGGTGCTAGTGCTAGTGTTATACCTTATGACTTATATAAAGAAATTAAGCATGAAATTGCACCTGCTGAGTTAGAAGATATTGAGGTTACAATTAAACTTGCCAATAGAGATACTATATCTGCAATAGGAATTGTTAGAGATGTTGAAGTCTTGTGTGGGAAAACTAAATATCCTGCTGATTTTCTTGTTCTCAGTTCTCCACAAGATAGATTTTTTCCCATTATATTTGGTAGACCCTTCTTGAATACTGTTAATGCTAGGATAGACTGCAAAAAGAATGTTGTTACTATTGGCTTGGATGATATGATTCATGAGTTTAATTTCTCTAAATTTAGTAAACAACATCGTGAAGAAGAATTGCCTAGTAAGGATGAAATTATTGTTCTTGCTTCTGTTGCCGTACCTCCTAGTGATCCTTTAGAACACTATTTGCTAGACCATGAAAATTATATGTTCATGAAAGAAAGAAGGGAAATAGATGTACTATTTAAACAGGAACCTGTTCTGCAACATAATTTTCCTGTTGAAATCCTAGGGGATCCTCCTCCACCCAAGGGTGACCCCGTGTTTGAGCTTAAACCGTTGTCTGATAATCTTAAATATGCTTATCTTGATGAAAAGAAAATATATCCTGTTATTATTAGTGCTAACCTTTCAGAGCATGAAGAAGAAAGATTATTGAAAACTCTGAAGAAGCATCGTGCTTCTATTGGATATACTCTTGATGATCTTAAGGGCATTAGTCCCACTCTATGTCAACATAAAATAAATTTGGAAGCGGATGCCAAACCAGTTCGTGATCGTCAACGATGTTTGAATCCTAAAATGATAGAAGAGGTAAGAAAAGAAATAATCAAGCTTCTGGAGGCAGGTATAATTTATCCCGTTGCTGATAGTCAGTGGGTAAGTCATGTCCATTGTGTCCCTAAGAAGGGAGGTATTACTGTTGTCCCTAATGATAAAGATGAATTGATCCCACAAAGAACTATCACAGGTTATAGGATGGTAATTGATTTCCGCAAATTAAATGAAGCTACTAAGAAAGATCATTACCCCTTACCTTTTATTGATCAAATGCTAGAAATATTATGCAAACATACACATTATTTCTTTCTAGATGGTTATTCTAGTTTCTCTCAAATACCTGTGTCGGCTAAAGATCAATCAAAGACTACTTTTACATGCCCTTTTGGTACTTTTGCTTATAGGTGTATGCCTTTTGGTTTATGTAATGCACCTGCTACCTTTCAAAGATGCATGATGGCTATATTCTCTGATTTTTTTTTAAAAGATTTGTGAGGTTTTCATGGACGATTTTTCTGTCTATGGTTCCTCTTTTGATGATTGCTTAAGCAATCTTGATCGAGTTTGGAAGAGATGTGAAGAAACTAATCTTGTCTTGAATTGGGAAAAGTGCCACTTTATGGTTAATGAAGGTATTGTCTTGGGGCACAAAGTTTCTGAAAGAGGTATTGGAGTTGATAAAGCCAAGGTTGATGCTATTGAAAAGATGCCATGTCCCAAGGACATCAAAGGTATAAGAAGTTTCCTTGGTCATGCGTTTATAGGAGGTTCATTAAGGACTTCTCAATAATTTCTCGGCATCTGACTAATTTATTACAAAAAGATGTACCATTTGTCTTTGATGATGATTGTGTAGAAGCATTTGAAATACTTAAGAAAGCATTAGTCTCTCGCACCGTTGTTCAGCCACCGATTGAATTTACCTTTGAAATTATGTGTGATGCTAGTGATTATGCTATAGGTGTTGTTCTAGGGTAAAGAGTTGATAAGAAATTAAATGTTATCCATTATGCTAGTAAGACTCTAGACAATGCTCAAAGAAATTATACTACTACTGAAAAGGAACTTTTAGCAGTTGTATTTGCTTGTGACAAATTCAGACCCTATATTGTTGATTCTAAAGTAACTATTCACACTGATCATGCTGCTATTAAATATCTTATGGAAAAGAAAAATGCTAATCCTAGACTTATTAGATGGGTTCTCTTGCTGCAAGAATTTGATTTGCATATTGTTGATAGAAAAGGAGCTGAGAACCCGCTGCGTATAACTTATCTAGGTTAGAGAATGTTCTTGATGACCCACTACCTATTGATGATAGCTTTCCTGATGAACAATTAAATGTCATAAGCACTTCTCGTAGCACTCCATGGTATGCTGATTATGCTAATTATATTGTTGCTAAATTTATACCACCTAGCTTCACATACCAACAAAAGAAAAAGTTTTTCTATGATTTGTGACATTACTTTTGGGATGACCCACATATTTATAAAGAAGGAGTAGATGGTGTTATTAGACGTTGTGTACCTGAGCATGAACAGGAACAGATCCTACGCAAGTGCCACTCCGAAGCTTATGGAGGACACCACGCTGGAGATAGAACTGCACATAAGGTATTGCAATCTGGTTTAATTGGCCTACTCTCTTCAAGGATGGCCATAAGTTTGTTTTGTCTTGCGATGAATGTCAAAGAATTGGTAATATTAGTAGACGTCAAGAAATGCCTATGAATTGTTCACTTGTTATTGAACCATTTGATGTTTGGCGCTTTGATTATATGGGACCTTTTCCTGCCTCTAATGGATATACACATATTTTGGTTGCTGTTGATTACGTTACTAAGTGGGTAGAAGCTACTCCAACTAGTAGTGCTGATCATAACACTTCTATTAAAATGCTTAAGGAAGTTATTTTTCTGAGGTTTGGAGTCCCTAGATATTTAATGACCAATGGTGGTTCACACTTTATTCATGGTGCTTTCCATAAAATGCTTGCTAAATATGATGTTAATCATAGAATTGCATCTCCATATCACCCACAATTTAGTGGTCAAGTAGAATTGAGCAATAGAGAGCTCAAATTAATTTTGCAAAAGACTGTTAATAGGTCTAGGAAGAATTGGTCCAAGAAACTTGATGATGCATTATGGGCCTATAGAACTGCATATAAGAATCCTATGGGTATGTCTCCGTATAAAATGGTTTATGGAAAAGCATGTCACCTGCCTCTCGAACTAGAACATAAGGCATATTGGGCTATTAAAGAGCTCAACTATGATTTCAAACTTCCCGGTGAGAAGAGGTTATTTGATATTAGCTCACTTGATGAATGGAGAACCCAAGCTTATGAAAATGCCAAGTTGTTTAAAGAAAAAGTTAAAAGATGGCATGACAAAAGGATACAAAAGTGTGAGTTTAATGTAGGTGATTATGTATTGTATACAACTCTTGTTTAAGATTTTTTGCAGGAAAACTTCTCTCTAAATGGGAAGGTCCCTACGTTATCGAGGAAGTCTATCGTTCCGGTGCCATAAAAATCAACAACTTCGAAGGCACAAATCCGAAGGTGGTAAACGGTCAAAGGATCAAACATTATATCTCGGGTAATCCCATAAATGTTGAAACTAATATTATTGAAACCGTAACCCGGAGGAATACATAAGGACACTTTCGCACTGCTTGCACTCAAAAGGAATAGGTATGTGGTACGGTAAGTAAACCGACTCCAAAACAATTTTTAAGGCAATATTTCTCCATTTTGGAATATTTAGAAAAATAGAAAAATAAGTAGCAGTCCGGGAAGGACACGAGGGCCCCACGAGGGTGGTGGGCGCGTCCTACCCCCCTGGGCGTGCCCCCAACCTCGTGATCACCCCGTGTACCCTCCGGACTCCGTTTTCTTGCACGATACGTATTTTGGTCGGTAAAAATTCATTATATATTCTCCCGAAGGTTTTGACTCTCGTATCACGCAAATCTCTTCCATTCTTGTTTCGAGCTGTTTTCTGTCAGGGTTGTCAAGGCCAGGCATCATGTCGTCCCCCTCCTCCGACAATGGTGACAAAGATGCTTGGCTAATGAAGATACAGCTGAAGAGGGAAGCACCCATGGATATCAACAAGGATGAAAGGATCAAGAAGGCCACGGAGGACCAAGCTCCGGCAGCAGAAGACACCCTCCTACTTGATCATAACTTTCTCACCCTAACTGAAATCGAAGCTTTCAAGATGATTGAGTTAGCTCGTATTCAAAACAAGTATCTCACAAGTGAAAATATTTTGTTGAAGGAGCATATCATTGCACTCAAGGGCATTATTCGCAAGTTGGAGGACCTCTTACGCTCGATTTGCGACTATCCATCATCTCCACCTTCTTCGCCAACAAAGGAGACATAATCACATGGGTATGGGCACTCCCCTTGGCAACTGCCAAGCTTGGGGGAGGTGCCCCTGTATTGTATCACCATCACAACTCCTATCTTTACCGTTTTTCTTAGTTCGATCCTATTAGTAGTATCTTCATCTAGTAGAATAAAGTTATGGCATGATCTAGTTTTGAGTTTTGCTTTATGATCTCTCTATGTAATCGAGTCCGTGAGCTATATATATAATAAAGTTTAGTGTTGAGTCAAGGGCTTGATTATTTTGGCATGATCTTGGGTGAAGAAAGAAGAAAAAGAATAAAAAGAAACAAAGAGTTCATATTGATCTTATTGAGAGTAATGACTTCACATAGAAAGGGTATGATGATTAAAAGTTGTTGGGATTGGCAAATATAGCTTTGGTCATTGTTGCAATTAATATGAAGTAATAAGGAAAGAGAGGTTTCACATATAGATATATTATCATTGACATCTTTTACGATTGGGAGCACTCATTAAAATATAACATGCTAAAGAGTTGATGTTGGACAAAGAAGACAACGTGATGAGTTATGTTTTCTTATATCTGAGATAAAGTATGTTGTCATGGATCCTCTAACATGTTGAGCTTGCCTTTCCCCCTCATGCTAGCCAAATTCTCAGCACCAAGTAGAGATACTACTTGTGCTTCCAAATACCCTTAAACCAGTTTTGCCATGAGAGTCCACCATATCTACCTATGGATTGAGTAAGATCCTTCAAGTAAGTTGTCATCGGTGAAAAGCAATAAAAATTGCTCTAAATATGTATGATTGATTGGTGTGGGGAAATAAGCTTTATACGATCTTGTGATATGGAAGAAATAAAAGCGACAGACTGCATAATAAAGGTTCATATGTAACATCCCAAAATTCCTATTTGGAATGTTTTACAATTATAGCTAAGCATCTATGCATTCTGTTTGAATTTGAGTGCCATTTGGAGTTTCAGAAGATTTTGAGTTTTGGTATTTGAATTCAAATTTTGGCAAGTGGAAGTCATTTAAAAAACTATGCCTGATAAATACTTGAGAAAAAGTATGAGAGGAGTAAACATGACACTCCAAAAATATCAGAGGAAAAACATTGCCAAAAGTTTGGAATTCAAATTTGAGTTTTATTCGAAATTTGAAAAAAATAATTTTTTATAAACTTTGGATTTTGCCCCTGGAAATATGTTCAAATGATAGGGAATATTCCCCTGATCATTTTGGTATATATATGTCCTATATAAAATATTTATAGTTTATATCTTATCTCTGTTTTTATTTTTTTCAAAAAAAAAATAAAAATAGAAAAAGAAAAATAAACCCAGGCGCCAGCCAGTATGATCGCCCAGCCAACACTGGCAGCCCACCCAGCGACCCATCGAGCCAGCCCACTACGCCGACCGCCCAATGAGCCAGCCCGTTCCCCTCGTGTCGAAACCCATCCGGTCGGCTAATCGACCCAAAGGTTCGCTCCCGCCGTCGCCGACAGGTGGACCCCACCCGCCTCCTTCCCTCGCGCCGCCACTCACCCGCGCCGCCGCTCACCGGATCCCGGCGATCCGGATTCGCCATGATCTCTCGCCCGACTTGCCCTCGCCCAAGCCGTGCACCGCCCTATAAATACCCCTCCCGCACCCGTTTCCCCTCGCCTCATCGACCCTCTCTCTCCTCGCCGACGCGCCACCGGAGCCCAAGCCGCCGCCGCCATTGACCTTGTCGCCGCCGCCTAGCCTCCCGAGCCCCAACGACTCCACCAGACCCACCCCTCGTCACGCCAAGACCAGCGGAGCACTCCGCCGACGCCCCGACCACCGGAGACGCTAACGACTTCGCCGCCCGAGCCGCCCGCCGACGTCCGTAAGCCGCCGGAGTTTCTCCCCGTCCGATCTAATCTCGACGGCTAGGATTAGATCCTCAAGGGGTATGTTCTTTTAAATAAAACCGGTTCGGTCCGGTTAGTTCCGGTTTAATATTTTGGTTAGGGTTTTTATTTAAACCGGCAGATTCGTTTAAACCCTAGGCCCGTTTAGTTATATTACGCACAGGGCGTTAGTTAGGCCCAGTTAGCCCGTTTTTCTTTATTTTCGTTTTTCTGTTTTAACAGAATAGTTTCAGATTTAAAAAATTCATATCTTTTATTCTACTTAATATTTTTAAGTGATTCTTTTTTTGTTGGTTTGCAAATTTCTTATAGTTTCTGCAGAAAATATAATTAGCTATGTTAAAATTATTTAGAATTGCTTTATTTTAATTTTAGTCAGAATAGTAAATCTGTTATAAAATGAGTTAGGAAAATTATTTTTATTGATTCTTTTGTCCCAACTTTGTTTTGACATTGCCAAATCATAGGAATTTATTTGGGCATTTCAGGATTAATAAAAAATAGTTTCTAGCAGAATCATGTTATTCTTAATTAATTAACTAGCTACTGTTTTCCTATTATTTTAATTAGCAAATAAATTTATTTTTCACATGTGATTGATTATTCTAGGATAGTTTCTGTCACTTTAGAGCATGAACTTTTATTTATAATAAATAAAACTTTTATTTTATTTTCCTACTAAAATTTGCATTAGGCCTAATAGGAGTTTTATAATAACTTTTAAATTGATTCTTTTTGCTCCAAGTTGCTTAATGCATTCTTTTCTGTTAAGTTAACATAAACTCATGCTTAGGTTATGTTGAGAAAATTTTTGTTATGTAAAACTATTTCTAGTTGTTGCTTGAAGTAGGAAAACTTTGAGTTGGTTTTCTTGAGTTTTTCCTTTGGGTTTTGATTCGTTTGTTTGGTGTGTTTCATATTACTATGCTGTTATGTAAGTGATCATATGCTATATGCTTATTGTGATTATTGTTTGTCCCGGTAGAATTTCCGGAGTGCGAAGCTTGCTACTACGAGTCCTTAGCTTACGAAGATCGTCAGCAAGGCAAGTCATTGATCATACTTTCAATACCTATGATTTTATTGCATTAGTGTTATGCCTCCCCACCATGCATGCAGTAGGTGAAATTTTGAAGTTATGTTCTTGAGTAGTATCATGTGGTAGGATGAACCAAATTCCCCTGTTACCATGGCCCGGGACGAAGTAGTTTATTTTGCTATGCTCGTAGACGGGGTTGGTTGAGTGAAATTCATAAGTAAGATGTGAGAGTCAAGATGATGACAACCCCATGAACTTCAATATCAAGATGAATTTCGGAATTCACTACTGGGTGGAGGACGGTTGACGGGCACCCTGGAGAACCCAGTGGTTGGCCGGGATGCATGGAGAAGTGCCATGACATCTTGCCGGAAGCTTCACCCAGCCACGAAGAGACGGACGGATGCCCCATTGACCAGAAGCTTACCTGTGCAGCCGCAAGCCATTATGGGCTCTGGCTGGGTCAACCCTAGTTGTGACGCTGGCGGACGGTACTACGAGATGTAGAAGAACGGTAGGATTGATGGATACCGCAAGGCCGAAGAACTCTTTGAAGACCTGTTTATTCATCCCGCCTTCAAACACCATGAAGTGCGAAGACTTAAAAGGAGGGAATGATTCTTGCGGGTAAAGTGCGCAAACCTCTGCAGAGTTAAAGATCTAATCGATTAGCCGTGTCCCCTGTTACGACAATTTGAGCCTCGAACTTGGAAGTATTCGAAATCTCAACACTAAAACTAATAAATTAATTTGAGGGGATAAGACTTAATAATTTGGGAATGAGACATTGGTTGGCGGAACCATCTCAATAACTACCAACAATTTTGTAGATTCTGCAAGCAAGTCCAATCGTAGTAGGGAAAAACTGGCTTTTCGCAAAATGATGAAACTTAGAGCCCCACACCAAATTGCATATAGTGATAGTAATTTTATTGTTATTCTCTTCATGACTTGCCAAAGATATTCAAAATGTTGACCTACACGGCTGCAACGCCTTATGTTGCAGAGGAGTATTCCGATCAGATTGAGGCTACGCTCCGCGCTTGGCGATTGCCCTATGGAGTCGGATGGACTCGCTATTTCGCTCACGCTCCGCAGCTTTACTAGTTTATTTCTCATGAGTTGGCCTCCGCCAATTTATTCTCTTGTAATAAAGACTCTATATGAGAATCGTAATAAATTCAGGTGTGATTGAACTTTGATTATTTCATCGATGTATTGTGAGTACCAAAGATGATCTTGGGATGGTATGCATACGTAGACTTGACCGATTTTAGGTCAGGTCGCTCTGAGAGATGGTATCGAGCTCACGCCGACCGTAGGACGAACCCCTAGGATCGGAAAGCCATAGGAAGAGACTATTTACTTTATATCCTTATCATTCCGTAATTCTCCCTGCTCATTTCGACTTCCTCCGATTTTTTTCAACATTCTAGATGGCCGTCGAGTTCACCCCGTTTTGCTACGGAGTTTTGCCACCCGATGAGACGATGCCCTTCGCGAAGCTGGTCCAGATGGTGAAGAAGCTGAAGATTGCTCGCCCTCGATCACCGGAAGCCTACCAATGCGCTTCCGACGGATACCCGCCACAGATCGAGGTGCACATTCCAGGAGAACCTTCGAGGGCATACAGAGCCTATTGACTTTGAGTTCACCGACGTCAACTGGATCCTCGGAAGGGACATGGCGATTTATCGTGCACTTGGACATCTCCGAGAAGAGTACAGGCCGAGCTCGATCCATCGACTCGCCATGGTTTCTCGCAGAGCACGGAATGGAGATATCATCCGTCCGTGAGGACGACTCCATTCTTTCAGATGTCCAAGACTTGGAGTGTCTCCTCAGAAACGGGAGATCCATACTGTCAGAACTCAAAGGTACACAGAGAGTTGTTGTTCCGTGAACTGAACCGGAGGAGAAGGCACACAGACTTCCTTGGCTATGAGGAAGAAATCGCGGACTTCATGGAGAGAGTCGACGACCAAGATGAAGCTTGCCGCAATTGAGGAAAAGATGGACTTGGGAGAGGACCTTTTCCGAGTGGAGATGATGGACCTCTCGTGAGCAATGATCAGGATTATGAAGGAGTTCCACCGAGAAAGCCGCAAGAGGAGGCGCCGCAATGAGGACGCCACACCGGAGGACATCGCACTGGAGGACGCAAGGATTATTGATGAAGACATTTAGTCGACCACCATGTTATTTTACTTTTTCGTCGATCAGTTAGGTCGTTATTTTCGATTAGTCGTGAGCTTTTTGTAATCGAGATTGAACCATGTTTGAGTGGATTGAATAAATGATTGGTGTGATTATGTTTGTGCATTCATATGGGTAGTGTTATTTCTCATTAGACCATTGTTCTATTCTAATTTTCTCATCCACTCCAAAACACCAGATGCCTCCGAGACGTGACCCGGTCTCAACTTTCCGCCGAGCTCACCCAGCTGCTCCAAAGAGAGAATGCCATCATGCGATGCTCATCCGAACTGTAACAACAACAACAACAATCCACCGCCACCACCACCCCTGTTGACAACTTGACTCGATTCCTAAGGCTGAATCCGCCAGTGTTCTCTAGCAGACCGAGCCGATTGTGGCCGGCGATTGGCTCCGCAAGGTCGGAAGAGAGTTAATCACCGTTGGATGCACCGATGCGTAGAAGGTGCGCTTTGCCGCACATCAACTTGATGGACCTGTAGCTTCTTGGTGGGAGAACTACACCGCCACTTATCCCATCGCCACCATCACGTGGGATCAGTTCCAGCAGGCCTTCCGCACCGCTCATGTTTCAGCTGGAGCCATGAGTCTGAAGAAGCGTGAGTTCCGCAACTTACGCCAGGGGAACCGTACTGTGGCACAGTACGTGGATGAGTTCAGCAAGTTAGCTCGCTATGCCCCGGATGATGTGGCCACAGATGCCGCAAAGCAGGAGAAGTTTCTCGAGGGACTCAATGACGAGCTGGGAATGCAACTTATGGTGGCTACTTTCACCAACTACCAGCAGCTGGTAGACAAGGCCATCATACTTGAAGGCAAGCAGCAGCAGATTGAAAGCACAACTCAGGAGCTCAGCAGAAGCCCCGTTATGCCCCATACTCAGGAGGGCATACCCATCACAACCATGGAGGACATAACCATGGAGGCAATGGGAACAATCGCAACCAGGACAACAGTCGTGCAATGGCAATGGCAATGGAAACGGTAATGGAAACCAAGATCGTCCCGCCCGGCTCAAAGGATCTGAGTCACATCACTGCTTCAAGTGCCGAAAACAGGCACTATGCCACCGACTGCCCGGAGGCCAAGCAGAGGAATGGAAACGGCAATGGAAGCTCAGCGAAGAAGCCCAACCCTTTCCTCGTGCTCGTGTGAACCACATTGACGTGGAGGACGCCTATGATCAGCCGATAATCGTGGTTGGTAAGTTTTATTGAATTCACGCTCAGTTTTGGTACTCTTTGATTCGGTGCAACGATTCATTCATATCAAGGGTAGTTGTGGAAAAGTACGGGTTGCCCACTAAAACCCTTAGAAACCCCTTCGCCGGGCCCGCAGAGGAGAAATGATGGCGAGCTTAGGCTGTCATGCAACCTCAACATCGGGAACCATAAATTTCCGCAGACCTCATAGTATTGGAAACCCGGACCTTGGATGTAATCCTAGGCATGGATTGGTTGACGAAGTTTGAAGGAAACATAGATTGTGCCCAAGAAGTCGATTCTCGCTCACCACCCCGGAGCGTAAGAGGATCAAGTATGTATCCGCACGTAGCGATGAAGAATCGGTAAATTCCCTCACGGGAGTTGTTCAGAGGAAGTGCCGAGAGTGCAAGATTTTCCGATGTGTTTCGGAGGAATTACCAGAATGCCACCGACAAAGACATTGAATTTCTGATTGAGTTATTGCCCAAGACAGCCCCAATATCCAAGAGACCCTATCGGATGCCCCGAACGAATTGAAAGAGATCAAGAACCAAATTAATGAGTTATTGGAGAAAGGATATATTCGTCAAGCTCATCACCATGGGGAGCCCCAGCTTTTGGTAGAGAAGAAGGATGGAACCTTGAGGATGGTTGTGGATTATCGTCGCTAAACGAGGTGACCATCAAGAACAAGTACCTCTGCCGATGATTAATGATCTATTTGATCAGCTAGTTGGAGCCAAGGTATTCTCCAAGATCGATCTTCGATCGTGGTATCATCGATTGAAGATCCGTGAGAAGGATATACCCAAAACAGCATTCACCACTGTGTATGGTTTATATGAGTATACCGTCATGTCATTTGGATTGACTAATGCTCCTGATACTTCATGAATTTGATGAACAAGGTATTTATGGAATATCTGGACAAGTTTGTCGTGGTGTTCATCGATGATATACCGATATTCTCCAAGAGCGAGGAAGAGCATAAGGAACATTTGCGCCTAGTTCGAGAAACTTCGAGAACATCAGCCAGTATGCCAAGTTCAGCAAATTTGAATTTTGGCTGAAGGAAGTTGGATTCCTTGGACATGTTATTTCAGGAGAAGGAATAGCAGCTTGACACCGCCAAGTTGAATACGCCACCGATTGGCGCCACCCACCTCACCAAGGAGATCCGCAGCTTTTCTCGGACTCGCAGGATATTATCGGAGGTTCATTGAGAACTTCTCGAAGATTGCCAAGCCTATGACTGAGCTGTTGAAGAAGGAAGCCAAGTACATTTGGACCGAGGGTTGTGAAGCCAGTTTTCAGGAATTGAAGAAACGTTTGGTCACAGCCCAGTACTGATTTTGCCGGACATACACAAGGATTACCAGGTTTATTGTGACGCTTCTCGTCGTGGATTCTTGAGGAGTACTCATGCAGAAGGAAAAGTTGTAGCTTATACCTCCGCACAGCTACGACCTCACGAGATGAATTATGCCACACATGATTTGGAGTTAGCAGCCGTAGTGCATGCACTCAAGACTGGAGACATTTCCTTATCGGAAACCATTGTGATGTTTACACGATCACAAGAGCTTGAAGTATATTTTCACGCAGAAAGAGTTGAACCTCGAGCAGAGGAGATGGCTAGAGTTAATCAAGGACTATGACACGAGATTGCATTACCACCTGTAAGGCTAATGTTGTAGCAGATGCTTTGAGCCGTAAGAGTTATGTGAATACTCTTACTGCAGGAGGATTACCCGTGAGTTAGTCGATGACCTCGTAGATCTCCGATCGAGATAGTTCCAGAGGATATGTTGCAACTCGAAGTTCAGTCCACTTTGGCCGAAAGGATTCGTGAAGCCCGTAAGTCGGACAAGGAAATTGATGAGATAAAGCGAAAGATGAATGAAGGAAAAGCTAAAGGATACCGTAAGGATGAACACGGAGCTATATGGTTCGAGGATCATATTTATGTACCCAATGATCCCGAACTCAGAAGCTAATTCTTCAGAGGCTCATGATTCACCAGATTCGATTCACCCCGTAACACCAAGATGTACCGGATTTGAAGGAAAGTTTCGTGGATGGTATGAAGAAGGATATTGCCGAGTACGTAGCAAGATGCGATGTTTGTCAACGAGTAAAGGCGTAACATCGAAGCCAGCAGGGTTACTTCAACCTTTGCCGATTCCCGATTGGAAATGGGAAAAACTTGGGATGGATTTTATCACAGGATTACCCAGACCCGCTCAAAGTTATGATTCTATCTGGGTAGTGGTTGATCGTTTGACCAAGGTAGCTCATTTCATTCCCGTGAAGACTACCTATACCAGTGCTAAGTTGGCCAAGATATACATGACCAGGATCGATGTCCGCATGGAGTTCCGAGGAGTATCGTGTCGATAGAGGAACACAGCTTTACCTCAAAGTTTTGGAATCAGTTGCATGAAACTTTGGGTACGAGGCTGGAGTTCAAGACAGCTTTTCATCCGCAGATGATGGACAGACCGAGAGAGTCAACCAGATTCTGAAGGACATGTTGAGAGCTTGTGTGCTAGACTATGGGTCTAGCTGGGATGATAATTTGCCATACGCAGAGTTTTCATACAACAACAGTTATCAATCCAATCAAGATGGCCCTTTCAAGCTCTATACGGAAGGAGGTGCGTAACACCATTGCTGTGGGATGGTGTTGAGATCGATCACTTTTCGGTTCCGATCTTATCGAGATTCGAAAAGAAGGTCAAGCTGATTCGGGATAGACTCAAGATAGCACAATGAGACGTAAGAGTTATGCCGACAAGAACGCAAGGAAGTAACTTACGACGCGGAGACCGAGCATACCTTCGTGTGTCTCACTTCGTGGAATCAAGAGGTTTGGTGTCAAGGAAAGTTAGCACCCGATTCATTGGCCCTACAAAATCCTCGAACGTCGTGGAGAAGTTGCTTACAAGTTGGAATTGCGGAAGGATTGTCCGAGTTCATGATGTCTTCCATGTTTCTCACCAAGAAGTGTCATGCCGACATGGCCGATATTCCGTTGAGAGACACAAAGGTGCCCTAGAGGCCATACAACTCGACAAAGGATCTGACTTATAAGGAGAAACCCGTCTGAATTCTCGAGACTGCGAAGAGTCACCCGCAGCAAGATCATCAAGTTTTGCAAGGTGTTTGTGGAGTCATCACTCCGAGGAAGAAGCCACCGGGGCGAGAAGAAGACCTTCTTGAGACCACCCGCACCTATTTGTTAGTTAACCCGAATCTCGAGGGCTAGATTCATCTTAAGGTGGTAGGTTTGTAACATCCCAAATTTCCTATTTGGAATGTTTTACAATTATAGCTAAGCATCTATGCATTCTGTTTGAATTTGAGTGCCATTTGGAGTTTCAGAAGATTTTGAGTTTTGGTATTTGAATTCAAATTTTGGCAAGTGGAAGTCATTTAAAAAACTATGCCTGATAAATACTTGAGAAAAAGTATGAGAGGAGTAAACATGACACTCCAAAAATATCAGAGGAAAAACATTGCCGAAAGTTTGGAATTCAAATTTGAGTTTAATTTGAAATTTGAAAAAACTAATTTTTTATAAACTTTGGATTTTTGCCCCTGGAAAAATGTTCAAATGATAGGGAATATTCCCCTGATCATTTTGGTATATATATGTCCTATATAAAATATTTATAGTTTATATCTTATCTCTGTTTTATTTTTTCAAAAAAATATAAATAGAAAAGAAAAATAAACCCAGCGCCAGCCAGCCGACTGCCCAGCCAAAGACTGGCAGCCCACCCAGCGACCCACCGAGCCAGCCCACCACGGCCGACCGCCCAATGAGCCAGCCCGTTCCCCGCTGCTGAAACCCATCCGGTCGGCCAACCGACCAGCGCCGCTCCCGCCGTCGCCGATAGGTGGACCCCACCCGCCTCCTTCCCTCGCCACCACTCACCACGCGCCGCCACACCGGATCCCGGCGATCCAGATTCGCCATGATCTCGCCCGCTTGCCCTCGCCCAAGCCGTGCACCGCCTATAAATACCCCCTCCCGCACCCCTGCCCTCGCCCCTCACCGACCCTCTCTCCCTCGCCGCGTGCTCACCGGAGCCCGAGCACGCCGCCGCCATTGACCTCGTCGCCGCCGCCTAGCCTCCCCCGAGCCCCAACGACTCCACAGACCCACTCCTCGTCGCGCAGACTGCGGAGCACTCCGACGCGCCCGACCACCGGAGACGCCGACGACTTCGCCGCCCGAGCCGCCATTGTCGACGTCCGTAAGCCATTGAGTTTCTCCCCGTCCGATCTAATCTCGACGGCTAGGATTAGATCCCCAAGGGGTATGTTCTTTAAATAAAACCGTTCGGTCCAGTTAGTTCCGGTTTAATATTTTAGTTAGGGTTTTTATTTAAACCGGCCGATTCGTTTAAACCCTAGGCCCGTTTAGTTATATTACGCATGTATGCTAGTTAGGCCCAGTTAGCCCGTTTTTCTTTATTTTCGTTTTTCTGTTTTAACAGAATAGTTTCAGATTTGAAAAATTCATATCTTTTATTCTACTTAATATTTTTAAGTGATTCTTTTTTTGTTGGTTTGCAAATTTCTTATAGTTTCTTTAGAAAATATAATTAGCTATGTTAAAATTATTTAGAATTGCTTTATTTTAATTTTAGTCAGAATAGTAAATCTGTTATAAAATGAGTTAGGAAAATTATTTTTAATGATTCTTTTGTCCCAACTTTGTTTTGACATTGCCAAATCATAGGAATTTATTTGGGCATTTTAGGATTAATAAAAAATAGTTTCTAGCAGAATCATGTTATTCTAAATTAATTAACTAGCTACTGTTTTCCTATTATTTTAATTAGCAAATAAATTTATTTTTCACATGTGATTGATTATTCTAGGATAGTTTCTGTCACTTTAGAGCATGAACTTTTATTTATAATAAATAAAACTTTTATTTTATTTTCCTACTAAAATTTGCATTAGGCCTAATAGGAGTTTTATAATAGCTCTTAAATTGATTCTTTTTGCTCCTAGTTGCTTAATGCATTCCTTTCTGTTAAGTTAACATAAACTCATGCTTAGGTTATGTTGAGAAAATTTTTGTTATGTAAAACTATTTCTAGTTGTTGCTTGAAGTAGGAAAACTTTGAGTTGGTTTTCTTGAGTTTTTCCTTTGGGTTTTGATTCGTTTGTTTGGTGTGTTTCATATTACTATGTTGTTATGTAAGTGATCATATGCTATATGCTTATTGTGATTATTGTTTGTCTCGGTAGAATTTCCGGAGTGTGAAGCTTGCTACTACGAGTCCATAGCTTACGAAGATCGTCAGCAAGGCAAGTCATTGATCATACTTTCAATACCTATGATTTTATTGCATTAGTGTTATGCCTCCCCACCATGCATGCAGTAGGTGAAATTTTGAAGTTATGTTCTTGAGTAGTATCATGTGGTAGGATGAACCAAATTCCCCTGTTACCATGGCCCGGGACGAAGTAGTTTATTTTGCTATGCTCGTAGACGGGGTTGGTTGAGTGAAATTCATAAGTAAGATGTGAGAGTCAAGATGATGACAACCCCATGAACTTCAAGATCAAGATGAACTTCGGAATTCACTCATTGGGTGGAGGACGGTTGACGGCACCGGAGAACCCAAAGGTTGGCGGGATGCATGGAGAAGTGCCATGACATCTTGCGGAAAGCTTCACCCAGCCACGAAGAGACGGACGGATGCCCCATTGACCGGAAGCTTACCTGTGCAGCTGCAAGCCATTATGGGCTCTGGCTGGGTCAACCCTAGTTGTGACGCTGGCCGGACGGTACTACGAGATGTAGAAGAACGGTAGGATTGGATGGGTACCGGCTGTGGCCAGAAGAACTCTTTGGAAGACCCTGTTTCATTCATCCCGTCTTCAAACACCATGAAGTGCGAAGACTTAAAAGGAGGGAATGATTCTTGCGGTTAAAGTGCGCAAACCTCTGCAGAGTTAAAGATCTAATCGATTAGCCGTGTCCCCGGTTACGGACAATTTGAGCCTCTGGAACTTGGAAGTATTCGGAAATCTCAACACTAAAACTAATAAATTAATTTGAGGGGGATAAGACTTAATAATTTGGGAATGAGACATTGGTTGGCGGAACCATCTCAATAACTACCAATAATTTTGTAGATTCTGCAAGCAAGTCCACTGTAGTAGGGAAAAAACTGGCTTTTCGCAAAATGATGAAACTTAGAGCCCCACAGCCAAATTGCATATAGTGATAGTAATTTTTTGTTATTCTCTTCATGACTTGCCAAAGATATTCAAAATGCTGACCTACACGGCTGCAACGCCTTATGTTGCAGAGGAGTATTCCGATCAGATTGAGGCTACGCCCGCGCTTGGCGATTGCCCTATGGAGTCGGATGGACTCGCTATTTCGCTCACGCTCCGCAGCTTTACTAGTTTATTTCTCATGAGTTGGCCTCTGGTCAATTTATTCTCTTGTAATAAAGACTCTATATGAGAATCGTAATAAATTCAGGTGTGATTGAACTTTGATTATTTCATCGATGTATTGTGAGTACCAAAGATGATCTTGGGATGGTATGCATACGTAGACTTGACCGATTTTGGGTCAGGTCGCTACATCATATCACAAGGGGCAATATAAAGCGACGTTCTTTCGCATTGAGATTTTGTGCATCCAACCATAAAAGCGCATGGCAACCTCTGCTTCCCTCTGCGAAGGGCCTATCTTTTATTATTATCCTCTACCTTATGCAAGAGTCACCGTGATCTTCACCTTTCCTTTTTCATTTTATCCTTTGGCAAGCCCAGCATGTTGGAAAGAACATGATATATATATATCTAATTGGATGTAGGGGAGCATGAATTATTATTGTTGACATTACCCTTGAGGTAAAAGGTTGTGGGGCAAAACTATAAGCCCCTATCTTTCTCTGTGTCCGATTAAAACTCCGTAACCACAAGTATTGCGTGAGTGCTAGCAGTTATGAAGGACTAAATGATAGTTGAGTATGTGGACTTGATTTTAAGCTCTGACATAGACTCTTTCCGATGTTATGAGAAATTGCAATTGCTTCAATGACTGAGGTTATAATTTGTTGGTGCTCAATAAGGTTTCTGATTCATACCTTTGCATTGTGAAAAGATCACCACTTGAACATAAGTAATCATATGACAAAATCTAGATATGTTGCTGTTATGAGAATAATCATGATGCCTTCATGTCCGTATTTTATTTTTATCAACGCCTCTACCTCTAAACATGAGGACATATTTATTGTTATCGGCTTTTTGCTTGAGGACAAGCGAGGTCTAAGCTTGGGGGAGTTGATACGTCCATTTTGCATCATGCTTTTATATCGATATTTATCGGACTATGGGCTGTTATTTCACGTTATGTTACAATACTTATGGCTATTCTCCGTTATTTTACATGGTTTACATGAAGAGGGAGAATGCCGGCAGCTGGAATTCTAGGCTGGAAAAGGAGAAAATATTGGAGACCTATTCTGCGCAACTCCAAAAGTCCTGAAACTCCACGGAATATCTTAAAATAAATAAAGAAAAATCGTCGCCAAAGATGAAAGCCAGGGGGGCCCACACCCTGCTCACGAGGGGGGCGCGCCCCTAGGGCGCGCCCCCTACCTCATGGACCCCCTGGTGGCTCTCCGATGCCCATCTTCTCCTATATGAAGTCTTTCGATGAGAAAAAAATAACAAGCAACCTTTCGGGATGAAACTCCGCCGCCACGAGGCAGAACCTTGACGGAACCAATCTATGGCTCCGGCAGAGCTGTTCTGCCGGGGAAACTTCCCTCTGGGAGGGGGAAATCATCGTCATCATCATCACCGACGCTCCTCTCATCGGGAGAGGGCAATCTCCATCAACATCTTCACCAGCACCATCTCATCTCCAAACCCTAGTTCATCTCTTGTATCCAATTCTTGTCTCCAAGTCCGGGATTGGTGCTAGTAGGTTGCTAGTACTGTTGATTACTCCTTGTAGTTGATGCTAGTTGGTTTAATTGGTGGAATATCATATGTTCAGATCCTTTATGCCTATTATTACCCCTCTGATTATGAATATGAATATGCTTTGTGAGTAGTTACGTTTGTTCCTGAGGACAAGGTAGAAGTCTTGCTATTAGTAGTCTTGTGAATTTGGTATTCATTCGATATTTTGATGAGATGTATGTTGTCTAGCCTCTAATGGTGTTATGTGAACGTCGACTACATAACACTTCACCATTATTTGGGCCTAGAGGAAGGCATTGGGAAGTAATAAGTAGATGATGGGTTGCTAGAGTGATGTAAGCTTAAACCCTAGTTTATGCTTTGCTTCGTAAGGGCTGATTTGGATCCATATGTTTCATGCTATGGTTAGGTTTACCTTAATACTTTTGTTGTAGTTGCGGATGCTTGCAATAGAGGTTAATCATAAGTGGGATGTTTGTTCAAGTAAGAACAGCACCCAAGCACCGGTCCACCCACATATCAAATTATCAAAGTACCGAACGCAAATCATATGAACGTGATGAAAACTAGCTTGACGATATTCCCATGTGTCCTCGGGAGCGCTTTTCCTATTATAAGAGTTTGTCCAGGCTTGTCCTTTGCTATAAAAAGGATTGGGCCACCTTGCTGCACTTTATTTACTCTTGTTACTTGTTGCTCGTTAAAATTTATCTTATCACAAAACTATCTGTTACCACTTATTTCAGTACTTGCAGAGAATACCTTGCTGAAAACCGCTTATCATTTCCTTCTGCTCCTCGTTGGGTTCGACACTCTTACTTATCGAAAGGACTACGATAGATCCCATATACTTGTGGGTCATCAATTAACAAAGACCGTTCTCAGGACTTACCACACACCAAAAGCGGCAGTACTAATAAAGAATACAGGGTTCACAAACACAAATCAAGTACTGAACAATAGTACTTACTACACACAAGCAAAGTTGCGCTAACTAAACTCTGCAGACTATTTCTTGCCACCGACCTATTGGATGAACCCCGCATAACTGACTAGGCCATGGACTTCGTGTGAGATGTCTACATGCACCATCACCATCTTGTCAACCTTGGAGAACCTAACAGAGTGGTCTTTCCACTCATAAACATGATGATGAAGACATGCCGCATCAGATTTGTTGGGAAGCATTACAAGAACCACACCCTTCGTAATCGAAGGCACAGCCATGAAATTGTTGTGGTCAAGTACAGCCTCGAGAACACGCCTGACAACTATATTACAGGAAAACACTAGTTCAGGACACGTGGCGACAAGGACACAGCAGCTGGATAGTTCAGGAGTAGAACTCATCATCAGGTCTTCCAGTTCACACGGCATGACTTTGAGAACTTCATCTCCATCGCAGACCTGGTTCTATTTCAAACAGAAACCATATATCTTATTACTACCTCCGTTCAGAAATATAAGATGATTTTCGATATTATACTCCATATATGACTACATATACGCACAGAAATGAGTGAACAAAGACACTAGAACATGTCTTCAAAGGCATGAGAGAAGAGGGATTACATGCAATATCCATAACACAAGTTATCGAGGCAAATATACCCTCTTCAAAGGTAGCATTGATGTTATAGTATTCCCTCCGTCCCAAAATTCTTGTCTTAGATTTGTCTAGATACGTATGTATCAAGTCACATTTTAGTATTAGATACATCCGTATCTAGACAAATCTAAGACAAGAAATTTGGGACAGAGGGAGAAGTTGAAATTAATCTATAAGAAATCAGTGTCAACCTCTCGCATGTTTTGGTCAAAAGAGGAATTTAGAACCGCTATTTGGCACACTAAAATCACATGCAAGATCACCCGAAAGTTGTACTATAGTACTAGTATCTGCGTGTTAGATGAAAAACATGATCAATATCGAGAAAAGATCGCCAACAAGAGACATTACCGGACTTGCTTAATGAGGGATCCGGAGAGGGGGCTTGGACAGGCGATGGCTTTGACCTTGTCTCATGTAGTCTCGGCGGGGTGCTTGCACTTCTTCGCACCATGAGCCTCGACGGTTTTGGCCAGAGCCATAGACATCACGCCGACCGGTGCTCCAAGGCCCATCAAAGAGAGGAAGCTGAGAGAGAAGAGTGAAAGGAGGAACGAGATGAGGGAGAAGCGAAGCGAGTGGGGGTTTTCTTCAAGAGAGGAAGTTGAGAGAGAAGAGTGAAATGCTGGTTCCTTCGTTCGTCCAACTTACTGCTGGAAAGGAGGGGTTTTTGTGATTTGACGGCTCATTGGGCATTACTGCGGCGGTTCGATCGGGGTAGTCTACCGTCACTCTACTACGGAGTAATTCAGTGCATGGCTGGTGGACCTAGGTGCTGGCTGTCCCACACGTCGGTGAAAGTGAGTAATTTAGTGCATGGCTGGAGGAGGATCCGCACGGTAGAGCATGTCCACTGTTTTTCTGAAGAAAAAAATGATTACAGCAAGCGTTTCTTGTCTTACAACGGAGGAGTGCGAAACACGGCAGCCACTTGAGCATACACAGTGCTCCTACTACTAGGCATGTGCAGTGGTTCATACGTCAGTACTACACAATCTTGTTGCTAGTGTAGTAAGATACGACGACAACAAATGATGTTGTGCGCATGTCAACTACTCCTATATGTAACATAGTACCGCTTTTTCGACTGTCCGGTCGAGAATGAACGGTGAGATCAATGTTAATGTAACTAGGTCCACAACAAGACAGAGAGTACGGTGCTACAGTACTCCATGAAACATGAACCATATGAAGCACGAATAGTGTTAGGTAGGATGTATGAAGGGTGCACGGGATGGGAGCAAAAGTTCCCTTCTCGACCCACTTTTGGGTGTTTGGCAGAGTGCATGAAGGGTGCATGAGTCCACACTAGTAGGTTGACAAAAATACATGAAGAGGGAACAACTATATTGAGATGAGAATGGAACCAAACACACCCACACGCTTTGTGCTACAGTGACTGATCTGCACCGTCTGAGTTTGATCCAACGGTCATGTTGCGCCGAGACATGGACATGCCCATGCAGAGGGTGCCTAAACACCACCTAAGTCCATCTGCTTCTCGAGGCGCAGGACGTTGGTGATGCAGGGTGCAACCGCCCGCAGAGCCCGCTCCCGGTCGACGGGAGCCAGCTCGTCAAAGACGGCGTCCAATGGCACGAATGTATTCCGGTGACGAAGCCCTGAAAGGATTTGCCCGGTAACGGCGACGGCAGCCTGCAACCCCTCCTTGTCCAGCTCAGCCCCCACCATAGCGCGGAGATGGCTCAGCTCCTCAGAGATATAGGTGAAGAAGGAGACCAGGTCAGGAAGCCGCAGCTCGTTGAAGTCGACCGGGTGGTCGAACGGGTTTAGCCCGACGGTCGGCATCGTCGCGCTGGCACGATGGTAGGCATCACGCAGCCGCAACACATGCGTGGCAACTTGGTTCACCAAGTGGCTGAGGCGATCCTAGACCTCGTCACGATCGGCCCGCTCGCGCTCCAGCCGGCTCCCTTGACGGCCTATCGTATCTCCCACTTTCTGCAGCAACGCCGCCGACGCCTCGAGCATCTTTGTGGTGGAAGCCTACCGCTTTTGAAGCTCCGTGAACTCCAGCACATAACGGAGGAGCATGGCACTCCTCTCCTCCTTGAGGTCACGGAGCTCCACGTCCTTGGCCCTGAGCTCCGCATCCTTGGCATGGAGCTCCTGTGTCAGGCGCCTCACCTCGGACTCCGTGATCTGCTGCGCCGCCATGGCACCAGGTAGAAGCAATGGGGAGAGGAAGCAAAGGGGGCGAAACGGCTGAAAGGCAATGCAATCTACGGGAAGGCGGAGGGAGCGGAGAATCTTTTGGTTTTCACCATGGTAAAACACCAGTCGACGACTTCTCACATCAGGGAGCAGTGGGTTTTTACAGGCGGAGTCATCATGACTAATTGCTGCCACGCCTGCTCCCGGCAATCAAAAAATTAAAAATCCTGTCGCGCCTGCTCCCATCAATCAAAAAATTAAAAATCCTGCCGCACCCAAACACGAGAGCAACACCGCGGTGGATATTTAAATTTACCTGCCGGCAAGTAGATAAAAAAGGGGTGAAAAAACAAATGTGGTGGCGGCCTAGCTAATCGGTCGAACTAGCCCAACTAGCTAGCCACCGTGCTTCACTGATGTACTCGGCGGGAAAGGTGGTCTTTCGTGATTTGACGACTCATTTACTTGCTTCGGCGCTACGACCGAGGAGGACCCAGAAAACGCGCGGTAGGGCGTCCCACGTTAGGAAGAATATATGCGTGCACCACCCGGGAGGACCCCGAAACCGCGCGGTAGGGTGTGCCACGTCTCGGCACGGAGGAAAAATGTGTGTAAAAAATATCTGACGACGTAGTACCTATGGTTCAACCTCGGGACCCAGCCAGTCGGTCGAAAACACCCCACTAGCCACACAGCTTCATCATGCATACGTGGCATGGAGGATAGATGTGGCTAGCTCCGTCTCGACCAGCCACAACGTCTCTTGTTCTAGGCGATTCTTCTATTTTCCAAGCTTTTTTTAGTTGTAATAACACCACGGCAAGCTAGCGCCGCTCTTCATGTGTGCCCGTGCAAAGGTTAGACGACGGAGAGAAGAGAGATTGAGATCGTAGACCTGGGACCCACCAGTAAGTGAGACAACGGTCATGCACGTGTTGACGAGGCACTCCCTCTACTCTACTCAACGCAAGTACTGTATAAAATCAAGTTATGGGACAAAGCCAACAACCGTTCGTTTTTTCAGGCTATCGACTTACGCTTTGTAGTCCAGGTTGCCAGCTCGAATCTCATCTTTCAGATTTGTTAGTTTTAGGTCCAAATTTGGTTAATGACAAGTGGGACCCCCGTGTGTTGTTCCGATATTTCAGTGTAGGATGGTTTTTTGAACAAACACTTTGCGCGGTTAGACAAGTAACGGCACGAGTTACACGTATTTTGCAAGTTTACGAACAAAAATGACAGTGGCATAGAATATCACATCCACCCCGCAGCTTAGATACTATGGTGATACGAAGTTTTACACGCTGGAAGTGAGATCCAATGGCTAGGAGTAGTCTTTGTAATTATGCGCAATTTCCAAACTCTCCAAAGGTTTTTTTTTTGCAAATAAAACATTCAGGCCTCGTGTGTGCCGCTGCATCTTCGATCCAACGGCTCCACGGTGCTCATATTAGGTGCTCCCCGTAGCTTAATTACCCGCTACGGTGATATGAGCATCTAGGTCTTATGATCAGTGATCAGATGGAACATGCGTAGTACTTGTACTTTCTGCGCATTTCCCAAACTCTATCAGCCGTATATTGCAAAAACATTCAAACCTCCTATTGTGGGCCATTAGAATATCAAAGGGCATCTAAGTAGTTTTTGTACAAATTGTGTGCAATTCTCAAACTCATCAAGGTTTCCTGCAAAAATATTAAGACACATCATGTGAGCTGCTATATCTCAGATCTACAAGCTCCAAGCAACTCGTATCGGCACATAGCATCTAAGGTATGGGGGCACATGATATTCTCCCGGGGAGGAGTGGTGGGGGTGCACAACCAATCGGTGGTTGGGAGGGTGGGGACAAATATAATCTAAACAACCCTAAACAGAGCTCCACAATTTTATCTAAGGTCGAGGGGTTGACCCCCGACAATCATAGCTCCGCCTAAACACAACATTTGCATGTACTGTAGTACTAGACTTAATATTCATGTTTCAGTTTCATGTTCATTTTAAATATTGAACTGAGGACCATGGATGTCTTACATTTTACTCCCTTCGTTCCTAAATATTAGTCTTTTTAGAGGCTTCAAATGGACTGGCACATACGGATGTATATAGACATATTTTAGAGTCTAGATTCACTCATTTTGCTCCGTATGTAGTCACTTGTTGAACTCTCTAAAAGACTAATATTTAGGAATAGAAGGAGTATTTTTGAATTCGTGTCATACATGCATGGTTTGGAAAAATAGATGCACTATACTTATTGGATTGTTGTTGTGTTCGTGCGTGTGTGTCTGTGTGTGTGTGTGTGTGTGTGTGTGTGTGTGTGTGTGTGTGTGTGTGTGTGTGTGTGTGTGTGTGTGTGTGTGTGTGTGTGGTCATATGCTTGATACATACAAAGTTTTCTCACCTCCATATTGTTCATCTTTTAAATTTGAATTTGCATTGGAAAACTTACTAGGGATACCATGAAATGTGAAATCCACGTTAAGATCACTACATCACAAACTCACTCTAATTCAACAACTCGTCATAAATCAATTACCACGTTGAGATTAGTATTTGCAAGGAAAATACGGGTATTGTAATACACATAGATTCGTTTGGCAATTTAAAAGGTTCCTTTCGTATGCTCGAATGGTAGGACCCAACGGCGTACCAGCCAGACCTTGGCTCGTGTTGATCCTATAAAAACGGGCTCGTGTCCTTCGGTGGCGTGCGTGGTATGCATATTAGGCAACCCCAACAGTCGAGCCTTAGCGTTTCAAGTCGAAATATCTGGCGGCTAGAATTCTAGCCCTAGGAAATTCCGCTCATGTCCCCGATCCATAATGACTACCGATGAACAACGGAGGGATGCTTTCGTAACCAGACAATGTTACCTACCATGCCATGCACGGTTCAATTCCCTCGGTCGCCGCTCGTCAAGGTCACCCGTCAACTGCATTGCCTAGTACTACTACTACTACACCAGGATGAGCACAGAATTGAGCCCGTTTGTTCGTGCCTAGTACTTGACTTAATATATCAGGCAATGCACTGGTACGGAGGGATTATCCTTTTACTCTACATATATAACTTGTCTGAAGTCTAACTAAGCAAAATGTTTGACCAAATCCTTTCTTAAGAAATACAACAGGATAGATGTATGGCTTGAAAATTTATTGCATGATGCAGGTTATGATATTGTTTTGAATCCTGGATCTTAAATTTCAGAAAATCCAAAAGTGAGAATAAATTCTTGAAACTAAGCGTGGTCACGTGATACGGCACAAATATTACTTCGTAAGTTTTTTCTTCTATTTGAGACAAGCTGCTTATGACAAGTTGCACAAATGAAGAGCCAAGGTATTTTGGAACAAAGACCTGTCACGTTAAGGCGAACGCTTTCACTATTGAAACCGTTGGCGTTTACGTGCAGCCACGAGTCCCTGCTTCTCATCGGCAGGTGCCATCCGAGAAAGCGTGTGAGTCGACGGGAGGCGTGCGAGCAGACCACTGCGCCGGCTGCAGGTAGGCATGCGAGCAAACCATTGTCTTGAGCTCACCGAGGCGAGCCTTTGACCAGCTCCGCCGCCACCGTCGCCCCAACTGCTCCCACATTTAATGTCGCCGGCGCCGCAGTTTAAAATCAACCCCGCACTACCCGGTATCGCTACAATCCTCTCTCTTCCTCTCTGATTCTCCTGTCATCTACCTCCAACTAGCCTGACCTAAACGTATGCCATGCCGCATCACGATGGTCTGCCCTTAGTGTTCCAGTTTCCTGAGGAAGACACCTAGCCGGAGTTTCAAGAACATAAGGTGCTTTGGGACGAGGTTGAACTGGCCTTGCGGGTAGAGGCCGTGCTCTGTCCGCTCCCTGCCCCGCTCCGTCGCCCGATCGCGCCAAATACCATCCCGTGGCATTGATGGGCTGGGAGCCGCACATTGTCACCGAGCTTGATCCCACGGGGTTCCACGAGTTTCCCGTCGACATTCACGCGCCCGTGCACCTGCCAGCGCCTGCGCCTGTGCGTGCAGTAATCGACGCCAAGACGCCTGCAGCGGTGCCGCACTGCCAACGCATATCGCGCTGGCGTCGACGCAGCGTCTTGCGCCGTGCGGTACCCATGCACACGAATGTCTCTTTCGCGCCGTTGACAGCGCCTGTCCCCGCGCGGGTGCCAGTGCCCCCCTCAGCGGCATGGATGACCGCCGTCGTCCGCTTCCTTACACCAACGCCAGTCGCCTCCTCCCGCCAGTTGACCCGCTCCGAAGTCCAGAACATTTTGTCCTTCCTTGAAGCTAGGCCAATGTCCAGGAGTACGACAACTACGGCGCAAGACGCCGCCGTCGCCGTCAGTCAGTGGCCCGACGACACACAGAGCACCCACCGCGAGACGCCCCCGCCACCGCCGCGTAATCTAAATTTGCCATGAAAAACGTTCGGATTGCCATGCTTAAAATCCGAACGTTTATCATTTCCATTTATTTTATATCGATCGTCGTATAATTTAAAGTCGGAGTCAGAATGAACGAAATGTATGGTATGATCGATTGAATGTTCTGCTAGAGCCGTATCAAATCAAATATAAAACGTCATCAAGCCACATGTATTCCTTGTCATCCAACGACCTAGACTGCTTCAATGTCGAGCACTCAACACGTTTAGCTTGTAGCTAATTTCATGCCAAAAATAGTGCTAATCACATGACAACACGCAAATAATATCCTATTAGTTAATATCCGCATGCACTTAATATACTTCCAAATTAACGTGCATTGCACGTACACACTGACTAGTGCTTCTAGTACGTGAAAATGGTGTCGTGACTTGTGAACGCGTCCAGATATGGTCAACGGCAACATCGCCATGAAGTTCTTCCTGTTTGCCCGTGGCCTAAACGCAGAAGGGAGAGAGAGAGAGCACACATGGAACCCACCAGTAAGTGAAGGCGAATAGTACTAAAAATAATATTACATGTTATCCATTAATTAGGCGGTGCTAATATAAAAACATTATGTGAACAAAGGGGGTACAAGAAACATTGATATTCTACGTATGTTGGCTATTTACGTGCGGCTTGAAGGCCCGGTCGCATGTTCGATCCTCGTCCTTTATTTTTTAATTTGTATATGGGTCCAAATTTGTTTCATGACATGTGGGCCCCTCGGTGTGTAGTTTGTAGCACTTTAATTTGTGGGTCGAAATTTGTTCCATTCCAAGTGGACTGTCGGTGTGTAGTTTTGTAGCTTATTTATAATAATTAAAGAGAACAACATAGTTTTTTCAATAATACCATGGTGCGATGTTGAAGGCGAGAAAGGACGTGCGAGAGAGCGATGACCGAGCCAGAGGGAAATCAACTAGGGGAGTTGCGTGGGTTGCAAGGGTGTTTGGAGTAGTTGTGGGCCGAATGCTACGAAAATATAATCTAAACCGACCGGAATAAATGCCTACACAAATTAATCCAAGGTTGGAGTGCCCCTCGCAATGTAAATAGCTCCGGCTTTGCGAGGGATGGAGAGGTAGTAGCTTCAACGCGTGGAAGATACGGTGTGAGAAAGCGAGGTCAATTGAGAGACATATAGATAGAGAGACAAAGTGAGTGTGGTCCGACATTCATTGAACAAATATATATGCTCTGGAGAGATATTGTCCGATTGAGCTTTTTGGAAAGGGTGAGGGCTGTAAGATAGAGCTTGGGAGATGATCCAGTCACAGACGTGTATATATATTTTGTGCGTGGGAGGAAGCAAGGTCAACCGATCACATAGGGTCGCCGTGCGATCGAAAGAGTGAGACCGGTTGGAGAGAGTGACCTAGATAAACGATGTCCGTGAGAGAGTATACAATGTGAATAGGTCCAATTGGGCTCAAACATGGTGATATATCGTTTTTGTCCGAGAAAGAGCGAGGTCAATCGAGAAATACGGAGGGAGAGAGAGAAAGATTGAGTGAGCGTGGCCCACCATGAGGTCGAAAGAGTGGCGGTGGCTTGGATGGACAGACCTAGATAGACAATCTGCGTGAGAGAGTATAGAGTGTGTCGATCGAGGCCCGAACAGGGAGATATATCATTTGTGTGTGAAAGAAAACGAGGTTAAACGAGACTCAGATAAAGAAAGCGAGATTGAGCGAGTGTGGCCCACCGTGCGGAAGAAAGAGTGAGACAGTATCGAGGGAGTGACCTAGATATACAACGTGCGTGCGTCAGCATTTAGAGGTTGGGGGCTAGATAGGCAATGCATGTATTTAGCGAGAGGGTGAGAAGGAGAGGGGGAGAGAGAGAGCTCGGCATGGGGTGCAATGGCGGGTGTGTGAGGTAAATACATTTGGTAACAAAGTGGAAAAAGGGGTTGTGTAGTTGAGAGACTTAGAGATCGAAACATGGAGAGAAAGAATGAACGTGTGTTGGAAACCGATAGCTTCCTAAGGTGGTTAGGAGAGGAAGATTGACCAATACAGAAGTATGTAGCGCTTATGCTGGGGGGGCTAAAACAACATTTGTATGTACATAGTATGAGACTTAATATAGATGTTTCAATTCGGTGTACATTGTAAGATTTGAACCGAGGACCAGGCATACAGGTAATTATTTCGAATTCGTGCCATACTAAGTTTCGAAAAGTTGACATTGACTCAGTTTGTTGTGCTATTTTGTAGGTCATATGTTTGAACCCATCCAAAAGTTTTCTCACTACCATGGTGTTCATCATATACATATGAATTTGTATTAAAAAGTAGCATGGATACAGTGAAATGCAAAATCCACGTTAGAATTGGAGATCGCTACATGACACACACTCTAATTCAAATAACTAACTACATGACACACACTCTAATTCAAATAACTAATTATCTGACACACACTCTAATCCATGTTAGCGTGGGTACCGTTTCGATTTTTTTTCAAATAACTCCTCATTAATTAATTTATAGTACTCCCTTTGTTCACTTTTATAAGACCTTGAAGACATTTCAGACAATGTGCAAAACAGTTCATTTTAAGTTGTCTGAAACGACTTACAAAAGTGAACGGATGGAGTATCTCGTTTCGAATGACTAATTATTGCAAGGAAAACACGGGCATGGTAATACATACATATTCGTTCGCAAATGAAAGAAGATTCATTTGCATTCTCAAATGTAGGCGCACCAGGCAGACCAGGGTCATGTCGGGGTGGACGCTGCTTCGGTGCCTTAAAGGCAACTTCCTTTGGGTCACTGACATGTGGGCCAGCCACTTGTTGGGCCCACATGTCATGGACACAAAGGCAGGTGCCTTAAGGCACCAAAGCATAGTCCTGTTGGGGTGGTCGCGTGTGTCGGACGGACGCGTAGCACCCAGCCACCCACCCCCTCGCCCCCAAAAAAAGGACGACGACAATATAAGTTCGCGCTTCCATGTTTCGGATTGAAATATCTGGCGGCCCCAATTCCAGCCTTGCAAAATCTCTCTTCTCACCCATCCCCTTTCGCGCCCAGATTGCTCAAATCCCTAATTCGCCGCCAACCCTCGAATCGCCCCTCGTCTCGTCTCTTTCCCCATCGTTCCCCACCTCTGTGCCGGACGAAGACGATGGTCGCGCTTCACCACCGCACCGGAGCTACCTCATCTACGCCTCGCAGCACTTGCACCGGTGGTCCACCGAAAACGCCGGCCCGCAACCGACGTGCCTCACACAGACACCGAAGTTCCACCGCATCAGTGCGCTTCACCGACGCCGCCTCCCAGCTCAACGGGCTACTTCACCGAGCACATCGTCGCACCTCCACCCCGAGGCCGCTGGGGCTTCACCAACGGTCTCGCCCACCGCGATCAGAAGCGCTCGCTGCCACTCAAGATCTGCATCCGTGTGCGGCTAGCCAACGCCAGCGCATCACCCTCAACAGCTCTGAAGTGAACCGCACTCTAGCTAGGCGAGCATGCCCAAACGTCGGCCCGAACTAGGTATCCACACATCACTCCTTTGTGCACTGTTTCGACGATGTTTGGATATCCTTTCACTGCTCTCTTAGCTTACACGCCTATGCAACTCTGACTTTAACTCTTATTTCTTCTGGAGATATCATCTGAAACAAGCAAATCCATTTTTTAGCGAAGCATGACGGCGCTACGGGATCTGGTACACATCCTGCACACACGTATAACCTTGTAAGTATCTGTCCTCCGGTACAACATCAAGGTCGATTCCTCTTATTTGATCAACCATTCGCCATGTCAAAAATGCAGAAGGGGTGCAAGGAGCACAAGGCCTGCACATCCAAGCAAGTGGTAACATGGACTTGTACATGGAACATCCCAAGCGCAAGCAGAGCTGCAGTGAGCCTGTACAACGAGCTAGCGTAAGTCCCTGCATTTCATTTAATTCGTACTGGCATTCGTGTATGATTTGTGTGCAGTGGCTGATCCACGAATTCAAGTTACCAGGGGCGAATATTTAACTTCAAAAATACGAAGGAACTTGCACTCTGGAAATCAACATAACTTGAGAAATGTGAAGCTAAATGCACTTTGAAAACCAGCTAATGATCCAAAGTAGTTCATATTATAAACACTAAATGATGCAAGCACCAAAAAACACAAAATGCAACATGGTGTACAAGGACTACAAACATGGTTTGTACCTGCTTGAATTATTCGTTCTCCGCTGAAAATATCAAGTGTAATTGCACGATAACCAGTGTGCAAACTGCATATCAATATATCTATCCTGCACAAGTATGCCAATAGTTTCAAACAACAAATTAGAAAAGTATTTATGCTATGTTGTCATGATACGGGACTTTCGGTAGATGGCCTCGACGCTTCCTCAAGCTATGAAAATGCACTATAATTTGCTTGTCATCAATGCCCGAAATCTCTGTCTCTCTCAACATAGTAGATCATCATTAGACACTAAATCCTTCAATGAGCTTGCAAAATGCTTGCATTAGATCCCTCATTAGACACTATATGTTCATCACGAGGAGCATGTAAAATGTTTGCATCAAATCCTTCATTAGCGATCTGCTCATTAGACACTTCAGCTCAAGAACAACATGAGCTTGTATGTTTGCACCGGAAACTTGATTAGATACATCAGATTCAATCGATTCAAGATTGATTGGGGAGTTATAAAATAAGTAGAAATTGGTTTCATTTTCTCATAGATTCCCTACATACAAGCAGTTTTACAACACCGTCAGGTTTAACTATTCGCCAGAAATTGAAGAGTTGAATTAGATATAATCAGGGATGTGATGTACCTGCTCGTTGCGCATGCTACTCTTGCAAGCTGCGGCTGTCCGTTTGCGCAAGCTCGATGCCATGCCTGTGCTGCCGCTGCTGCCTCCCACGCAGGCTACACCCAGGGTTGGATCTTCATCTTATTGTCCTTTCATTCGCTTGAAGCCCGGCGACCGCCCTCCAACGAGGCCGCGGGGAAGTGTTGTGTCGGTCTGTCCAGCGGCGGCTAGGTTAGGAGTGAACCAGACTGGAGTCTGGAGCGAATGAATTGGGATTTTTCCTAATGTCGATCGATATGGGAGGCGCTCGTTAGGGCCACGAGCCTGCTACAGGGCCTGCCTTGCAATTATGTTATTGGCCCATACAAACTGAAACATTTTTCTTCATTTTTTCATTGCTCGCTCGTGCGTTGGGACGAACAAAACTAGCGTGGCCAACCCGACGACTCAAACTAGGTGCACACTTTCCAGCCACCGAGGTGGCCGCCCATACCAGCCCCTATGGTGGCGCCGCCTTTTTGCATGTATGATTGGATAGTGAAAATATTCCAAAGGGCGCTTTTGATTTACCCACGAATGTTTGAATTGCTTGTTTCTATGAACTGAGTTCGCCAATAATGTGAAGGATGCCGCTTTTTCATCCTATTGTAGATTGCTTAGATCTCGATATGCCAAAAGTAATCGCATGAAATATACAGTAAAAGCCAGTGTGATGTGTTTGGCTACAACTAGTCTGACTACACGTCCTCATATAACATATCAAGGACGCACCATCTTACCAGATTTACCATTCGACTTACCCATGCTGTGTGGGAAGAAAGAAGTATTGGGACTGCGTATCCAAGCAATTGATGCCATGGACTCCTTCTACAACCTTGTAAGCGAAAAAGAAGTTGCAGTGTGCCTGTACAAAGAACTAGCGTAAGTTATGTTACCTTCTTCTCGGAATTTTAGTTAGCCACTTATTGCAAAATTGTTCAATTACGTTGCTTGGCTTAATTTAGTTTGCTACTGATTACATAATGGCACAGCCTGTTAATCATATTGTAGAATGCGTCTATCTATGTATTTGATACTTATTGTTAAGAATTACCTGTTTTCCTTAACTTAAATATCTACTTGTTTGTTTAACTGCTTTGTTGCTGCAACAGCGGGTTACAATGATGTTAATAACTACTTTTCAGCATCCAATTGAACCTCTTTAATTTCTTGTTTGTTTAACTAGTTTGCTGTTATAACTCCCAGTTGAGATGTTTTGCTAACTTCAACTTTTCTGAATCCAATCTGAACTTAATGGCAAAACAGGTTAGCCCAAGATCAAAGAGCGAGGTCCCCATGGACGTTGCATCATCCCACAGTAGTGGCACCGGCCCAATCGTGCATTATGAATTGCCAACTGCTGATGCTCTAGAGGCTAAACTAGTGGTAGAAAGAGATTCTGCTTCTGCACTTAGAGATGAAGTTGACATGTTGAGGAAGCAAACAGCACAATCACAAGCAGTACTCAAGACAACCATTAAATATTTGGTGGATTTCAAAACGAAACAAGCTGAGACTGACCAGATTGTTAAGGTCCTGAAGGAAAAAAGGAAATTAAATTCCTACTTTGTAAATCATAGCTGAAATGTTCTTTCCATAGTTGGATAACCTTTGTGTTGTCTGTTCATGTAATCAATCAAACCATTCGTTTTAGAGATCATGTAATAATTGTTTTTTTTTTGGTTTGTAATTTTATTTGAGCACAAGTCTGTATTAATTGATAAGACTGGAGACATTTCATTTGGATTGTTGTGCTGCACCTACAAATATGTTAATCGGGCTGAATGTGCATTCAGCAATAGTAGTAGTATAGATGGACCATAAGTGGCACGATCGGAAAGGGCCAAGATGCGGCTAAAAAAGGATGTTGTTGTAGCCAAAAAAAAGTACAAATGCCCTGGCTTATGTATGTTAGTTGATATTATTGATCCATATACTCTATAAGTGTTTATATGTCTGTTAGTTCTGTACATTCTTGGTTGATTGACTCGGTATTTGAATCTTGATACATCGCTTGTGTACATATCTAAATGGGAGTACACATTATGCTGCGTGTGACATTTCAGTTGGACATGAAGTGTTCCAAATATTTGAATTCACCATAAACTGGATTCTAGTTTCTGAATTTGAGTATCGGCATTTGTAAACCATATTCATATATGACAATGGAATACATCTTTGTCGTCCTTTTGAAGATATATAAAAACACATAGGAATGATTTATAGACATAGCACCAGCTATACGATGCAAAACCCCCATTCCAACAAAGAGTACACCAAATCTAGTCGCCAAATCCCTTTTTGAACCAGAGAGAGCCCCAATTGCAGCAAATAGGACCCCTGTTCGATTTATTCCCAGTTTAGAAGACGAAGCTTATGTTGCTGTCAGGAACTTTGTGCGCATATTTCCTTCATGGAAAGATTATACCGCAGACACAGAACAATTTCTAGCCTTCCTCCGAAACTTACGCGTAAGTAATGTACTAATGTTATTCATGGTCATTACTGCATATGCTTCAGCTGACAGAAGACACAAGATTTCATTCTTTTAAATAGGCGAGGAGCAAACTGGATTGTGATGACGAGCAAGGGTTGGTTCGCTTTTCAAGCACTCGTTGATGAAGTATCGTTCCTACCTGAGGCAAGCGCACTTCGATGGCAAGCCTCTGAACAAAATTTCTGTAAAGTCTCCGGTGCTACATTTATCCGACGGTGACTGGAATAATCTTGTTACACATTGGTCTCGGCTGCAGCGTAAGGTACTGTCTATGATATCACATCACAATTTGAACTACATTTCGCATTTGCCTTAATGTCTCACTTGTACTGAAAATCATAATGTAAGAACATTCGCTCTCAAGGGACCACGGAATCTCGCAACTATACTGCACACTTCATTGCTCTTGTGAGTACCTCTTGCCCTGTATGACCATACTTACTTTCATAGCTGTTTGATTATGTAGCATCACTGCACATGTTAGCCTCGTAATCGTCCATTTGGTGGACATTATAAGATCCGTATGGACTCTTACATAAATTTAGAATCAACCCAATGCTTTTGAAGAGGTTTAGCTCTGCAGTCCTCTTGTAAGGACTGAATGTGGTCTATCACCGTACTTACATTATCAGCTACTCCCTCCGTCCCATAATATAAGAACGTTTTATACAAAGACACCAGCTGTTCAAAACACTCTTGTATTATGGGAAGAGGGATTGGTTCATTTTGTAGCATTCTGCATCTTATCTCCCTCGCCCACCATTTACTAAAAAAGATCAGATCTATATTTAATCTTACCAACAAGTAGAATACACAGACAATGCCAGTGCAGAAGTGTAGCCCATTGCTCTTGTTAGTACATTTTGTCCTGTAACGCTTGTACTTCCAGGGATTGGTAGTTGATTATGTAGCATCAATCTGCATCTTATCTTCATTATCCTCTAACCCGTCCACTATTATCATATCTATAATTACTCTCTACAAAATGTAGAGTACAGGCAATGCTTATGAAGAAGATTCTGTGCTGAAATTCTTGAGTTATCCTTCCCTTGACATGGAGAAGGGCATTATAAAGCCGGTGTTAACTGTTAATGTAAGTCAGTCCTTCTAAGCCTTTATCCTCAACTGCTGTTTAATTTGCTCATACTCCCTATTGTTTACTGCTGTTTAGTTTGTTATTTCTACCAAAATGCATGTTTGTAAGAACCGTAAGTTCTAAGTTCTACATGTAAAACCAAATTCCTTATTCATACCATGCGAATTACTTAATACTCCCTATATGTATGCTTGTTTTTGTGGATCTATAATCCAGTGTGTGGTGAAGCAGCCCACGTTTGCACCTTGTCATCTCCTATTTTATCTTACTGATGTGGCTGCTGATATGAACAACATGCCATGCACATTATCCAAAATAGATACAATGATTTTCTTTCCCCTTCATCTATGCTTGTTATGTTGACATGGTAATCCAGTAGTGTGGTGAAGCTCCCCGCATTATGAACAATGCCAAATTATGCTATTGATATTTTGAACTTACTCTTTATTTTCTAATTTGAAATTGGATAGAATTGACAGAACAGTTATCATCTTTGTTTATACACGTGCAAAACCTGTCATCTCTCTGCTTTGTTTCAGGGTGATATGCCTGATGGTATGCACAAGTATGCTGAAGGATGTGAGACAAACCCAACATATATTGCAGCAAAGAAGGCAAAACATCTTGAAGATAGCGAGACAACCCCAAAGTCTTGTCTTGATGCAGTGTTCAAGTTACTTGGGACTAACAGTCAGACAAGCTCACACAATTTGTTGTCTGAATCAGGTCGACTTCTTCAGTCCCAAGTTCTCGCAGAAAGGCATTCTGCAACTCAACTTTGACTTGAAGTCCTATCTCTAAGAAAGATTGTGGAGAACACCAATGAGAACCTCATCTCTAAACAGCTACACCTGGAAGCTATGACCGACGTGCTAGGCCGGTCTCACAGCCTTGCTCAGGAGCTTGCGCAGCAGCCTCCCATAAGGCTAACCTTTCTTGAACTGTCTTGGAAGTGGTCTCGTTCAAGATTATTTTGTTACGCTGCAATGGTGCCCGATTTTTGTAATCTGCTTCTTCGTTGCGCTTTATGATCACTGGTGGCGAACTTCGATGCCCAGTGGATGTAATATACCTTAAATCTTTTATTGTATAGTGTAGGTTTATTCTTAGTTACTATGCCGTAATTTCTTTATTGTATAGAGTGGGTTTGTTCTTAATTCCTACTAGTTATTGCCATCATTCGCTATTTGAAAAAAAATCAGATGTAGTCGACCCGACCGAAACATTCGACTCTAACGGGCCAGGTTTTTAGTGGGCCACAATTGGGCCGGCCTGCGTCTTTCTTGGGCCCGAATGATTGGGGCCTTCACACATTGCGCCAGGCCCAAACTTACATCGGCCTATATTTTAGTTGGGCCTTTTGTAGACCCAGCGCTTAGTTTGTCCCAGGTAGCGTTGGGCCATTAACAGGCTGAATATTGTGCTGGCCTGTTACGGTCGAGATGAAACCATGGGCCTTTAGGAGGCCAAAATGCATGTTGGGCCTCAATTTTCACTAGTCGTCGACGGGCCTTCAGCAGGCCGAAATGTAGACCAGGTCGTTTTGGGCCCAGTTAGCTCACGGGCCATTACCAGGCCGAAACATATCTCGGGCCTTAGTTGGCCCACTAATATCATGGGCCTTTAAGAGGCCGAAAGCTTAGCACAGGCATCAACGGGCCGAATTACGTGACATGCCTTTAAGAGGCCCAAAGTCACATTGGGCGTAACTGCTGCCACCTTTAGCACGGGCTGTTAGTGGGCCCGATGTCCCGTCGGACCATATATGGCCCATGGGCAGCACGGGCCATTCCCAAGCCGAAAGTCACACCGGATGAAATGGGCCCATGTCTACATCAAGCCTCTAACAGGCCGAAAGTCACTGGGTTGTAGTTGGGCCCAAATATTCGGCGAACAATTAACGGGCCAGATCTGGCTTCGGGCCGCAAATGGGCTTAAATATTGGGCGAACAATTAACGGGCCAGATCTGGCTTCGGGCCGTAAATGGGCCCAAATATTGGGCGAACAATTAACGGGCCAGATCTAGCTTTGGGCCGTAAATGGGCCTTTATTAAGCAGGCCGTTATTGGGCTGGCCCACTAGTACCTGATTAAGTTCTACGGGCCTTTGACTGGGCCGGCCTTTTTAAGCTATATGGGCCTCTGTTGGGCCCAACCACGGTCGACGTATCATAGGCATGTCTCCTCCAATGGACGGGCGACATCCGCCCATCGATGAGTGACAGTGTTCCTTCGCCAATCAGAATTTTACACGTGGAAATTTCACATTGGTCAAGGCTGTTAACGGGTTATCGGATCCAAAATCCGACCCGATAGCTTAACGGCGTTCCGTTACGGTGGATGCCACCTGTCGGTCACCCTTGACGAAAGCACTTCTGTGACGCGTGATTTATCATCATGGAAGTGGACACTTCCATGATGATAATTTTGGTAATGTCATGGAACACTTCTCGACGGCACAGGTATGACTATCTTGATTCTGTCATAAAATCGTCATGGATGTACATGCATGACCAAAAACACCGACCTACTGTGACAAACACGTATCATCACGGAAGTGTATTTTTTTTGTAGTGCTTGCCCTATTCTGCACTCAGTCGGTTTAGCTAAGATGGCATGCCAAGCCCAATCTGTTGCTAAAATATCCTGCAATGTATTTATTGTGACGTAGATTGCCATGGTCTAGTAGCCAATCTGTTAGGTGAAATGGCTCTACACCGTTTTATACTCCACTTTGTTGCTGCGATGGCCTTCAATAGTTCGATGGCTGTGTGCTCGGCCTCATTGACTGCTGAAACAGCCTGCCATAATTTAGCACTCCAATCTGTTTGCTGAATTAGCTTTAAATGTATTACGTTACTTAGATCTGCTCGTCCAAATATCTTGCCATAGCTTGAGACATCGACCTAGGTATTTTTTTTCTGGACTTCATAAAAAAGCATATATCTTTTTCCTGTAATATCTAGTAGAAAAACTAATTTGTATGTCTAATAGATGGACATGACTTGGATAACTTCTACTCGAAGATTCTCCGCTGCATATGTCGAGGGGGTTGAAAACTTCATGAAATTTATCAGAGCTGAGTACGATGGTTCGAAATCAGATGTGCTCTCCCGTGTAGAAGTTGTATGAATTCAGTTACAAGACCCCAATCAAATGTGCAAAATCATCTACACTTGTATGGGATGTAGGTCACATATACTAGGTGGGTTCATCATGCTGAAGTTGTGAACGTTAATGTTACTGACTACATGGAAGCAGCAGATCACCATCTTGATCTGCCTGATCCTCAGGTGGAAGAGGAGGATGAGGTGGTGGTCGCGGAGCCAGTGAGTTTTACCAACATTGAAACAATTCTATGAAATGCTCGTGGATTTTTTGAACTTTCACATGTAGAAGAAAAACGGTGGGGCCGCATGTTGGAACAATGCAACGTGGCTGTCACCCCAGGAAATAAGCTGTCAGTATTCTTAGCTATGGTCACCTTTCTTCAGGTGAAGACATCTGAGCGGATGACCAACAAATCATTGGGTGTGATGTTGGCTGCTTTCCGCAAAGCTTTCCCGGATGCGTCTGAGCTGCCACACACCTACAGTAAAATGAAGAATTTCCTTCGTGCAGTTGGAATTGGATATGATATGATCCATGTTTGTAAGAATAATTGTGTTCTGTTCTGAAAGGATTATGCCAACTTAAGTGAATGCCCGAAATGCAAATCATCAAGATGGAAAGATGGCGATGCTGTGAAGAGGATTCCTCATAATGTTTTGAGACATTTTCCAATTACACCAAGATTGCAGAGGTTGTTTCATGATGCTGAAACAAGAGAGGATGTACTGTGGCATTCTAGGAACCAGGAGTATAGAGATCAGAATGTAATGAGCCATCCATCTCATGGTAGTGAGGGGAAAAGCTTCAATCAGAAACACAAAAACTTTGCTGGTGACCAGAGAAACGTTAGACTTGGCTTAGCTTCAGATGGATTTAACACATTTGCCCACTAGAGCGCCACATATAGCATGAGGCCAGTGCTTGTTATCCCTTACAACATGCCTCCAAATGTCTGTACCAAAGATTCAAACTACACGATGGCCTTGCTCATCCCAGGTCCAAAAAGTCCTGGAAAGGATTTTGATTTATTCATGGAGCCACTTGTGGAGGAACTTCAACAGCTATGGAGGGGTTTTCTCACTCGAGACCTATATAGCAGCCCACCAGCTGATTTCTTTTTGTGTGCTGTTATAATTTGGTGTATCCATGATTATCTGGCTTTGGGCACTATGTTAGGGCGAACGACACATGGTTACTATGCATGTGTTCGCTGTGACAGGAATCCGCTGTCATACGCAATACTTAGCAAGATCTGTTATATTGGACATCGCCGTTTGCTTGCCAAGGTCAAGCTGTGTCCTACAAAATACAGAAGACTTGTGTTCAATGCAAAGCATGAAAACCGTGATGCGCCAAAGAGGCTCACCGCCGATGAGTTGTAAGTGGAATTAGAGAAGGTCAGGCATATTACACCAGGAAACCATCCTGGTAATGGTAGCGGGAAAAGGAAGCATGGCAGGGCAGAAGAGAGATTATTGTTTACCCGGAGGTCCACTTTGTGGGACTTGGAGTATTGGAAAGATTTGGATCTGTGGCATAATCTTGATGTGATACACATTGAGAAAAATATATGTGACGGCATTATCGGCACACTTCTTAATATTGAAGGCAAGACAAAAGATACCTTAAAATCTAGGATTGATTTGACACACCTGGGTATCACACAGGATTTGCAGGTGTAACATGAAGGTAAACCACGGGATATGGCACCAGCTGTGTACGTCTTGGACAAGGTAAAAAGAAAACAATTCTGTGAGGTCCTGTCACGTGTGAGATTCCCACATGGATTTGCTTCCAACCCTGAAAGGAGAGTCAGTGCAGATGGAAACAAGGTACAAGGGTTGAAAACTCATGACTGCCATGTCCTACTTCAAAGGGTTTTACCTGTTATCCTTAGTGGATTGGGCTGCCCCGACTTATACAGAGCAGTTGCAGAGTTGGGACAATTCTTCAGGGAACTCTGCAGTAGAAATATCAGGGTAGATGCTTTGGAGCATCTCAGAGACAAGATGCCAACTATCTATGCGACCTTGAGAAGATATATCCTCCAGCCTTCTTTGATGTGATGGTGCATTTGGTTGTTCATCTACCTGATGAGGCACTACTTAGAGGTCCAGTACAGTATGGCTGGATGTACCCTATTGAAAGGCGGCTAGGCACTTTCAAGGGCTATGTTAGGAACAGAGCTAGACCCGAGGGTTCCATTGCAGAGGCCTACATTGCTAGAGAAGCATTGACATTTTGCTCAAAATACATTGAAACAACGGATCGGCTTAGCAAGGAGGTGGGTGAAGACAATCCTGGGCTCAATGTTTTCGATTATTCTGTTCAAGTTACAAGGAAGAGTCGACAAGAGGACTAACCTAAAGATTTGGACAAAATGGTTTGGTATGTGTTGAATAACTGTCCTGAGATACTACCTTATATCAAGTAAGTGCTAAGTACTGCAGCTTATACATCGTAACTACTAAACTTGCAGCATATTCTTATATATTTAGATGTTTGACATGATCACTATGTTGTGCAGCATCTACAAAAAGGAGTTACTGCCACAAAATCCAAGAAACATTGACAAACTGGTTATGGCAGGATTTGCCAAATGGTTCAAGAGCCATGTAAGCTTTTGAATTGCACTGTCAGTTTTTTTAATATATTGAGTACATAAGATGATCGGCTTGTCTATTTTCTAACCATAGGTTAAGAAGATGCGGGAGGATGGGCAGGCAGTTGATGATGCCCTTTACGCACTAGCAATGGGTCCTGATACTCGGGTAAGACATTATGAATCTTGTGTTGTTGCAGATGTGCGCTACAACACCATTGCACGCGACGAAGGCAGGAAGACACAAAACAGTGCCATCATGAGCACAGATACGTACGACAGAGAGACAACTGAAATGTATGCTAACACAACAGACATTGTTCAGTTGAAGTATATCTCCAGTTTCGAGGATCATCGGTGTGTGGTTCTGTTGCTCTGTCATTGGTATAACCTGTTTTCCAGGATCACAAAACCCACAACTGATGATTATTTCAAATCCATCAATGTCAAGGCGGCGTACCAGACCAACGAGCCTTTTATTTTGGCAAATCAAGCAACACCGATATTTTTCTTGGAATACACATTTGCACGTAGCGATGACTGGAGAGTATTGCAAAGGTTTGAGCAGAGGAACTCGTTTAATGAAGTTGCACAACAAGACGATGCTTACAGTGCTCCTGATGTACAAGATTCCACATATGTTCCTAATATCTTTGAGAACCATCACGTCAATGACGCTGGCGAAAAGATTGCCTCTCGTGGTGTGAACATACAAGAGTTGATCAAGAAGAAGCCAACGTTCGAGGACATTGACGATGTAGAAGAATATGACACTCTAGGGAATTACGATTTAGACTGATACACATGGCGAAGATGTTGACGCTACTGCTGCGGATGATGATTAGATTGCTTCTGTCGTATTTGCCTGTCAGAAGACATTTTTTTATCTACTATGTGAAATTGTGTTTGCTATGACAACTGAAACCTGATGAATGTGTTGTTTAGTATTTGCTGTGAGAACATCACTTGTTATGTATGTTCATTTGTGTTTGGTGATTGTATGACGACTAAAACATGATGACATTGTTGTTTAGTTGTACTCATATTTGGCTGTGAAACTTGAATTTGATGACATAGTTTGCTGTTGGACTGCAATTTGCTCGACGTCTTCGAATGAGAACAAAGCTGACCCGACAGGGCCTCTGCTAATTTATTTATTACCAAAAGGCCCTCTGCTATTTACTTATTTATGAGCAAAAGGGGATACCCCTCGATTTCCGTTAATAGAAATCATTAGATGTTCACAGCACTACGCCCAGCCTGCTACACAGGTTTGATTCATTACTAGTTTCAACAAAGTGTTCATGTCATGGCCAGTGAATACATCACGAGTGCTACATACACTGCAAATAAAGAGACAATCATCCTATAGAGCAAATCGATTTTTGCCATTATATTCACAAGCTCTTTCATCTCCTCATTGTTGTCAAGGCCGTTCAACAGCCGTTGCTTGGCCATGATCAGAGGAACTGCATCTTTAACCTTCTGCTTTGCATCTTCCTCTTCTGTCGTTCCTTCAGTTATTGGGATTCCTCGGCTAATCAAATAATCAACGTAGTTGCATTCCCCCACATCAGCAACTTCCCAAAAATACAAATCACACAAATCTTCCCTTCTCTGCACGAATCAAATTGCATCAACCAAACTATTAAAAAATCAGCAACTGAAAGCAGCAGAACAACACTTAAACATATTATTACCCCATGATTCGGGCATTTGTAGAAGACTCGTCCAGGGTTGAGGATTGTGGTTGAGACGCGACGGATGACTCTGCGTGATTTGCAGAAGTGGCACCACACCAACGGCAGCGGGTTGCGATGAGCAACCGGCTGCGGTGCGTGTGCCGGAGGGGGTGTGACGAGACCCACAAGAGATGGTACGGGTGGCGACCTAGCGCATATCTGGTTGTTGCCTGCTGAAGAGCAGGTGGACGAGCAGCCAGCGGACATGGTTGCTGCGGCCAGAGCTTCTGATGCTAGGCAGAGTAAGTAGAGAAAAGGAGAAGGGAACCATTGGATATGTCAGTTTCATTACTTGCAGAGTAGCATATCATCATATATAGTCATAGTCTAGGTTTGGATCGAACCAGCTATAGGAGCATGTCTCACTTTTTCTAAAACTCAGCAACGTCTCTTTAATGGTACACGAGCTTGTTCTGTACTCCTTCTCAAGTCTTTGATTTTCTTTCTCTTTTTTTTTGCGAGGAAGGAAGGATGACAAAATTGAGAGTTCCTGGGACTCGAACCCAAGACCTCAGTTGAAAACCAAGGGTGCTAGTCACTTATGTGGCGAGCGTTCCCTGAGAGGAGGACGGCAGACGAACGTATTTTCCTCGTAGTTTTAGTTGCGACGCAAGATCGAACGGTCGCAGTAATTTTGTTTTTCAGGACAGAGAAGGGTATCAACTGGGTTGTTCAGGAGCTGGGGCCCGTCTAGCACATGACCAGCCCAGTTTGTTTTTTCCTTTCTGAAAATGGCTAGCCCAGCTATTTTGTTTTTTGCAGAATAACCAATGTAGGCCTACTTGCTTTTCTACGCCCTGCTGGGCCGGAAATCTTTCAAGCCGACGAGGAATGCATTTTGCCCAGAAAATGGGCTATAAGTAATAAGAAATGGGCTATAAGTAATAATAAATGGGCTGTAAAATGAAAAAATACAGCAAATAGGCAATTAGTTCCAAAATACTTTTTTCTTTCGGATTTTGATATTTTAAATGTCATTGTTTTTGTGCGGGTAAAATTTCATTGGATTTAAATTAAGGTATGTTTAGTTTTTAAATTAATTTAAGTCTGGCTAGAAATTTCGGGTTGTATGCTGTTTGGGATAGATTTGGAGGCTGACTTGTGGTTCTACTAGGTTGATGTGTACGAAAGGCTTTGTCAACTCGGTCCACAAATGATTCTAGCAGCAGTGACCGTTGGATGTTAATCCAACGGCCGTGCTCCTTCTTCAATATCTGATCTTCTTGCTCCAGCCTCCCAAACCAGCGCCGGTGGGACTGCCTACTCCCGCCTCCGTGGCGGGTCAGTCTTCTTTGCGCCAGCCGCATGCCCCACCCAACTCCATTGCTGGCCACGCCATTCCTCTACTCACCCACACCTCCTGTTATTTTTCGGCGATGGCAGCCGGACCAGTAAACCCTCGTACTCCCCATCGCATGGGCAACCACTGCCGAGTCTTCCCTGGCTCCGTGTCGTTCCCTTCCTAGGCATCGCCATCGTCCACCGCCCTGGTGCTCTCGGTGTGCAATGGTCAATGTGGTCAATGAACGACATCCATCGGACGTGGACTGTACATGGAGAGGCTGACAGCTGGGTCCACAGCCGCACACAAGGAAATGCCTCCTTATTACGCGCAAAATAATGATTCCTCCACCTGACATTTGGGACCCATCGGAAGGGCATCTGTATTTCACGAAAAAAATGTTCCCCCCGCTGACAGGTCGGACCCACCAGCTATATCTTCGCACGCAAGGAAGTGCCTCCTTATTATGCACAAAAAATGAATACTCCCCACTAGCCGGGACCCAAAGATAGTGGGAGGTGACATGTGGGCCTACTAAGTTGACGGGGATGGAGGGCTTTGTCAACTTAGTCAATATGAACGATTCTAACTCCAGTGACCGTACGATGTCCATCCAAGGGCCGTAGTGCTTCCTCAACCTCTGGTCTTCTTGCTCCATCCGCCCAAAGCAGCGCCGATCGTGCCGCCTGCTCCTGCCTCCCGTGGCCGGCTGTGATGCCGCGGAGGCCTGACCGCCCCTACTACTCCCATAGCTGGCCAGGCCCTGCGGTGACGGCAGCCTCACACTGTAGCCGAACCAGTGAACCCTCGTACTCCTCTCCGCGTGGGCATCCACCACCGTGTCTTCCTCGGCTCCGTGTCGTCCCCTTCCTAGGCCTCGCCATCGTCCACCGCCTTGGTGATCTCGGCGCGGCATGGTCAATGTGGTCAATGACCGACTTCCATCAAAAGAGTATTGTACATGGAGAGGCTGACAGCTGGGTCCACGGCCGTAGCAAGGAAGTGCCTCCTTATTACGTGGAAAATAATGATTCCTCCACCTGACAGCAGGGACCCACAGGACGAGCCACCGTATTTCGCGAAAAAAACGTTTCCCCCCTGATTGTTGGGACCCACCAGCTGCATCTTCACACGCAAGGAAGTGCGTCCATATTACGGGCAAAAAAATGATTCGCCCCCCTGACTGTTGGGACCCACCAGCTACATCTTCGCATGCAAGGAAGTGCCTGACAGTCGGGACCCACCTGGTCGAAGCGTACGTAGCGTTGTCATTCTGGTCGCGAACGTGTACGTACATACTGGTCGATGTAGAGGCGCACACATGTCGTAGTAGAGGACGCACGTGTCGTAGTAGAGGCGTGCATGTAGCATGTACATGTACGTACAGCGGCTAGGGTGCAAGAAAGAAAATACGGCCATGTACGTACATACGGGAGGGGTCTCGAACACCTACTCGCGCATACGTACGGCCAGGGCTCGTGTACATGGTTGGGTCGGAACGGAGAAACTGCGTCGGAGGAAACGGCCTTGTGTTTGACCGGCCACGGTCGAAACGGGGTCCTGTTCATCGGGAGGGGTCTGGCGTACCGCAAAACAGAGGAAACGGACTTCTCTTGGACTTCTTACAGTCGAAACGGGGTCCTGTTGATCGGGAGGGGTGTGGCGTACCGCAAAATGGAGGAAACAAACTTGTGTTGGAGCACTACGGTCGAAACGGGGGTCCTGTTCATCGGGAGGGGTGTGGCATACCGCAAAACGGGACTCCACGAGATACTGTTCATCTCGACCATCGACTGCCTCCATGAGCTACTGTCCATCCACCGTCGACCTCCTCCAGCCTCCACATGTGATTGTTCATCCACGGCGTCTCCCCTCCTACCTCCACTAGCCACTGTTCATCCACGGGCTCATGTTCATCCAGCCTCCACCGCTCCTCCGCCGGCTACTGTTCAACTAGCCTTCTCCACAGGGTTTTGTTCAACCACCCCTCCATGGGCAACTGTTCATCCAGCCCTCCATCGCCATCGCTCAACCAGCCTCCACGGGTCCTGTTCATCCAGCCTCCACGGGTCCTATTCATCCACCCCAACCGCTCGACCGGGTCCTATTCATCCAGCGGCAACAACCTCTACTACCACGGGTCCTGTTCATCCAACCCCCACCGAACGGTTCATCCAAACCGCCCCCAACAATGCTCACTGCTCATCCAGAGGCAACATCGACCGCTTCATTAGCAGCAGAGCGGCGAATCACTCGGTTTCAGATTAACGAAAGGGATCGATCGATCGCTCGGGTTCAAGAACGTAGCCTACAGCGCAATCGCCGGGTTCGATTAGAGCCCAACGCCTCACACACACGCCAGACGTCACGAGAGAAACACGCATCGCTTCGCCCCGACCACCCACCGTGAAGCGGAACTCCCGATATTTTCCTCGCCTCGATTCTACCACGGTTTTTCCGTCATGGACGGCCCAAAGAATGTCATGCAGCTGCATCTCCGCCCGCCAGACGAAAAGCCCGCTTTTCATCAATGATTTTTGTCATAGAAGTAGGAGCCCACCACATCTATGATGATACCGGGTTTTGTCACAATTATCGTCATAGAAGTGTCATAAACATGACAGGAAAAAAATTTGTTCGGCCCAAAATGTCATGGATGTGTCTTTTTTTTGTAGAGATTGCTTGCATTGCTATGCTTGAAATTTATGTGAAATACATGATTTTACTTGTTGTTCTGGAGACCCTAAAAAACAGCTTCCCTTCCAATGTGAGTTTAAGGATAATGAAATCTTATCTTCTTATGCCAAAGGTGTTTATAATTACTATGATATTAAACAAATTAAATAATTTATTTCTTTTAAGGGTGCCTATAAAATTGCTTCTTTGATTGAAAAGTATGATGCTACTCTTGAAAATTTTGCCATATTAAATATTGTTATGAAAACTATGCTTCGAATGATTATGTTAAAGAATATACTGAGGAAGCATGTGTTGTTCAAGAAGACTAATATTTTGCAGGAATCTATGGAAGAAGGAATTGCTAAAACAATGCAGAAAATTTAGGTGCAATATAGTTTTCGAGGAGATTATGATCCTCAGGTTGGTCGGCCGCACCCAACCTGAGTCCCGAGGACTTTGCACACTGCTTTTTGTGTCCCGAAGTATTCTGCCGAGCTAGGAGTTGATCCTCGGGCCGATTTTGCGAACCAACCTGAGTCTCAGGGGCTACTGGGATCAGCGGTCTTATGTGATCCTTCAGGTGCATCTCGGGTTTTCGACTGATACACACCTTGAGGGCTACTGGTTATATATCTCAGCAAAGAATAGATTGGACCAATCAAAAATATTGACAAAAAATCGGCCCGCAGTCGGGGTGGTGCACCACCTCGGAAGCAGTCCGGCATAAAGCTCGGGCGCCAGTGGCTGGCTCCATAGAGGGCATTTCCGGTATGAAGCTCGGCTAAACTCCTCCAACTTTTTTGAACCAAGGTGATCTATGACACCTCGGATATAGTCCGGCGTTGGAGCTTGGACATAGTCTGGCGTTGGAGCTCGGATATATTCCGGCGTTGGATCTCGGATACATTCCGGCGTTGGAGCTCGGAAGCGGTTCGGTGTTGGTGCTCGGCTGCAAAGATACCTCGAATACAATCCAGCGTTGGAGCTCGGACGCAAGAGGACACTGTCGCCCGGGAACAACTTCAAACCCGAGGTGTGGCATAAAAATAACAAGGCATTGATAAAGGCCGATAACTTAAAGGGGCTCCTCAGATACCCGACGTGTAAACTCTTCGGATTTACTTCGGCGGTCCACAAGATCGAAGATGAGAAGATTTGTTGAACCAGTTTTCAAGACCGACGAACGAAGATGAAGAATGGTTCAGAAGGATCGAGGAGCGTCTCCAACTTGAAGACCGGTTCAGGGGGCTATTGACGGTGTCCTGGACTAGGGGGTACTCACCACATCGTCTCCTGACTAGGTGGATCGGGTCGAGGATCCCCATGGCGGTTCACTCATGGGCCACTTCGGGCAGCCCATGCCGCATACAAGGAGTATTCCACAAGACTTGGTGATCAAGACAAGGACTCCTCTCCACCAATGTATTCGGCTAGGACTCTAGTTATCCTAGGCCTCTGGTGCATTATATAAGCCAAGGCCAGGCTAGTCGATAGATTATTATGACATTATTCATCATACCCTTAGGTCTTAGACCACAACATATGATCTCGAGGTAGATCAAATCTTGTAATACTCATATTCATCAAGATCAATCAAACAGGAAGTAGGGTATTACCTCCATAGAGAGGCCCGAACCTGTGTAAACATTGTGTCCCCAGTCTCCTGTTACCATCGACCTTAGACGCACAGTTTGGGACCCCCTACCCGAGATCCGCCGATTTTGACACCAACAGCGGGGCGGGGCGGTGCGGGGCGGCCAGCGACGGGGTGGCGCGGGCGACTCAGCACGAGGGTGGGCGGGGCGGCCGGCAATGGTGGTGGCGCGAGGCGGCGGCGGCTCGGGCACGGGGGTGGGGCGGCCGGCAACGGGAGTGGGTGGCGTGGGTTAGGGGCGACGACGGCTCGGGTAGGGGAGAGAGAGCGGACAAAGAGAGGGGTGGGACCCGGGCGCTGACCGCTTTTTAGGTAGGTCACAGCTCTTTACCGTCTGCTAGCAGACGGCAAAGAGCCTAGCCAACGGACGTTAGGTTGGCCACTTTCTGTGCCGTCCGCTAGCGGACGAAAAGAAAGTGGTTGTTAGGTGGTTCTCGCAAGTGGGCCACCCTACCTCTTTGCCGTCAGCTAGCAGACAACAAAGCTTCTATGCCGTCTGCTAGCTGACGGCAAACATGTTCTTTGTTGTCAGCTCTGTCTTCGCCGTCAGCTTTCCTTTAGCTTATGGCACAGAGCTTCTTTGCCGTCAGATAGCTGACAGCAAAGAGCTGGCTGGCGGCAAAGATCCTGATTCCAGTGGTGTTAATGCTAAGATAGACTGTGAAAACAAATTGTAGGTGTTAGCTTTGGTGATGAGTCTCATGAGTTTAATTTGTCCAAGTTTAGAAGAAAGCTTCATGAAAAGGAATTGCCTTGTAAATATGAAATAATTGGTCTTGCTTTTATTGTTGTACCTCCCACTGATCCACTGCTAGACCATGAAAATGATTTACATATGCATGAAAGAAATGAAATAGATAAGATTTTCTTTGAACAACATCGTCTGCTTAAACAAAATTTCCCTATTGAAACTCTAGGAGGTCCTCCTCCACCTAAAGGTGATCATGTGTTTGAATTAAAACAATTGCCAGACACTCCCAAATATGCTTAACTTGATGAAAAGAAGATATATCATGTTATTATTAGTGCTAACCTTTCCGAACATGAAGAAGAAAGATTATTGAAAGTTCTAAGGAAGCACCGAGCTGCTATTGGATATACTCTTGATGATTTAAAGGGCATTAGTCCCACTCTATGTTAGCACAAAATTAATATAGAACCTGATGTTAAACCCGTTGTTGATCACCAACGTCGGTTATATCCGAAGATGAAAGAAGTGGTAAGAACGGAAATATTAAAACTTCTGGAAGCAGGTATAATCTATCCTATAGCTGATAGTAGATGGTCAAGTCTTGTTCATTGTGTTCCTAAGAAAGGAGGTATTACTGTTGTTACAGGCAATAGAATGGTAATTTATTTTAGAAAATTAAACAAAGTAACTAGGAAAGATCATTACCCTCTACCGTTTATTGATCAAATGTTAGAAGGTTTATCTAAGCACACACATTTTTGCTTCTTTGATGGATATTTTGGTTTTTCACAAATACCAGTTTCTCAACCTGATCAAGAAAAGACCACTTTCACTTGTCCCATTGGAACTTATGCTTATAGACGTATGCCTTTTGGTTTATGCAATGCACCTGCTACCTTTCAAAGATGTATGACTGCTATATTCTCTGACTTTTGTGAAAAGATTGTTAAGATCTTCATGGATGACTTCTCTATTTATGGGAAGTCTTTTGATAATTGTTTAAGCAATCTTGATCGCGTTTTGCAGAGATGCGAGCAAACAAATCTTGTCTTGAATTAGGAGAAGTGCCACTTTATGGTTAATGAAGGTATTGTCTTGGGCCATAAAATTTCTTAAAGAGGTATTGAAGTGGACAAAACTAAGGTTGATGCAATTGAGAAAATGCCATGTCCTAAAGATATCAAAGGTATTCGTAGTTTCCTAGGTCATGCTGGTTTCTATAGGAGATTTATCAAAGACTTTTCTAAAATTTCTAGGCCTCTTACAAATCTTTTGCAAAAGGGTGTTCCTTTTGTTTTTGGTGATGATTGTTTAGAAGCCTTCGAAACACTCAAGAAAGCCTTAATTTCTGCACCTATTGTTCAACCACCTGATTGGAACTTGCCTTTTGAAATTATGTGTGATGCTAGTGATTATGTTGTTAGTGTTGTTCTAGGACAAAGAGTTGATAAGAAACTGAATATTATTCATTATGCTAGTAAAACTCTAGACAGTGCTCAAAGAAATTATGCAACTACTGAAAAAGAATTATTAGCAGTGGTGTTTGCTTGTGATAAATTTAGATCTTATATTGTTGATTCAAAAGTGATTGTTCACACCGATCATGCTGCTATAAAATATCTTATGGAAAACAAAGATGCTAAACCTAGACTTATTCAATGGGTTCTCTTGCTACAAGAATTTGATTTACATATCACTAATAGAAAGGGAGTTGAGAACCCCGTAGCTGATAACTTGTTTAGGCTTGAAAATGTGCTTGATGACCCGCTACCTATTGATGATAGTTTTCCTGATGAGCAGTTAGCTGCAATAAATGTTGCTCATAATACTCCTTGGTATGCTCACTATGCTAATTACATTGTTGCTAAATATTTACCACCTAGCTTTACATATCAACAAAAGAAAAAAAATCTTCTATGGTTTAAGACATTACTTTTGGGATGACCCACATCTTTATAAAGAAGGAGTAGATGGTATTATTAGACATTGTGTACAAGAGCTTGAATAGAGAAAAATCCTACGAATATGTCACTCTGAAGCTTATGGAGGGCATCATGCTGGAGATAGAACTGCTCACAAGGTAATGTAATCTGGATTTTATTGGCCTACTCTCTTCAAGGATGCCCATAAGTTCGTCTTATCTTGTGATGGATGTCAAAGAATAGGTAATATCGGTAAACGTCAAGAAATGCCTATGAACTATTCAATTGTTGTTGAACCATTTGATGTTTGGGGGTTTGATTACATGGGACCTCTTCCTTCCTCTAATGGGTATACACATATTTTGGTTGCTATTGATTATGTTACTAAATGGGTAGAAGCTATTCCAACTAGTAGTGCTGATCACAACACCTCTATTAAAATGCTTAGGGACGTTATTTTCCCAAGGTTCGGACTCCCTAGATATTTAATGACCGATGGTTGTTCACACTTTATTCATGGTGCTTTCCGTAAAATGCATGCCAAGTATGATGTTAACCATAGAATTGCATCCCCTTATCATCCTCAGTCTAGAGGTCAAGTTGAACTTAGCAATAGAGAAATAAAGTTGATTTTACAAAAGACTGTCAATAGATCCCGAAAGAATTTGTCTAACAAATTACATGATGCACTTTGGGCTTACAGTACAACTTATAAGAATCCTATGGGTATGTCTCCTTATAAACTGTTTTATGGAAAAGCTTGTCATTTGCCTCTTGAGTTAGAACATAAAGCATATTGGGCAATCAAAGAACTCAATTATGATTTCAAATTTGCAGGTGAAAAGAGGTTATTTGGTATTACTCATTAGATGTATGAAGAACCCAAGCTTATGAAAATGCAAAATTATTTAAAGAAAAGGTTAAAATATGGCATGATAAAAGAATCCAAAAGCGTGAGTTCAAAGTCGGAGAATATGTTATTTTGTACAACTCTCATTTCAGCATCTTTGCAGGAAAACTCCTCTCCAAATGGGAAGGCCCCTATGTCATTAGGAGGTTTATCGGTCTGGAGCTATCATAACAAATAATGTCGAAGGCACTAACCCGAAGGTTGTGAATGGGCAACGAATAAGACATTATATCTCAGGTACGCCCATTAATGTTGAAAGCAATATTATCCACACTTTGACACCGAAAGAGCACATAAAAGAGTCCTTCCGGAACACTCCAGAATCGTGAAAATAAGGAGGCACGTGATACGGTAAATTTTTTTGTCAGTTTTGGAATATTTAGAAAATTAGGAAAATAAGAAACTTCCAGGAAAGTGACCCTGGTGGGAACAAGACACCAGGGTGTGCCTGGCTTGCTAGGCGCGCCCAGGTGGGTTGTGCCCACCCGGGACACCTTCCGGACTCTGTTTTTCTTCCGTTTGCTTGTCTCCCAAGATAAAAAATCTTTATATACCCCCCGAAGCGATTGACCACCGTATCATGGAGAAATCTTATGTTTTGTTTTCTTGCTGTTTCCTTGATAGATCTAAAAATATGTCATCCCAAGACTCTGAGGGTGAGAGCTATGTCGCTGATTTCATCGCAAACCCCAAGTCTTATGGGGATGTGGAGCAGTATAGCTGGACTTCCGAAAGCATGGATGCATTATGCAAGAGAATAATAAAGCTCGAGGTGGAGAATGATGAGCTGAGGGTAGATAACTTTATCCTCTGGAGCAAGTTGGAGGAAAAGAAGGGCAAACCCTCTACTTCTTCATCTCCACCACCACCATCCTCTTTGTCATCACCAAAAGAAAACTGAGTCTCGGGTATGGGCACTCCCATTGCCTTCCGCCAAGCTTGGGGAAGGTGCCCCGACATCGTATCATCCCCACTATCTTTTGCCTTTACTTATTGTAGTTCGATCTTCTGCTTTAGATTAATAAAAGTTTAGTTCGATCCTTTCTTTTCGAGAGCTTGCTTAGTGATCTATCCTTGTAATAGTGTGCAAGATATATAATAAAGTTTAGTTTGAGTTTTTGCTCTTTTACTTTCATGTTGCAATAAAAAGAAAGAATATAAATAAAAAGGGAACGGAAATAAATGAGAAAGATCATATGCTAATCTTATGGTAGGTGATGACACCACATAAGGAATTGTATTAGTAGAAAAATTTATTGGAGATTGACAAACATAGCATTGGTCAATGATGCAACTCATGAAATAAATAATAAGGGAAGAGAATATTCACATATAAATACACTATCCTATAAATCTTTTGTGATTGTCAGCCCCCATCAAAATATTAGATGCCAAAATTGTTGACGTTGGACAAGGAAGACAATGTAATGATTTATGTTCGTACATATTCACATAGAAGTTATATTATCATAGATCCTTCAACATGTGGTGCTTGCCCCTATCTTTGCTAGCCAAAAATTCCGCACTAAGTAGAGATACTACTTGTGCATCCAAAAACCCTAAAACCCAAATCTTATTTTCAAGAGTCCACCATACCTACCTAGGTATTGAGCAAGGTCCCTCAAGTAAGTTGTCATCGGTGCAAAAAGGCAATAAAAATTGCTTCTAAATGTGTGAGATCATTTAGTGTAAGAGAAAATTGAGTGTTGCAAGAACTTGTGATGGTGAAGAATAAAAGCGACAGACTGCATAATAAAGGGTGCTATCACAAGGGGCAATGCAACTCGACGTTCTATTGCATTTAGGGTTTGAGCATACAAACAAATAAGCGCATGGCAACCTCTGCTTCCCTTTGCGAAGGGCCTATCTTTTACTTTTATGTATTTACTTTTATGCAAAGAGTCAAAGTTTTCTCTCTATTCCTTTTTATTTTCTCCTTTGGCAAGCATCATGTGATGAGGAAAGATCTAGGCACATATGTCCACTTGAATATGAGTGGCATGAGTTATTATTGTTGTTGACATCACCGTTGAGGTGAATACGTTGGGAGGGGAAACTATAAGCCCCTGTCTTTCTATGTGTCCGGTTGAAAAGTTTTGCTCATGTGTATGCGATGAGTGTTAGCAATCATAGAAGACTATATGATAGTTGAGTATGTGGATTTGCCTAAAGGCTGTGATACGTGACCCTTCCTGAAAAGATGATGAATTGTAGTTGCAAAGTTGACTCGGAACATAGTTTGTTGGTTTCTAATAGAGCTTATGCTTTATACTTCAATTGTGTGATGAATTGTTACTTATGCATGAGAAGTCTATGATAAAAGTTCTGTGATAAAAGTCTTATGTTTAATTTTTTGCTGTTATAATAATCTACATGATGCTTCTATGTCCGCATTCTGTTTTTATCGACACCTCTCTAAGCATGTGGACATGTTTTTCGATTTCGGTTTTCGCTTGAGGACAAGCGAGGTCTAAGCTTAGGGAAGTTGATACGTCCATTTTACATCATGTTTTCCTACTGTTATTTATGATGTTTTTATCCATAATAATGCTTTTTGGAGTAATTCTAATGCCTTTTCTCTCATAATATGCAAGGTACACACAAAGAGGGAGAATTCTGGCAGCTGGAAATCTAGACTATGAAAAAGCTACGTCAGGCTACCTATTCTGCTCAACTCCAAACAAGCTGAAACTTCATGGAGATTTTTTATGGAAAATTTGAAGAATATTGGAGCAAATAACTACCAGAGGGGGCCCACTAGGTGGGCACAACCCACTTGGGCGCGCTAGGAAGCCTAGGCGCCCCTGGTCGGTTGTGCTCACTTAGGCCCACCTCTGGTGCCCATCTTCTGGTATATAGGTCATTTTGACCTAGAAAAAAGAAGGAGAGGACTTTCGCGATGGAGCGCCGCCATCTCGAGGCAGAACTTGGGCAGGAGTACTTTTGCCCTCTGGCGGAGCGATTCCGCGGGGGGGACTTCGCTCCCAGAGGGGGAAATCATCGTCATTATCATCACCAAAAACTCTCCCATCTCGGGGAGGGTAATCTCCATCAACATCTTCAATAGCACCATCTCATCTCAAACCCTAGTTCATCTCTTGTGTTCAATCAGAGGGTTGTTCTATTTATATGAGTAATATCTTTTATGGTCATGCACCCTTGAAGAATGGTCTATTCTTGTTGAATCTCGACAGTAGTGATACACATATTCATAATGTCGAAGCCAAAAGATGCAGAGTTGATAATGATAGTGCAACTTATTTGTGGCACCGCCGCTTAGGTCATATCGGTGTAAAACGCATGAAGAAACTCCATACGATGGACTTCGGAATCACTTGATTATGAATCACTTGGTACTTATGTAACCGTGCCTCATAGGCAAGATGACCAAAACGCCGTTCTCCGGAACTATGGAGCGAGCAACTGATTTGTTGGAAATCATACATACCGATGTTTGTGGTCCAATGAATGTTGAGGCACGCCATGGTATCGTTATTTTCTCACCTTCACAGATGATTTGAGCAGATATGGGTATATCTACTTAATGAAACACAAATCTGAAACATTTGAAAAGTTCAAAGAATTTCAGAGTGAAGTGGAAAATCATCGTAACAAGAAAATAAAGTTTCTACGATCTGATCGTGGAGGAGAATATTTGAGTTACGAGTTTGGTTTACATTTGAAACAATGTGGAATAGTTTCAGCAACTCACGCCACCGAACACCACGGAGAAATGGTGTGTCCGAACGTCGAATCGTATTTTACTAGATATGGTGCGATCTATGATGTCTATTTCGATTTACCGCTATCGCTTTGGGGTTATGCTTTAGAGACGGCCGCATTCACGTTAAATAGGACACCGTCAAAATCCGCTGAGACGACGCCTTATGAACTGTGGTTTGGCAAGAAACCAAAGTTGTCGTTTCTTAAAGTTTGGGGCTGCGATGCTTATGTAAAGAAACTTCAACCAGATAAGCTCGAACCCAAATCGGAAAAATGTGTCTTCATAGGATACCCAAAGGAGATCATGGGTACACCTTCTATCACAGATCTGAAGGCAAGATTTTCGTTGCTAATTCGAACCTTTCTAGAGAAGGAGTTTCTCTCGAAAGAAGTGAGTGGGAGGAAAGTAGAACTTGATGAGATAATCAGATCTGCTCCCTTATTGGAAAGTAGTTCATCACAAGAAATGGTTCCTGTGACAACTACACCAATTAGTGAGGAAACTAATGATGATGATCATGAAGCTTCAGATCAAGTTACTACTGAACTCAGAGGTCAACCAGAGTAAAATACGCACCAGAGTGGTACGGTAATCTTATTCGAAGTCATGTTACTTGACCATGGCGAACCTACAAACTATGAAGAAGCGATGGTGAGCCCAGATTCGCAAAATGGCTGGAAGCCATGAAATCTGAGATGGGATCCATGTATGAGAACAAAGTATGGACTTTGGTTGACTTGCCCGATGATCGGCAAGCCATTGAAAATAAATGGATCTTTAATAAGAAGACCGACGCCGATGGTAATATAACTGTCTACAAAGCTCGACTTGTTGCGAAAGGTTTTCGACAAGTTCAAGGGGTTGACTACGATGAGACTTTCTCACCAAGAGCGATGCTTAAGTCTGTCCGAATCATGTTAGCAATTGCCGCATTTTATGATTATGAAATTTGGCAAATGGATGTAAAAACTGCATTCTTGAATGGATTTCTAGAAGAAGAGTTGTATATGATGCAACCAGAAGGTTTTGTCGATCCAAAGGGTACTAACAAAGTGTGCAAGCTCCAGCGATCAATTTATGGTCCAGTGCAAGCCTCTCGAGTTGGAATAAACGCTTTGATAGTGTGATCAAAGCATATGGGTTTATACAGCACTTTTGGAGAAGCCTGATTTACAAGAAAGTGAGTGGGAGCTCAGAGCATTTCTAATATTATATGTGGACGATATATTATTGATTGGAAATGATATAGAATTTCTGGATAGCATAAAAGGATACTTGAATAAAAGTTTTTCAATGAAAGACCTCGTGAAGCTGCTTACATATTGGGCATCAAGATCTATAGAGATAGATCAAGACGCTTGATTGGACTTTCACAAAGCACATACCTTGATAAAGTTTTGAAAAGTTCAAAATGGATCGTGCAAAGAAAGGTTTTTACCAGATTATAAGGTGTAAGATTGAGTCGACTCAATGCCCGACCACAATGAGAAGATAGAGAGAAATGAAAGATGTTCCTATGCTTCAGCCATAGGCTCTATCATGTATGCAATGCTGTGTACCAGACTGACGATGCTTAGCTGTAAGCTTGGCAGGAAGGTACCAAAGTAATCCAGAGTGGATCATCGACAGCGGTCAAGAACATCCCGAAATACCGAAAAGGACTAAGGATATGTTTCTCGATATGGAGGTGACAAAGAGCTAGTCATAAATGGTTACGCCGATGTAAGCTTTGACACCGATCCGGACGATTCTAAATCGCAAACCGGATACGTGTTTTTATTAAACGGTGGAGCTGTCGGTTGGTGCAGTTCTAAACAAAGCGCCGTGGCGGGATCTACATGTGAAGTGGAGTACATAGCTGCTTGAAGCAGCAAATGAAGGAGTCTGGATGAAAGAGTTCATTTCCGATCTAGGTGTCATACCTAGTGCATCGGGACCGATGAAGATCTTCTGTGACAATATTGGTGCAATTGCCTTGGCAAAGGAATCCAGATTTCACAAGAGGACCAAGCATATCAAGAGACGCTTAATTCCATTCGGGACCAAGTCCAAGTGGGAGACATAGAGATTTGCAAAATACATACGGATCTGAATGTTGCGACCGCTGACTAAGCCTCTTCCACGAGCAAAACATGATCAGCACCAAGACTCCATGGGTGTTAGAATCATTACTATGTAATCTAGATTATTGACTCTAGTGCAAGTGGGAGACTGAAGGAAATATGCCCTAGAGGCAATAATAAAGTTATTATTTATTTCCTTATACCATGATAAATGTTTATTATTCATGCTAGAATTGTATTAACCGGAAACATAATACATGTGTGAATACATAGACAAACAGATAGTCACTAGTATGCCTCTACAAGACTAGCTCATTAATCAAGATGGTTATGTTTCCTAACCATAGACATATGTTGTCATTTGATTAATGGGATCACATCATTAGGAGAATGATGTGATTGACTTGACCCATTCCGTTAGCTTAGCACTTGATCGCTTAGTATGTTGCTAATGCTTTCTTCATGACCCATACATGTTTCGTAACTATGAGATTATGCAACTCCGCTTACGGAGGAACACTTTGGTACTACCAAACGTCACAACGAATCGGGTGATTATAAAGGAGTACTACAGGTGTCTCCAAAGGTACTTGTTGGGTTGGCGATTTCGAGATTAGGTTTTGTCACTCCGATTGTCGGAGAGGTATCTCTAGGCCTTCTCGGTGATACACATCACTCAAGCCTTGCAAGCATTACAACTAATGAGTTAGTTGTGAGATGATGTATTACGGAACGAGTAAAGAGACTTACCGTAACTAGATTGAAATAGGTATTGATACCGACGATCAAATCTCGGGTAAGTAACATGCCGATGACAAAGGGAACAACGATGTCGTTATGCGGTTTGACCGATAAAGATCTTCGAGAATATGTAGGAATCAATATGGGCATCCAGGTTCCGCTATTGGTTATTGACCGAGAATGGTTCTAGGTCATGTCTACATAGTTCTCGAACCCGTAGGGTCCGCACGCTTAACGCTTCGATGACAGCTCATTATGAGTTTATAAGTATTGATGCACCAAGGTTGTTCGAGTCCCGGATGTGATCACGGACATGACGAGGAGTCTCAAATGGTCGAGACATAAAGATTGATATATTGAAGCCTACATTTGACATCGGAAGTGTTCCGAGTGAAATCGAATTTATCGAGTACCGGAGGTTACCGAACCCCGGGGACTACATGGGCCATAGTGGGCCTTGGAGGAAAGGAGAAAGGGCCAGCCCTAGGTGGCGCGCCCCCTTCCCTAGTCCTATTAGGACTAGGAAAGGTGGGCCGCCCCCTCTCTCTCTTTCCTCCGGAATCCTAATCCAACTAGGATTGAGGGGAATCCTACTCCCGGAGGGAGTAGGACTCCTGGCGCCCCTCTTGGCCGGCCAGCCCCTCCCCTTGGCTCCTTTATATACGGGGCAGGGGCACCCTAGAACACACAAGTTGATCTACGGATCGTTCCTTAGCCGTGTGCGGTGCCCCTTCCACCATATTCCACTTCGTCATATCGTCGTAGAGCTTAGGCGAAGCCTCGCGCGGAGAAGTCATATCGTCATGAGCTTAGGCGAAGCCCTGCGCCGGTGGAGCATCAACATCGCCACCACGCCGTCGTCTCGACGTAACTCATCCCCGACACTTTGCTGGATCGAGTCCGGGATCGCCATCGAGCTGAACGGTGCGTAACTCGGAGGTGCCGTGACGCTCGGTGCTTGGATCGGTCGGATCGTGAAGACGCACGACTACATCAACCGCGTTGTTATAAACGCTTCCGCTTTCGGTTCACGAGGGTACGTGGACGGACACTCTCCCTCTTGTTGCTATGCCATCACCATGGTCTTGCGTGTTCGTAGGAAAATTTTTGAAATTACTACGCTCCCCAACAAAGGCATCCGAGCCTGGTTTTATGCGTTGATGTCATGTGCACGAGTAGAACACAAGTGAGTTGTGGGCGATACAAGTCATACTGCCGACCAGCATGTCATACTTTGGTTCAGCGGTATTGTGAGATGAAGCGGCCCGACCGACATTACGCGTCGCTTACGCGAGACTGGTTTCACCGCCCCGAGCACTCGTTGCTTAAAGGTGACCGCGGTGTCTCTCTCTCTCACTTTAGTTGAACCGAGTATGACTACGCCCGTCCTTGAGAAGGTTAAAACGGAGTCTATTTGACAAACTATCGCTGTGGTTTTGATGCGAGGTAAGAACGGTTCTTGCTCAGCCCGTAGCAGCCACGTAAAACTTGCAACAACAAAGTAGAGGACGCCTAACTTGTTTTTGCAGGGCATGTTGTGATGTGATATGGTCAAGACGTGATGCTATATTTTATTGTATGAGATGATCATGTTTTGTAACCGAAGTTATCGGCAATCGGCAGGAGCCATATGGTTGTCGCTTATTGTATGAAATGCAACGCCGTGTAATTGCTTTACTTTATCACTAAGGAGTAGCGATAGTCGAGAAGCAATAGTTGGCGAGACGACAACGATGCTACGATGGAGATCAAGGTGTCGCTACCGGTGACGATGGTGATCATGACGGTGCTTGGCGATGGAGATCACAAGCACAAGATGATGATGACCATATCATATCACTTATATTGATTGCATGTGATGTTTATCCTTTATGCATCTTATCTTGCTTTGATTGACGGTAGCATTATAAGATGATCTCTCACTAAAATTATCAAGAAGTGTTCTCCTGAGTATGCACCGCTGCCAAAGTTCGAGTACCCGCACACCACGTGATGATCGGGTGTGATAAGTTCTACGTCCATCTACAACGGTGCAAAACAGTTGCACGCCATGAATACTCAAAGTTAAACTTGACGAGCCTAGCATATAACAGATATGGCCTCGGAACACGGAGACCGAAAGGTCGAGCGTGAATCATATAGTAGATATGATCAACATAGTGATGTTCACCATTGAAACTACTCCATCTCACGTGATGATCGGACATGGTTTAGTTGATTTCGATCACGTGATCACTTAGATAACTAGAGAGATGTCTGTCTAAGTGGGAGTTTTTAATATGATTAAATAAACTTAAATTTATCATGAGCTTAGTACCTGATAGTATTTTGCTTGTCTATGTTTACTGTAGATAGATGGCTCGTCTTTGTTGTTCCGTTGAATTTTAATGCGTTCCTTGAGAAAGCAAAGTTGAAAGATGATGGTAGCAATTACACGGACTGGGTCCGTAATTTGAGGATTATCCTCATTGCTGCACGTAAAAATTACGCCCCGAAGCACCGCTGGGTGACAGCTGTCAGGAGCTGAGCGAAGTTGTGAACGTCTCGCAAAGCAAAGCTGATGACTACTCAATAGTTCAGTGTGCCATGCTTTACGGCTTAGAACCGGTCTTCAACGACGCTTTTGAACGCCATGGAGCATATGAGATGTTCCAGAGTTGAAGTTAATATTTCAAGCAAATGCCCGGATTGAGAGATATGAAGTCTCCAATAAGTTCTATAGCTGCAAGATGGAGGAGAATAGTTCATCAAGGAGCACATACTCAAAATGTCCGGGTATAATAATCACTTAATTCAGCTGGGAGTTAATCTTCCGGATGATAGTGTCATTGATGTAATTCTCCAATCACGCCACCAAGCTACAAGAGCTTCGTGATGAACTATAATATGCAAGGGATGACCAAAACAATTCCTGAGCTCTTCGCAATGCTAAAAGTCATGGAGGTAGAAATCAAGAAAGAGCATCAAGTGTTGATGGTCAACAAGACCACTAGTTTCAAGAAAAGGGCAAAGGGAAGAAGAAGGAAACTTCAAAAGAACAGCAAGAAAGTTGCTGATCAAGAGAAGAAACCCAAGTCTGGACCTAAGCCTGAAATCGAGTGTTTTACCGCAAGCGATCGACATCGAAGCGGAACTGCCCCAAGTATTTGGCGGATAAGAAGGATGGCAAGGTGAACAAAGGTATATGTGATATACATGTTATTGATGTGTACCTTACTAGAGCTCGTAGTAGCACTGGTATTTGATACTGGTTCATTGCTAATATTTGCAACTCAAACAGGACTACGGAATAGACGAGCACCGCAAAGGACGAGGTGACGATGCGCGTGGAAATGGTTCCAAAGTCAATGTGATCGCGGTCGGCACGCTACCTCTACATCTACCTTCGGGATTAGTTTTACACCTAAATAATTGTTATTTGGTGCCAGCGTTGAGCATGAACATTATATCTAGATCTTGTTTGATGCGAGACGGTTATTCATTTAAATCGAGAGAATAATGGTTGTTCTATTTATATGAGTAATATCTTTATGGTCATGCACCCTTGAAGAATGGTCTATTCTTGTTGAATCTCGACAAGAGTGATACACATATTCATAATGTCGAAGCCAAAAGATGCAGAGTTGATAATGATAGTGCAACTTATTTGTGGCAATCGCCGCTTAGGTCATATCGGTGTAAAACGCATGAAGAAACTCCATACGATGGACTTCGGAATCACTTGATTATGAATCACTTGGTACTTGCGAACCGTGCCTCATAGGCAAGATGACCAAAACGCCGCTTCTCGGAACTATGGAGCGAGCAACTGATTTGTTGGAAATCATACATACCGATGTTTGTGGTCCAATGAATGTTGAGGCACGCATGGTATCGTTATTTTCTCACCTTCACAGATGATTTGAGCAGATATGGGTATATCTACTTAATGAAACACAAATCTGAAACATTTGAAAAGTTCAAAGAATTTCAGAGTGAAGTGGAAAATCATCGTAACAAGAAAATAAAGTTTCTACGATCTGATCGTGGAGGAGAATATTTGAGTTACGAGTTTGGTTTACATTTGAAACAATGTGGAATAGTTTCGAACTCACGCCACCGAACACCACAGAGAAATGGTGTGTCCGAACGTCGAATCGTGATTTTACTAGATATGGTGCGATCTATGATGTCTATTTCGATTTACCGCTATCGCTTTGGGGTTATGCTTTAGAGACGGCCGATTCACGTTAAATAGGACACCGTCAAAATCCGCTGAGACGACGCCTTATGAACTGTGGTTTGGCAAGAAACCAAAGTTGTCGTTTCTTAAAGTTTGGGGCTGCGATGCTTATGTAAAGAAACTTCAACCAGATAAGCTCGAACCCAAATCGGAAAATGTGTCTTCATAGGATACCCAAAGGAGATCTGTTGGGTACACCTTCTATCACAGATCTGAAGGCAAGATTTTCGTTGCTAATTCGAACCTTTCTAGAGAAGGAGTTTCTCTCGAAAGAAGTGAGTGGGAGGAAAGTAGAACTTGATGAGATAATCAGATCTGCTCCCTTATTGAAAGTAGTTCATCACAAGAAATGGTTCTGTGACAACTACACCAATTAGTGAGGAAACTAATGATGATGATCATGAAGCTTCAGATCAAGTTACTACTGAACTCAGAGGTCAACCAGAGTAAAATACGCACCAGAGTGGTACGGTAATCTTATTCGAAGTCATGTTACTTGACCATGGCGAACCTACAAACTATGAAGAAGCGATGGTGAGCCCAGATTCGCAAAATGGCTGGAAGCCATGAAATCTGAGATGGGATCCATGTATGAGAACAAAGTATGGACTTTGGTTGACTTGCCGATGATCGGCAAGCCATTGAAAATAAATGGATCTTTAATAAGAAGACCGACGATGGTAATATAATCGTCTACAAAGCTCGACTTGTTGCGAAAGGTTTTCGACAAGTTCAAGGGGTTGACTACGATGAGACTTTCTCACCAGAGCGATGCTTAAGTCTGTCTGAATCATGTTAGCAATTGCCGATTTTATGATTATGAAATTTGGCAAATGGATGTAAAACTGCATTCTTGAATGGATTTCTAGAAGAAGAGTTGTATATGATGCAACCAGAAGGTTTTGTCGATCCAAAGGGTACTAACAAAGTGTGCAAGCTCCAATGATCAATTTATGGTCCGTGCAAGCCTCTCGAGTTGGAATAAACGCTTTGATAGTGTGATCAAAGATATGGGTTTATATGCACTTTTGGAGAAGCCTCAGATTTACAAGAAAGTGAGTGGGAGCTCTGTAGCATTTCTAATATTATATGTGGACGATATATTATTGATTGGAAATGATATAGAATTTCTGGATAGCATAAAAGGATACTTGAATAAAAGTTTTCAATGAAAGACCTCGTGAAGCTGCTTACATATTGGGCATCAAGATCTATAGAGATAGATCAAGACGCTTGATTGACTTTCACAAAGCACATACCTTGATAAAGTTTTGAAAAAGTTCAAAATGGATCAGCAAAGAAAGGTTTTTACCAGACATAAGGTGTAAGATTGAGTCGACTCAATGCCCGACCACAAAGCAGAAGATAGAGAGAAATGAAAGATGTTCCTATGCTTCAGCCATAGGCTCTATCATGTATGCAATGCTGTGTACCAGACCGACGATGCTTAGCTGTAAGCTTGGCAGAAGGTACCAAAGTAATCCAGAGTGGATCATCGACAGCGTCAAGAACATCCTGAAATACCGAAAAGGACTAAGGATATGTTTCTCGATATGGAGGTGACAAAGAGCTAGTCATAAATGGTTACGCCGATGTAAGTTTTGACACTGATCCGGACGATTCTAAATCGCAAACCGGATACGTGTTTTTATTAAACGGTGGAGCTGTCGGTTGGTGCAGTTCTAAACAAAGCGCCGTGGCGGGATCTACATGTGAAGTGGAGTACATAGCTGCTTGAAGCAGCAAATGAAGGAGTCTGGATGAAAGAGTTCATTTCCGATCTAGGTGTCATACCTAGTGCATCGGGACCGATGAAGATCTTCTGTGACAATATCGTGCAATTGCCTTGGCAAAGGAATCCAGATTTCACAAGAGGACCAAGCATATCAAGAGACGCTTCAATTCCATTCGGGACCAAGTCCAAGTGGGAGACATAGAGATTTGCAAAATACATACGGATCTGAATGTTGCGCACCCGCTGACTAAGCCTCTTCCACGAGCAAAACATGATCAGCACCAAGACTCCATGGGTGTTAGAATCATTACTATGTAATCTAGATTATTGACTCTAGTGCAAGTGGGAGATCAAGGAAATATGCCCTAGAGGCAATAATAAAGTTATTATTTATTTCCTTATACCATGATAAATGTTTATTATTCATGCTAGAATTGTATTAACCGGAAACATAATACATGTGTGAATACATAGACAAACAGATAGTCACTAGTATGCCTCTACAAGACTAGCTCATTAATAGAAGATGGTTATGTTTCCTAACCATAGACATATGTTGTCATTTGATTAATGGGATCACATCATTAGGAGAATGATGTGATTGACATGACCCATTCCGTTAGCTTAGCACTTGATCGCTTAGTATGTTGCTAATGCTTTCTTCATGACCCATACATGTTTCTCGTAACTATGAGATTATGCAACTCCGTGCTTACGGAGGAACACTTTGGTACTACCAAACGCCACAACGTGAATCGGGTGATTATAAAGGAGTACTACAGGTGTCTCCAAAGGTACTTGTTGGGTTGGCGATTTCGAGATTAGGTTTTGTCACTCCGATTGTCGGAGAGGTATCTCTAGGCCTTCTCGGTGATACACATCACTCAAGCCTTGCAAGCATTACAACTAATGAGTTAGTTGTGAGATGATGTATTACGAACGAGTAAAGAGACTTACCGTAACGAGATTGAAATAGGTATTGGATACCGACGATCAAATCTCGGGTAAGTAACATGCCGATGACAAAGGGAACAACGATGTCGTTATGCGGTTTGACCGATAAAGATCTTCGAGAATATGTAGGAATCAATATGGGCATCCAGGTTCCGCTATTGGTTATTGACCGAGAATGGTTCTAGGTCATGTCTACATAGTTCTCGAACCCGTAGGGTCCGCACGCTTAACGCTTCGATGACAGTTCATTATGAGTTTATAAGTATTGATGCACCAAGGTTGTTCGAGTCCCGGATGTGATCACGGACATGACGAGGAGTCTCGAAATGGTCGAGACATAAAGATTGATATATTGAAGCCTACATTTGGACATCGGAAGTGTTCCGAGTGAAATCGAAATTTATCGAGTACCGGAGGTTACCGAACCCCGGGGACTACATGGGCCATAGTGGGCCTTGGAGGAAAGGAGAAAGGGCCAGCCCTAGGTGGTCGCGCCCCCCTTCCCTAGTCCTATTAGGACTAGGAAAGGTGGGCCGCCCCCTCTCTCTCTTCCTCCGGAATCCTAATCCAACTAGGATTGAGGGGAATCCTACTCCCGAGGAGTAGGACTCCTCAGCGCGCGCCCTCTTGGCCGCCAGCCCCTCCCCTTGGCTCCTTTATATACGGGGCAGGAGGCACCCTAGAACACACAAGTTGATCTACGGATCGTTCCTTAGCCGTGTGCGGTGCCCCTTCCACCATATTCCACTTCGGTCATATCGTCAGAGAGCTTAGGCGAAGCCTGCGCCGAGAAGTCATATCGTCATGAGCTTAGGCGAAGCCCTGCGTCGGTGGAGCATCAACATCGCCACCACGCCGTCGTCGGTGACAGAACTCATCCCGACACTTTGCTGGATCGGAGTCCGGGATCGCCATCGAGCTGAACGTGTGCGTAACTCGGAGGTGCCGTGACGCTCGGTGCTTGGATCGGTCGGATCGTGAAGACGTCGACTACATCAACCGCGTTGTTATAAACGCGCTCCGCTTTCGGTCTCACGAGGGTACGTGGGCGGACACTCTCCCTCTCGCTGCTATGCCATCACCATGGTCTTGCGTGTTCGTAGGAAAATTTTTGAAATTACTACGTTCCCCAACAGTAAGAACAGCACCTAAGCACCGGTCCACCCACATATCAAATTATCAAAGTAGCGAACACAAATCGAATCAACATGGTGAAAGTGACTAGATGAAATTCCCGTGTACCCTCAAGAACGCTTTGCGTATTATAAGAGACCGTTTTGGCTTGTCCTTTGCCTCAAAAGGATTGGGCTAACTTGTTACACATATTTTACTACTATCGTTACTTGCTCATTACAAATTATCTTGCTATCGAACTACTCTGCTACTTACAATTTCAGCACTTGCAGACATTACCTTGCTGAAAACCACTTGTCATTTCCTTCTGCTCCTCGTTGGGTTCGACACTCTTACTTATCGAAAAGAGCTATAATTTATCCCCTATACTTGTGGGTCATCATTATACTTCCACCATTTCTTTTGTATGACATACATATACATGGTCATATTGCTTTGCATCATCATATAGCTGACATGGTATTTGTGGCTCATCCACCGTTCATCATTTCTTTATACATGTTACGCAAGATCATTGCACATCGTGGTACACTGCCAGAGCCATTCATATGGACTCATATTGTTCTAGATATCGAGTTGTAATATTGATTTATAATTAAACAAAAGTGTGATGATCATCATTATTAGAGCATTTTCCTAGTGAGGAAAGAATGATGGAGACTATGATTCCCCCACAAAAGGGGCAATGCTACTATCATTTACCATACTTTTGCTTCAGAGTAGCACCATGTTTTTCATAAACAAAGTCTCCTATGTTGTCACTTTCATATACAAGTGGGAATTTTTAATTATAGAACTTGGCTTGTATATTCTGATCACGGGGTTCCTCAAATGCCCGAGATCTTCATGAGCAAGCGAGTTGTATGCACGCCCACTTAGTTTCAGTTGAGTTTTAATACACTTATAGCTCTAGTGCATCAATTGCATGGCATTCTCTACTCCTCGCATTGATATTGATTGATGGGCATCTCCGAAGCCTGTTGATCCGCCTAGTTGATGCGAGACTTTCTCCATTTTTGACCTCTTCTTATTGATCCCTACCATCGCATGCTATTTCACCTATAGCGCTATTACCATGGCTCACGCTCATGTATTGCGTGGGAGTTGAAAATGCTGAAGCGCGTTAGAAGTACAAGTCAATTTATTGGTTTGACACCGAGGTTCTCATGATTTATACTTTATGCTAGGAAGACTAAGCATGATAGGCTATATGATTTTGTAGGGATAGTGTTCTTTAGCATTCTTTATTTTGAAGGGCATAATTGTTTGTTAGTATGCCCGAGTATTGTCTTTATGCCAAATGATAGACTATTGCCTTGAACCACTCGTATCGTAATATTCATGCCATGATTAGATTACATCATCAAGATTATGCTAGGTGGCATTCCATGTCAAAAATTATATTTCTATCATTTACCTACTCAAGGACAAGCAGGAATTAAGCTTGGGGATGTTGATAAGTCTTCGTCGTATCTATAATTTTTTATTGTTTCATGCCAATATTCCACAACTTTCACATACTTTTCACAATATTTTATTTTATTTTTGGGACTAACATATTGACCAAGTGCCCAGTTCTAGTTTCCGTTTGTTGCATGTTTTTTGTTTCGGCAAAAATCCATATCAGACTAAGTCCAAACGCGATTAAAATTTACGGAGATTTTTGGAATATATGGGATTTTTTGGAAAAGAATCAACATGAGACGATGCTCGAGGGGCCCATGATCTCGAACGGGGCGCCCCCTACCATGGACGCGCCTAGAAGGTTCGTGGCTCCTTCGTAAATCAGTTGGGCTCCCTTTGTTCGCCGCAAGAAAGATAATTTGCGGATACAAATCCCCTCCAATTTTCATCCCAATAGGAGTTACGGATCTCCGAGAATCTAAGAAACAGCGAAGGGCCAGAAAATAGGAATGCAAACATAAGAGAAAGGAGAGAGAGAGATCCAATGGTTGAATAAATAGTAATCGCAATAGGCACATGTTATAAAATTGGTCCTGATATGGTAGGTATTCAAGAGGGTATAATAAAAACTTTCATGTAGATCACTGAACGTGATAAGTTCGATTCTTTGCAGTAGTTTTGCGATATTGAGATGGTAATATGTGGGAGGTACTAGTGAATAATTGTGGTTTAGTAAGAATATAGGTGTTAAGATTTGTGATTCTCAAAGCATGCACGTATATTCTCTAGTTATGCTATGAAGTTGGAGCACGATTTATTATTGAGTGTCTTCTTTTACGTGAGGGCTGGGGGCGCACGACGGTTAACTCCTACAAACCTCCACCCTAGGGGCATGCGTAGTAGTACTTTGCTTCCAGGGCTAATAAACTTTCATAATAATTATGTGAGTTCTTTATGGCTAATATGAGTCCATGGATTATACTCGCTCTCATCTTTCCGCAATTTGCTAGGCTCTTCAGTACCGTGCATTGCCCTTTCTCACCTTGAGAGAGTCAGTGCAAACTTCGTCGGTGCATCCAAACCCCGTGATATGATACGCTCTATCACAGATAAGCCTCCTTATATCTTCCTCAAAGCAGACACCCTACCTACCTATAATGGCATTTTCATAGCCATTCTGAGATATATTGCCGTGCAACTTCCACTGTTCCGTTATTATGACATACACCTTCATTGTCATATTGCTTTGCATGATCATATAGCTGACATAGTATTTGTGGCTCAGTCACCGTTCATCATTATCATACATATTACGCTAGTATCATTTCACATCCTGGTACACACCCAGAGGCATTCATATAGAGTCATATGTTTCAGTTTTATCGAATTGTAATTTTTAGTTGTAAGTAAATAAAAGTGTGATTATCATTATTATAGAGCATTGTCCCAGTGAGGAAATTATAAAAAGAGGCCAAAAAGAGCCCAACGAAAAGAAAAATGAGAGAAAAAGAGAGCAGGTGCATTGTTACTATCAATTTCCACACTTGATCTTCAAAGTAGCACCATGTTTTTCATGTAGAGAGTATCCTATGTTGTCACTTTCATATACTAGTGGGATTTTTTCATTAGAAAACTTGGCTTGTATATTTCGATGATGGGCTTCCTCAAATGACCTAGGTCTTCATGAGCAAGCAAGTTGGATGCACACCCACTTAGTTTTCAGTTTGAGCTCTCATACACCTATAGCTCTTAGTGCATCTGTTGCATGTCAATCCCTACTCCTCGCATTGACATCAATTGATGGGCATCTCCATAGACTGTTGATTAGCCGCCTCGATGTGAGACTATCTGCCTTTGTTGTCTTCCCCTTATTGATCTCTACCACCGTATTCTATTTCACCAGTGGTGCTATATCCATGGCTCACGCTCATGTATTGCGTGAGGGTCAAAAAAGCTGAAGCGCGTTAAAAAGTATGAACCAATTACTCGGCTTGTCATCGGGGTTGTACATGATTTATATTTGTGTTAAGAAGATGGAGCATGACAAGACTATATGATTTGTAGGGATAACGTTACTTAGCATTTTTATTTTGAAAGGCATGATTGTTGGTTGGTATGCCTGAGTATTGATGTCTTTATATCAAATCATAGACTATTTCTTTAAATCATTCGGATCTTAATATTCATACCCTAAAAGAAAGATTACATGATAGACATGTTAGGTAGCATTCCACATCAAAAAAATTGTATTTATCATTTACCTACTCAAGGAGGAGCACAAATAAAGCTTGGGGATGCTTGATACGTCTCCAACGTATCTATAATTTTTTATTGTTCCATGCTAGTATAGTATCAATACTGGATGTTTTATATGCTATTTTATATTATTTTTTGGGACTTAACCTATTAACCTAGTGCCCAGTGCCGGTTGTTGTTATTTTGCTTATTTTTGGCTTTTTTGAAAATCAATATCAAACAAAGTCCAAACATGATGAAACTTTGCGGTGTTTTTTCCTGGACTGGAAGGAACCCACAATGGTTCAGGAGAAGACCAGAAGAGCTACGAGGGAGCGGCAAGCTCACCAGGCACGCCCCTGGGGGCACTCCTTGAGCTTGTGGGCCCCTCGTGGCACCCCTTGACTTAATTCCGCATCTATAAATTCCCAATATTCCCAATATACCAGAGAGCCACTCGAAACACTCTTTCCGCCGCCGCAAGCTTCCGTTCTTCTACGGTCCCATCTGGACTTTTCAGTACTCTATCGGAGGGGGAATCGATCACGAAGGGCTTCTACATTATCCTTGTTGCCTTCCAATGATGCGTGAGTAGTTCAGCACATGCCTACGGGTCCATAGCTACTAGCTAGATGGCTTCTTCTCTCTCTTTGACCTTCAATACAATGTTCTCCTCGATGTTCTTGGAGTTCTATTCAATGTAATCTTCTTTTGTGGTGTGTTCGTTGGGATCTGATGAATTGTGGGCTTATGATTTGAATATTCATGAGAAGTGATTGAGTATTTTCTAAACTTTATTATGCATGATTGTTATAGCTTTGTATTTCTCTCTGATCTAACCGTTTGGTTTGGCCAACTAGATTGACTTGTCTTCAGTGGGAAAGGTGCTTTGTGATGGGTTCAATCTTGCGGTGCTCTATCCCAGTGACAGAAAGGGACAAGACATGTAATTCTATTGTTGCCATTAAGGGTAAAACGACGGGGTTTATTCATATTGATTGGGTTTCCTTTGTCTACATCATGTCATCTTGCTTAAGGCGTTACTCTGTTTTATACTTAATACCCAAGATGGATGGAGTAATACTAGTAGATGCAGGCAGGAGTCGGTCTACTTGTCTCGAAGGTGATGCCTATATACATGATCATTGCCTTGAATATCGTCATAATTATGCGCGTTTCTATCAATTACCCAAGAGTAATTTGTTCACCCACCGTATGCTATGTGCTCGAGAGAGAAGTCTCTAGTGAAAACTATGGGCCCCGGGTTTAATTTTATCATAGATAAAAACACAAAAATACTTTGCCGCACTCTTCTATTTTATTTTATTTTATATTTGCACTTTATCTATCTACCACTACGAGATTTAATCCTTGTAAGTAACCACCAAGGGGATTGACAACCCTCTTGTTTGCGCTGGGTGCAAGTATCTTTTGTGTGTGCATGTGTTGTTCACGAGGCTTTGTGTGATTCTCCTAATGGATTGATAACATTGGTTCTTAACTGAGGTAAATACTTATCTCTACTCTACTACATCTCCTCTCCTCTTCGAGGAAATCCCAACGCAGCTCACAAGTAGCAGAGCGCTGAATCGAGACGGACACATTGCGATGATAGTGTTCTGAAATGCACTTCCAGTACGTCTTCATGCTTTGACCGGTCCCTGTAACTGGACCAATGCTTATGCTCTTCCATGTCATAACCAAAGTCTTGTCCTCATCGTTGGATAAGTTGCTCCCCCTCATCTTTGTCTTTGAAGCAAAACCGACTTAATCATCACCACCCTCAACCGGAGTGGACAAAGACATATCTTCTACACCTATTATATTGTTCATCATTTCCATGTATGATTGTTGACTGCATTATCATAATTTATGAAACTCATGAGCAATGCAAATAATAATGTCTATTGTGAAAAATGAACGAACTTGCAACACAATTTTTTACCTCTTAATTGGATCGTCATGCTCCTCATTGGTTTCGTACATGTCAAAGTCCTCACCGGCCTTAGAGAAGGAGGACATGGCCGTGAACAATAGATGTGGGTAGGGTCGAAGTTTAGCGATGGATGCGGCGACACGGAAGATTGACAAACCATGCCTGCATCTTCCTCCGTCTTCTATGGTGCCATTGGCTTCTTAGCCACTGCGGTGGGGCGACATTGGTCGGCGGTTCGGCGGGGCCGCTTCACTGCTGATCACTCATGGAGGGGCGGCGGTGGCGGCCACGACCGGACGAGGCATAGGCCATCGAGATATGTGGGGGCCCTAGGCCAGCTAATGGAGGCTGAGCTGACAGCAAGCTCGGCTTCATGGTCGGCCGTGGTCATCGGTGCTCCAATAGCAGCAATTTCGTGGCTGTTCACGGGGGAGGAGACGAAGATGCGTTGAAAGTTTAGGCACGAGACGAAAGATCCTTGGCACCACATTTGGTCGAACGTTTACGGGTAGGGTGATCTCCTCCTAGGTGGAGGGGGGTTGGATTGATTACACGGGGTCCTCTATTTTTTTCTAGTTTTAGAGAATCGGTGGAGCATGCTGCTACCTCTTGAGCACTGCGTTGGTTTTACCTTGAAGAGGAAAGGGTGATGCAGTAAAGTAGCGTAAGTATTTCCCTCAGTTTTTGAGAACCAAGGTATCAATCCAGTAGGAGACCACGCATGAGTCCAACGCACCTACACAGACAAATAAGAACCTCGCAACCAACGCGATAAAGGGGTTGTCAATCCCTTCACGGTCACTTACGAGAGTGAGATCTGATAGATATGATAAGATAATATTTTGGTATTTTTATGATAAAGAGTAAAAGTAAAGATTGCAAAAATAAATGGTGCCAGAAATAACTAAGTGTTGGAAGATTGATATGATGGAAGATAGACCCGGGGGCCATAGGTTTCACTAGTGGCTTCTCTCAAGATAGCATAAGTATTACGGTGGGTAAACGAATTACTGTCGAGCAATTGATAGAATTGAGCATAGTTATGAGAATATCTAGGTATGATTATGTATACAGGCATCACGTCCGTGACAAGTAGAGTGAAACGATTATGCATCTACTACTATTACTCCACACATCGACCGCTATCCAGCATGCATCTAGAGTATTAAGTTCATAAGAACAGAGTAATGCATTAAGTAAGATGACATGATGTAGAGGGATAAACTCATGCAATATGATATAAACCCCATCTTTTTATCCTCTATGGCAACAATACAATACGTGCCTTGCTACCCCTGCTGTCACTTGGAAAGGACACCGCAAGATTGAACCCAAAGCTAAGCACTTCCCCCATTGCAAGAAAGATCAATCTAGTAGGCCAAACCAAACTGATAATTCGAAGAGACTTGCAAAGATAACCAATCATACATAAAAGAATTCAGAGGAGCTTCAAATATTGTTCATAGATAAACTAGATCATAAACGCACAATCCATCGGATCTCGACAAACACACCGCAAAAGAAATTACATCGAATAGATCTCCAAGAAGATCGAGGAGAACTTTGTATTGAGATCCAAAGAGAGAGAAGAAGCCATCTAGCTAATAACTATGGACCCAAAGGTCTGAGGTAAACTACTCACACATCATCGGAGAGGCTATAGTGTTGATGTAGAAGCCCTCCGTGATCAATGCCCCCTCTGGCGCAGTGCCGGAAAAGGCCCCAAGATGGGATCTCACGGGTACAGAAGGTTGCGGTGGTGGAAATAGGGTTTTGGCTCCGTATATGATGTTTCCAGGGTACATGGGTATATATAGGAGGAAGAAGTACGTCGGTGGAGCAACAAGGGGCCCACGAGGGTGGAGGGCGCGCCTGGGCGGGTAGGCACGCCCCCCTGCCTCATGCCTTCCGCGTTGATTACTTTACGTAGACTCCAAGTCCTCTGGATCACGTTTGTTCCGAAAATCACGTTCCCGAAGGTTTCATTCCGTTTGGACTCCGTTTGATATCCTTTTCCTTCGAAACACTAAAATAGGCAAAAAAAACAGCAATTTGGGTGGGGCCTCCGGTTAATAGGTTAGTCCCAAAAATAATATAAAAGTGTATAATAAAGCCCAATAAACATCTAAAACAGAATATAATATAGCATGGAACAATAAAAAATTATAGATACGTTGGAGACGTATCAAGCATCCCCAAGCTTAATTCCTACTCGTCCTCGAGTAGGTAAATGATAAAAACAGAATTTTTGATGTGGAATGCTACTTGGCATAATTTTCAATGTAACCCTCTTAATTGTAGTATGAATATTCAGATCCGGAAGATTCAAGATAAAAGTTTAATATTGAAATAAAAATAAAAATACTTCAAGCATACTAACAAAGCAATTATGTCTTCTCAAAATAACATGGCCAAAGAAAGTTCATCCCTACAAAATCATAGAGTTTGGTCATGCTCCATTTTCGTCACATAAGAATTCTCTCATCATGGACAACCCCGATGACAAGCCAAGCAATTGTTTCATACTTTAGTAACCTCAGACTTTTTTCAACTTTCACGCAATACATGAGCGTGAGCCATGGATATAGCACTATGGGTGGAATAGAATATAATGATGGGGGTTATGTGGAGAAGACAAAAAAGGAGAAAGTCTCACATCAACGCGGCTAACCAACGGGATATGGAGATGCCCATCAATTGATGTTAATGTGAGGAGGGATTTCCATGTAACGGATGCACTAGAGCTATAAATGTATGAAAGCTCAACAAAAGAAAATAAGTGGGTGTGCATCCAACTTGCTTGCTCACGAAGACCTAGGGCATTTGAGGAAGCCCATTGTTGGAATATACAAGCCAAGTTCTATAACGAAAAATTCCCACTAGTATATGAAAGTGACAAAACAAGAGACTATCTATCATAAATATCATGGTGCTACTTTGAAGCACAAGTATGGAAAAAGATAGTAGCATTGCCCCTTTTAATTTTTCTTTTTTTGGCCTTTCTTTTTTTGGCCCTTTTTTGGGGTAAAATGCTCTATGAATGATGATCATCACACTTCTATTTATTTACAACTCAATGATTACAACTCGATACTAGAACAAAGTATGACTCTATATGAATGCCTCCGGCGGTGTACCGGGATGGGCAATGAATCAAGAGTGACATGTATGAAATAATATGCATGGTGGCTTTGCCACAAATACGATGTCAACTACATGATCATGCAAGGCAATTTGACAATGATGAACGTGTCATGATAAACGGAACGGTGGAAAGTTGCATGGCAATATATCTTGGAATGGCTATGGAAATGCCATAATAGGTAGGTATGGTGGATGTTTTGAGGAAGATATAAGGAGGCTTATGTGTGATAGAGCATATCGTATCACGGGGTTTGGATGCACTGGCGAAGTTTGCACCAACTCTCAAGGTGAGAAAGCGCAATGCACGGTACCGAAGAGGCTAGCAATGATGGAAGGTTGAGAGTGGATATAATCCATGGACTCAACACTAGTCATAAAGAACTCACATACTTATTGCAAAAATCTACAAGTCATCAAAAACCAAGCACTACGCGCATGCTCCTAGGGGGATAGATTGGTAGGAAAAGACCATCGCTCGTCCCCGACCGCCACTCATAAGGAGGACAATCAAAGAACACCTCATGTTTCAAATTTGTTACATAACGTTTACCATACGTGCATGCTACGGGATTTGCAAATTTCAACACAAGTATTTATCAAATTCACAACTATTCAACTAGCACAATGTGACGCCTCGATAATTAGGCTACAGTAATCCCACGTTAACGATGCCACGTCACCCCGGTTACTGTTGTTAATCTCGCATAGTTCAAAACCGATTCAAATTCAAATTTGAAATTTAAGTCGAATGATAAAAGTTTTCAAACATTAAAACAAAAATGTTCAGTTTGTGCCAAATATTACATAGTTAATTATGGTGAAGAAAACACATGTTTAGAAAATGCATAAATATTTTAAATTGAAATAAAACAGAAAAGAAAATAAATAAAAGAAAACGTAAATACAAAATAGAAAACAAAAAAATAAAACGAGAAAAGGCCCCTCGCCGATCGGGCCTCGCCCACCGCCACTTGTTAGCCAGCCGCCCAACCGCGCCCACTCGCTCTCCACAATTCCCCCCCCCCCCCACTCCACTAGTCAACCCCACCGACACCCCCACACTCCCCCGAAAATATCTCCCTCCTCTCCCCCGATTGGATCGGGATCGAGAGGAGGAGGTCGCCGCTCGCCGCCCGAACACTGACGCCGCACGACGCCGCCTTGCCCTCGCCGCATGATGACGTCGCCGGAGCAACCTCGCCGCTGCCTCCTCTCCGTCCCCATTGTCCTCGTCCTCCTCCCCAAGTCGCTCCCTGCGCCCCACTGCCCCTGACCCTACGACCCGCCGTGAGAACCCCCTCCTCTCCCCCTTTCCCTCTGTCGCCGGCGTTGTTCGGGACGCTCTGACCTCCTCTACCCGCGCTAGGGGCGCCCCCTACGCGTGCGCCCGCCGTAGGTGTCGTGCTCCGCCGCTGGATGCCGTCGATGTTGTGTCGCTGCTGCTGCATCCGCCCGCAGCCACACGCGCCGCCGCCCTCCTCCGCTGCCCGCCGCCGCCGCCACAGCACCCCCCACGCTCCCGGCCGCACACGCCATGCCGAGGCCCACGCCCTGCTACTGCGCCGCTGCCGTAGCCGACCACTGGCAGCACTCCGGCTCCACCCCCGCGCGCGCCCCTCCACCTCCGACCGTCGAGACCGCAACCACCGCACACGCCGCTTGCCGGCCGCGCTTTGCCGCACCAGGGCCTCCCCCCTTCCTTCCCCGACGGCTGCGGCCGCTCGTTGCGGTGGCCGTCAGCGCCCCGCTAGTCCCGCCCCTGGCCTGGGCAAGTGGCCTAACGGGTGGGCGCCCGTCGCCCGTAACCGTTGTGCACAGCGCCGCCGTCCGACCCACTAAGGCCTCTGTGCCACTGGACAACGGGCCCCACGCACAGAACGTTTAGGAAAATGGAAATTAAAAATAATAATAATAATAATAATATAAATGAATAATAATTTAATTAGTTAATTAATTAAAGAGTAAATAAAAGAATTAATTAACTTAATTAATTTTGATTAATTAAAATAAACAACTAATTAAACTATTTAATCATGATTAGTTAGTCTAGTCAATGACGAACGGGACCCACACGTCAGTTTGACCAGTCAATACCCCTGTTGACTGCTGAAATCATGTTGACATCATGCTGACGTCAGCATGCACTGTTCTGGATAATGTTGAATTAAGTTAATTAAATAAACTCTAAATATGATTTAAAACTTTAGAAAATCATATAAAATAAACCGTAGCTCAGATGAAAATACTTTCTACATGAAGGTTGCTCAGAACGACGAGACGAATTTGGATACGCAGCCCGTTCGTCCGCACACACCCCTAGCATATCGAACACGCAACTTTCCCCCTCCGATACATTTTCCGAAAACGCGAAACACCGGGGATACTTTCCCGGATGTTTCCCCCCTTCGCCGGTATCACCTCATACCGCGTTAGGGCACACCTACCACTGTTGTTTGCTTTGTCATGCATCATTATGCATCTGTTTGCATTGTATTCATTGTTTCTTCCCCCTCTTCTCTCCAGTAGACTACGAGACCGACGCTTGCTTTGGTGCCCCGACCGACTACGCTGTTGATTTACCCTCCTTCTTGCCAGAGCAACCAGGCAAGCCCGCCCCCCCTTTATCACCAGATATCGCCTATTCCTTCTCTCTACTGCTTGCATTAGAGTAGTGTAGCATGTTACTGCTTTCGGTTAATCCTATTCTGCTGCATAGCCTATCATTGTTGCTACAATTGTTGATACCTTTACCTGCTATCCTAATGCTTAGTATAGGATGCTAGTGTTCCATCAGTGGCCCTACATTCTTGTCCATCTACCATGCTATACTATTGGGCCGTGATCACTCGGGAGGTGATCATGGGTTTATACTATATACTTTATACACGATACATGTGGTGACTAAAGTCGGGTCGGCTCGTGGAGCACCCGTGAGTGATTCACGGATTGGGGGCTGAAAGGACCTTTGTCCCAACGGCCCTCTGTGTGGATCTTTGTGGCGGAGCGACGGGGCAGGTTGAGACTACCTAGGTGAGAGGTGGCCTGGCCCTGGTCGGCGTTCGCGGTTACTTCAAAATAACACGCTTAACGAGTTGTTGGTATTTGATCCGAGTCTGGCCATTTGGTCTATACACACTAACCAACTACGTGGGAAAGTTATGGGCACTCGACGTCGTGGTATCAGCTGAAGCCTTCTTGACGTCAGCGGCTGAGTGGCGCGCATCGGGTTGGACCGCGTAACGCAACTTCCTTTGAAACAGAGGTTGCTAGGTCTGCTCACCGGCCGCGTTCGCAACGTGCAGGTGTGCAATGGGAGATGGACCCAGACCCCTGCGCGCATAGGATTTAGACCGGCGTGCTGACCTCTCTGTTGTGCCTAGGTGGGGCTGTGACGTGTTGATCTTCCGAGGCAGGGCATGACCCAGGAAAGTATGTCCGGCCAAATGGTATCGAGCGTGTTGGGTTATGTGGTGCACCCCTGCAGGGAAGTTTATCTATTCAAATAGCCGTGCCCCTCGATAAAAGGACGACCCGGAGTTGTACCTTGACCTTATCTATTCAACAACTCAGTCATGGGCTTGGCAATCTTCGAGAAGTTCTCAATGAACCTCCGATAATATCCTGCGAGTCCGAGAAAACTGCGGATCTCCTTGACTGAGGTGGGTGACTGCCAATCGGTGACTGATTCGACCTTGGCGGGATCAACTGCTATTCCTTCTCCTGAAATAACATGTCCGAGGAATCCAACTTCCTTCAACCAAAATTCACACTTGCTGAATTTGGCATACAATGATGTTCTCGAAGTTTCTCCGAACTAGACGCAAATGTTCCTTATGCTCTTCCTCGCTCTTGGAGAATATCAATATGTCATCGATGAACACCACGCAAACTTGTCCAAATATTCCATGAACACCTTGTTCATCAAATTCATGAAGTATGCAGGACCATTAGTCAATCCAAATGACATGACGGTATACTCGTATAAACCATACCTAGTAGTGAATGCTGTTTTGGGTATATCCTTTTCACGAATTTTCAATCGATGATACCACGATCAAGATCGATCTTAGAGAATACCTTGGCTCCAACAAGCTGATCAAACAAGTCATTGATCATCGGCAGAGGGTACTTGTTCTTGATGGTTACTTCGCTCAATGCACGATAATCCACAACCATCCTCAAGCTTCCATCCTTCTTCTCTACCAAAAGAACTGGGCTCCCCAAGGTGATGAGCTCGGACGAATATATCCTTTCTCCAATAACTCATTTATTTGATCCTTGATTTCTTTCAACTCATTCGGTGGCATCCGATAAGGTCTCTTGGATATTGGGGCTGTGCCGCAATAGCTCAATCAGAATTCAATGTCCTGTCCGGTGGCATTCTGGTAATTCCTCCGGAACACATCGGAAATTCTTGCACTCTCGGCACTTCCTCCCGAACAACTCCCGTGAGGGAATGCACCGATTCTTCATCCGGCCGTGTTCGGCTACATATTTGATCCTCTTCGCTCCGGGTGGTGAGCAGAATAGACTTCTGGGCACACCAATGTTCCCTTCATACTTTGACAACTAATCCATGCCTAGGATTACATCCAAGGTCTGAGTTTCCAACACTATGAGTTCCACGGGAAATTTGTGGTTCCCGATGTTGAGGGTTGCGACAGCTTAAACTGCCATCATTTCTCCTCCCGCAGAATCGGCGGAGGGGCTTCTAAGGGTCCTAGTCGTAATCCGTACTTATCCACAACTACCCTTGATATGAATGAATCGTTGCACCGTAATCAAAGAGAACCAAAACTGAACGTGAATTCAATAAAACTTACCAACCACGATTATCGGCTGATCATAGACGCCCTCCACGTCGATATGGTTCACTTGAGCACGAGGGAACGGATTGGGCTTCTTCACTGAGCCTCCATTGCCATTCTCGTTCCTCTGCTTGGCCTCCGGGCAGTCGGTGGCATAGTGCCTGCCTTCCGGCACTTGAAGCGGTGATGTGGCTCAGATCCTTCGAGCCGGGCAGAACGGTGCTGATTGCCATTACCATTGCCATTGCCATTGCCATGGCCTGACTTGTTGTCCTGGCTGCGGTTGTTCCCATTTCCTCCATGGTTATGAACTCCATGGTTATGATGGGTGTGCCCTCCCGAGTACGGTGCATAGCGGGCTTCGCCGAGCTCTGAGTTGTGCTTCCCGGCTGTACTTCCGCTATGCTTTCTATCTGCTGCTGCTTGCCTTCCGAATGGTGGCCTTGTCTACCAGCTCCCGGTAGTTGTTGAAAGTAGCCACAATAAGCTGCATGCTCGGTTCATCATTGAGTCCCTCAAGGAACTTCTCCGCTTGGCGGCATCGGTGGCCACATCATCGTGGGCATAGCGAGCCAGCTTGCTGAATTCCTCCACGTCTTGTGCCACAAGACGATTTCCTGGCGTAAGTTGCGGAACTCACGCTTCTTCGACTCATGGCTCCAGATGAGACATGAGCGGTCTGAAGGCCTGCTGGAATTGATCCCAAGTGATGCCACCCATGGGAAAAGTGGCGGTGTAATTCTCCCACCAAGAAGCTGCAGTCCATCCAGTTGATGCGCGCAAAGCGCACCTTCTCAAAGATCGGTGCATCCAACGGTGACTAGCTCCTTCGATCTTATGGAGCCAATCATCAGCCACAATCGGCTCGGTGCTACTAGAGAACACCGCGGATTCAACCTCGTAAATCGAGTCAAGTTGTCCACAAAGGGTGGTGGTGGTGGCGGTGGATTGTTGGCGGTGTTGTTCGATTCTCAATCGGGAGTTGCATCAAGGCATTCTGCTGCTGGAGCAGCTGGGTGAGCTCGGCGGGAAACCAAGGTCACGCCTCTGGAGGCATCCGGTGTTTTGGAGTGGGTGAGAAAATTAGAATAGAACAATGGTCTATGAGAAATACACTACCCATATGAATGCACAATCATAACACACCAAACATTTATTCATTCCACTCAAACATGGTTCAAACTCGATTACAAAAGCTCATGACTTATCGAAGGAAAAACATCGGCCTAACTGATCGATTTAAAAAGAAATAAAAGATAACATGGTGGTCGACTAAAAGTCTTCATCGCTGGCGCCTCCTCTTGGGGTTTCCTTCATGGTACTCCTTCAAAATCCTGATCATTGCTCACGAGGGTGCTTCATCTCCACTCGGGTAAAGGTCCTCTCCCAAGTCCATCTTTTCCTCAATCGCAGCAAGCTTCATCTTCGTGTCGCCGACTATCTCCATGAAGTCCGTGATTTCTTCCTCATGGCCAAGGAAGTCTGCGAGCCTTCTCCTCCAGTTCCAGTCATGGAACAAAAGCTTCCGTGTGTTCGAGTTACGGCGAGCCTGAATCTCCGCTTCTCGAGAAGACACTCCAAGTCCCGGATGTAAGAGAGAGTGGAATCGTCCTCGATGGTACGGATGATATCTCCATTCCTTGCCCTGCGAGAAACCATGGCGAGGTCTGAGTGATCGAGCTCGGCCCTGTACTCCTCTCGGAGATGTCCAAGTGCTCGGTAGATCGCTACGTCCCTTCCGATGATCCAGTTGAACTCTCGGCGACCTGACCCAAAATCGGTCAAATCTCTGTGTCCGTACCATCCCAAGATCATGCTGGTACTCACAGTACATCGATAAAGTAATCAAAGTTCAATCACACCTGAATATCATTAAACGATTCTCATATAGAGTCTTTATTACAAGGGAATAAATTCGGCTCAAGGCCAACTCATGAGAAATAAACTATAAATGCTGCGGAAGCGTCGAAGATAAGCGAGTCCATCCGACTCCAAAGGGCAATCGCCAAGCGCGGAGCGTAGCCTCACTCCTGATCGGAATATATCTCTGCAACATAATACGTTGCAGCCATGTAGGTCAGCTTTTGGAATAAGCTGGCAAGTCATGAAGAATAACAATAATAAACTTACTAACTCTATATGCATTTTGGCTGTGGAGCTCTAAGTTTCATCATTTTGCGAAAAGCAGATTTTATCCTACTACAGTGGACTTACTTGCAAATTACTACAATTGTTGGTGGTTATTGAGATGGTTCCGCCAACCAATATCTCGTTCCCAAATTATTATTAAGTCATAAACCCTCAAATTAATCCATTAGTTTTAGTGTTGAGATATCCGAATACTTCCAAGGTCCAGAGGCTCAAAATGTCCGTAACCGGGGACACGGCTAATTGATTAGGTTATAACTCTCTGCAGAGGTTTGCGCACTTTCCCCGCAAGAATCATTCCCTCCTTTAAAGTCTTCGCACTTCATGGTGTTTGAAGACGGGACGAATGAAACAGGGTCTTCCAAAGAGTTCTTCCGCCACCGCCGGTACCCATCCAATCCTACCGTTCGTCTACTTCTCGTAGTACCGCCCAGCCAGCGTCACTACTAGGGTCAACCCAGCCAGAGCCCATAATGGCTTGCGGCTGCACAGTAAGCTTCGGTCATGGGGCATCCATCCTTCTCTTCGTGGCTGGGTGAAGCTTTCCGCAGGATGTCATGGCGCTTCTCCATGCATCCCGCCACCACTGGTGCTCCAGGTGCCCGTCAACCGCCTCCACCCAAAGAGTGATTTTCGAAGTCCATCTTGATCATTGTAGTCCATGGGTTGTCATCATCATTGACTCTCACAACTTGCTTATGAATTTCACTCATCCCAAATCCGTCTCGAGCATAGCAAAATAACTACTACGTCCCGGTCATGGTAACAAGGGATTGGTTCATCCTACCACATGATACTACTCAAGTTTAATGACTTCAAGATTTTCACTACTGCATGCAATGGTGGGGTGGTAACAACTACTAATGCACAAAAACATAGGTATAGAAATAACATGATCAAAACTTGCCTTGCTGATGATCCTCGTAAGCTAAAGAGTCGTAGTAGCAAGCTTCAGCACTCTGAAACTCTACCGAGACAAACAATAACACAATAAGCACAAAGCAAGAGGATCACACAAGATAACAATAGTAACATAGCACAACAAAACAATCAAAACCAAATCCAAAAGAAAAACTCAAAGAAATCCAATTCAAAGTTTTTCCCTACTCCAAACAATAACAAAAATAGTTTTTATATAACAAAATTCCTAATATAACCTAATCATGGTTTTAGGTTAACTTAACAGAAAAGGATTCACTAAGCAATTAAGAGCAAAAAGAATTAATTAAAAGCTATTATAAAACTCATTTTAGGCCTAATCCAATTTCCATTAAGAAAATTAATTTAAAACTTTTATTAATTATAAATAAAAGTTCATCTAATGGAGTGACAGAAACTAACCTAGAATAACTAATCACAAGTTAAAAATAAATTAATTTACTAATTAATTAATTAGGAAAACAGGAACTAGTTAATTAATTAGGATTAATTGGATTCTGTCTAAAATTAATTATTTATTAATCCTAAAATACCCAAATTAATTTCTAGGGTTTGGCAATGTCAAAATAAAGTGGTGACAAAAGAATCATGCAAAAATAATTTTTCTAACTATAGTTATAGCAGATTTGCTATTCTGACTAAAACAATATTAAAGCATTTTTAAATATTTTTAACATAGCTAAATATATATTTTCAGAAACTACATAAAATTTGCAATCCAACAAAAAAGAATCACTCAAAATATTAAACAGAATAAAAGATATACATTTTGAAAATTGAAACTATTCGCTAAAACAGAAAATCAAAATAAAAAGAAAAGGCCTAATGGGCCTATATTGTGCACTAGGCGTAGTTTAGTCTAAACGGGCCCTAGGTTTAAACTAAACGAACCGGCCTAAAAATAAAACCTAAACTAAAACTAAACCGATCGGGCCGGCCGGTTTTATTAATAAAACCTACCCCTTCGGGGGCTTCTAATCTAGGCCATAGATTTAGGATCGGACGGTGGGGGGGTGAGGCCGGTGACTTACCGGACTCCGGCGACGGCGGCGGCGGCGGCGAAAGTGCTCCGAGGCGTCTGGCGTCGGGAGCTCAGCGACTCGTCGGGGGATGCGCACGAGCACGGGGAAGGGTTCGGTGGTGTTGGGGAGGGTCGGGGTGGACCAGGGTGGCGTCGGCGGCGACTTTGGCGGCGGTGGCGAGCTCGGGACTCCGGTGAGCTCGGGAGGGAGAGGGAGAGGGGGTCCGGCGAGGCTAGGGGAATGGGGTGCGGGGGCTCGGCTCTTTATAGCCGGGCCTCGGGGATGCTTCGGAAGGGCATCGGGGGCTGTCGGGGATCCCGGATCCTTCGGGATCCGGTGGATCTCCGGCGAGCGGCGTGGCGTGGGCGAGGGGGAAGAAGACGGGGCGGGGCCCACGAGTCAGGAGAGAGAGAGAGGGCGAGGGTCGGGTGGCCGAGGCCAACGGGTTTCAGCGAGGGTGCGAGGTGAGCTGGGCTGGCTGGCTGGCTGGCTCTGGGCTGGCAGTTAGGCCGGGCTCACTGGGTGGGCTGTGAGGCTATGGGGTGGGCGCTTGGCTGGGCTGGGTGGCTTCTGGTGGCGCCCAGGGTTTTTCTTTATTTTTTAATTAAAACAAAAACAAAAATAAAACCTTATCTATAAATATTTTATATAGGGTATATATATACCAAAATGATCGGGAATATTCCTTTCATTTGAACATTTTTCCAAAGGCAAAATCCAAACTTCATAAAATCTATTTTTCAAATTCAAATAAAATTCAGATTTGAATTCCAATTCTTTTGGCAATGTTTCCTCTGATATTTTTGGAGTGTCATGTTTGCTCCTCTCATACTTTTGATCAAGTATTTATCAGGCTTAGTTTTTGAAATGTTTCCCACATGCCAAAGTTTTGAAATTCAAATTCAAAACTCAACTTGCTCTGAAACTTCAAAAGACAATCAAATTCAAACAGGATGCATAGGATGCTTAGCTATAATTGTAAAACATTCCAAATAGGAAATTTGGGATGTTACAAACCTACCCACCTTAAGATGAATCTCGCCCTCGAGATTCGGGTTGGCTAGCAAATAGGTGCGGATGGTCTCGACGAAGATCTTCTTCGCGTTCCCAGGTGGCTTCTTCCTCGGTGTGGTGACTCCACAACACCTTGCAAAACTTGATGACTTTGCTGCGGGTGACTCTGCTTGCAGTCTCGAGAATTTTGACGGGTTTCTCCTTGTAAGTCAAATCACCAAGCTGTATGGCCTCTAGGGCACTTGTGTCTCTCAACGGAACATCGGCCATGTCGGCATGGCACTTCTTCAACTGAGAAACGTGGAAGACATCATGAACTCCGGACAATCCTTCCGGCAATTCCAACTTGTATGCAACTTCTCCACGACGTTCGAGGATTTTGTAGGGGCCAATGAATCGGGTGCTAACTTTCCTTGACTCCAAACCTCTTGATTCCACGAAGTAGAGACACACGAAGATATGCTCGGTCTCCCACTTCGTAAGTCACCTCCTTGCGCTTCTCGTCGGCATAACTCTTCCGTCTCGATGTGCTATCTTGAGCCGGTCTCGAATTAGCTTGACTTTCTCTTGAAATCCTTGATAAGGTCGGAACCAAAAGTGATCGATCTCCAACACTATCCCACAAAGGTGGTGTTCGCACCTCCTTCCGTATAGAGCTTGAAGGGCCATCTTCAAACTGGATTGATAACTGTTGTTGTATGAGAACTCTGCGTCGGCAAATTATCATCCCAGCTAGACCCATAGTCTAGCACACAAGCTCTCAACATGTCTTCCGAATCTGATTGACTCTCTCGGTCCATCCATCCGTCTGCAGATGAAAAGTCTTGAATTCCAGCCTCGTACCCAAAGTTTCATGCAATTGCTTCCAAACTTTGAGGTAAACTCGTTCCTCTATCGACACGATTTTCCTCGGAACTCCATGCGGACATACGATCCTGGTCATGTATATCTTGGCCAACTTGGCACTGGTATAGGTAGTCTTCACGGGAATGAAGTGAGCTACCTTAGTCAAACGATCAACTACTACCCAGATAGAATCATAACCTGAATGGGTCTGGGTAATCTGTGATGAAATCCATACCAAGTTTCTCCCATTTCCAATCGGGAATCGGCAAAGGTTGAAGTAACCCTGCTGGCTTCGATGTTCTGCCTTTACACGTTGGCAAACATCGATACTGCTACGTACTCGGCAATGTCCTTCTTCATACCGTCCACCGAAACTTTGCTTCAAATCCGGTACATCTTGGTGTTGCCGGGTGAATCGAGTACTGAGGAATCATGAGCCTCTGAAGAATTAGCTTCTGAGCTCGGGATCATTGGGCACATAAATCGATCCTCAAACCATACAGTTCCGTGTTCATCCTTACGGAATCCTTTAGCTTTTCCTTCCTCCATCTTTTGCTTTATCTCATCGATTTCCTTGTCCGACTTACGGGCCTCACGAATCCTTTCGGTCAAGGTGGACTGAACTTCGAGTTGCAACAAATCCTTTCGAACTATCTCCGATCGGAGATCTCGAGGTCATCGACTAACTCCAGGGTAATCCTCCTGCTGTAAGAGTGTTCACATAACTCTTACGGCTCAAAGCATCTGCTACAACATTGGCCTTACCGGGGTGGTAATGCAGTCTCATGTCGTAGTCCTTTATCAACTCTAGCCATCTCCTCTGCCTGAGGTTCAATTCCTTCTGCGTGAAGATATATTTCAAACTCTTGTGATCTGTATAGACATCACAACGATTTCCAATGAGGAAATGTCTCTGTGTCTTGAGTGCATGCACTACAGCTGCTAACTCCAAATCATGCGTGGCATAATTCATCTCATGAGGCCGTAGCTGTCTGGAGGCATAAGCTACAACCTTACCTTCCTGCATCAATACTCCTCCGAGTCCTTGACGAGAAGCGTCACAATAAACCTGGTATTCCTTATGTATGTCCGGCAATATCAACACTGGGGCTGTGACCAACCGTTTCTTCAACTCCTGAAAACTGGCTTCACATTCCTCGGTCCAAACATACTTGGCTTCCTTCTTCAACAACTCAGTCATGGGCTTGGCAATCTTCGAGAAGTTCTCAATGAACCTCCGATAATATCCTGCGAGTCCGAGAAAACTGCGGATCTCCTTGACTGAGGTGGGTGACTGCCAATCGGTGACTGATTCGACCTTGGCGGGATCAACTGCTATTCCTTCTCCTGAAATAACATGTCCGAGGAATCCAACTTCCTTCAACCAAAATTCACACTTGCTGAATTTGGCATACAGCTGATGTTCTCGAAGTTTCTCCAGAACTAGACGCAAATGTTCCTTATGCTCTTCCTCGCTCTTGGAGAATATCAATATGTCATCGATGAACACCACGGCAAACTTGTCCAAATATTCCATGAACACCTTGTTCATCAAATTCATGAAGTATGCAGGACCATTAGTCAATCCAAATGACATGACGGTATACTCGTATAAACCATACCTAGTAGTGAATGCTGTTTTGGGTATATCCTTTTCACGAATTTTCAACTGATGATACCCTGATCGAAGATCGATCTTAGAGAATACCTTGGCTCCAACAAGCTGATCAAACAAGTCATTGATCATCGGCAGAGGGTACTTGTTCTTGATGGTTACTTCGTTCAATGCACGATAATCCACAACCATCCTCAAGCTTCCATCCTTCTTCTCTACCAAAAGAACTGGGGCTCCCCAAGGTGATGAGCTCGGACGAATATATCCTTTCTCCAATAACTCATTTATTTGATCCTTGATTTCTTTCAACTCATTCGGTGGCATCCGATAAGGTCTCTTGGATATTGGGGCTGTGCCGGGCAATAGCTCAATCAGGAATTCAATGTCCCTGTCCGGTGGCATTCCTGGTAATTCCTCCGGGAACACATCGGGAAATTCTTGCACTCATGGCACTTCCTCTGAACAACTCCGTGAGGGAATGCACCGATTCTTCATCTGGCGTGTGCGGCTACATATTTGATCCTCTTCGCGCCCGGGTGGTGAGCAGAATAGACTTCTTGAGCACAGTCAATGTTCCTTCATACTTTGACAACCAATCCATGCCTAGGATTACATCCAAGGTCTGAGTTTCCAACACTATGAGTTCCACGGGAAATTTGTGGTTCCCGATGTTGAGGGTTGCAGGACAGCTTAAACTCGCCATCATTTCTCCTCCTGCGAATCGACGCGAGGGGGCTTCTAAGGGTCCTAGTCGTAATCCGTACTTATCCACAACTACCCTTGATATGAATGAATGCGTTGCACCGAATCAAAGAGAACCAAAACTGAACGTGAATTCAATAAAAACTTACCAACCACAGTGTCTGGCTGATCATAGACGTCCTCCACGTCGATATGGTTCACTTGAGCACGAGGGAACGGATTGGGCTTCTTCGCTGAGCCTCCATTGCCATTCCCGTTCCTCTGCTTGGCCTCCGGGCAGTCGGTGGCATAGTGCCCTGTCTTCGGCACTTGAAGCGGTGATGTGGCTCGAGATCCTTCTGAGCCGGGCAGAACGGTGCTGATTGCCATTACCATTGCCATTGCCATTGCCATGGCCTGACTTGTTGTCCTGGCTGCGGTTGTTCCCATTTCCTCCATGGTTATGAACTCCATGGTTATGATGGGTGTGCCCTCCTGAGTACGGTGCATAGCGGGCTTCACTGAGCTCTGAGTTGTGCTTCCCTGGCTGTACTTCCGCTTGCGGCTTTCTATCTGCTGCTGCTTGCCTTCCGAATGGTGGCCTTGTCTACCAGCTCTGGTAGTTGTTGAAAGTAGCCACAATAAGCTGCATGCTCAGTTCATCATTGAGTCCCTCAAGGAACTTCTCCCGCTTGGCGGCATCGGTGGCCACATCATCGGGGCATAGCGAGCCAGCTTGCTGAATTCCTCCACGTCTTGTGCCACAAGACGATTTCCTGGCGTAAGTTGCGGAACTCACGCTTCTTGCACTCATGGCTCCAGATGAGACATGAGCAGTCGAAAACTGCTGGAATTGATCCCAAGTGATGCCACCCATGGGAAAAGTGGCGGTGTAATTCTCCCACCAAGAAGCTGCAGGTCCATCCAGTTGATGCGCGCAAAGCGCACCTTCTCAACATCGGTGCATCCAACGGTGACTAGCTCCTTCCGATCTTGCAGAGCCAATCATCACCACAATCGGCTCGGTGCTACTAGAGAACACCGGCGGATTCAACCTCGTAAATCGAGTCAAGTTGTCCATAGTGGGTGGTGGTGGTGGCGGTGGATTGTTGGCGGTGTTGTTCGATTCGAATCGGGAGTTGCATCGATGCATTCTGCTGCTTTGGAGCAGCTGGGTGAGCTCCGCGGAAACCAAAGGTCACGTCTCGGAGGCATCTGGTGTTTTGGAGTGGGTGAGAAAATTAGAATAGAACAATGGTCTATGAGAAATACACTACCCATATGAATGCACAATCATAACACACCAAACATTTATTCATTCCACTCAAACATGGTTCAAACTCGATTACAAAAGCTCATGACTTATCGAAGGAAAAACATCGGCCTAACTGATCGACGAAAAAGAAATAAAAGATAACATGGTGGTCGACTAAAAGTCTTCATCAGTGGCGCCTCCTCTTGGGGTTTCCTTCAGTGGTACTCCCTTCAAAATCCTGATCATTGCTCACAAGGGGTGCTTCATCTCCACTCGGGTAAAGGTCCTCTCCCAAGTCCATCTTTTCCTCAATCGCAGCAAGCTTCATCTTCAGGTCGTCGACTATCTCCATGAAGTCCGTGATTTCTTCCTCATGGCCAAGGAAGTCTGCGCGAGCCTTCTCCTCCAGCCCGATTCATGGAACAAAAGCTTCCGTGTGTCTTGAGTTACGGCGAGCCCGAATCTCCGTTTCTGAGAAGACACTCCAAGTCCTGGATGTAAGAGAGAGTGGAATCGTCCTCGATGGTACGGATGATATCTCCATTCCTTGCCCTGCGAGAAACCATGGCGAGGTCTGAGTGATCGAGCTCGGCCCTGTACTCCTCTCGGAGATGTCCAAGTGCTCGGTAGATCGCTACGTCCCTTCCGATGATCCAGTTGAACTCTCGGCGACCTGACCCAAAATCGGTCAAATCTACGTGTCCGTACCATCCCAAGATCATCTTTGGTACTCACGAGACATCGATAAAGTAATCAAAGTTCAATCACACCTGAATATCATTAAACGATTCTCATATAGAGTCTTTATTACAAGGAATAAATTCGCTCAAGGCCAACTCATGAGAAATAAACTATAAATGCTGCGGAGCGTCGAAGATAAGCGAGTCCATCCGACTCAAAGGGCAATCGCCAAGCGCGAGCGTAGCCTCACTCCCGATCGAATATATCTACGCAACATAATACGTTGCAGCCATGTAGGTCAGCTTTTGGAATAAGTCGGCAAGTCATGAAGAATAACAATAATAAACTTACTAACTCTATATGCATTTTGGCTGTGGAGCTCTAAGTTTCATCATTTTGCGAAAAGCAGATTTTATCCTACTACAGTGGACTTACTTGCAAATTACTACAATTGTTGGTGGTTATTGAGATGGTTCCGCCAACCAATATCTCGTTCCCAAATTATTATTAAGTCATAAACCCTCAAATTAATCCATTAGTTTTAGTGTTGAGATATCCGAATACTTCCAAGGTCCAGAGGCTCAAAATGTCCGTAACCGGGGACACGGCTAATTGATTAGGTTATAACTCTCTGCAGAGGTTTGCGACTTTCCATAAGAATCATTCCCTCCTTTAAAGTCTTCGCACTTCATGGTGTTTGAAGACGGACGAATGAAACAGGTCTTCCAAAGAGTTCTTCCGCCACCGCCGGTACCCATCCAATCCTACCGTTCGTCTACTTCTCGTAGTACCGTCCCAGCCAGCGTCACTACTAGGGTCAACCCAGCCAGAGCCCATAATGGCTTGCGGCTGCACGTAAGCTTCGGTCATGGGGCATCCATCCTTCTCTTCGTGGCTGGGTGAAGCTTTCCGCAGGATGTCATGGCGCTTCTCCATGCATCCCGCCACCACTGGGTGCTCCAGGTGCCCGTCAACCGCCCTCCACCCAAAGAGTGATTTTCCAAGTCCATCTTGATCATTGTAGTCCATGGGTTGTCATCATCATTGACTCTCACAACTTGCTTATGAATTTCACTCATCCCAAATCCGTCTACGAGCATAGCAAAATAACTACTACGTCCGGGGTCATGGTAACAAGGGGATTGGTTCATCCTACCACATGATACTACTCAAGTTTAATGACTTCAAGATTTCACTACTGCATGCAATGGTGGGGTGGTAACAACTACTAATGCACAAAAACATAGGTATAGAAATAACATGATCAAAACTTGCCTTGCTGATGATCCTCGTAAGCTAAAGAGTCGTAGTAGCAAGCTTCGCACTCCGGAAACTCTACCGAGACGAACAATAACACAATAAGCACAAAGCAAGAGGATCACACAAGATAACAATAGTAACATAGCACAACAAAACAATCAAAACCAAATCCAAAAGAAAAACTCAAAGAAATCCAATTCAAAGTTTTTCCCTACTCCAAACAATAACAAAAATAGTTTTATATAACAAAATTCCTAATATAACCTAATCATGGTTTTAGGTTAACTTAACAGAAAAGGATTCACTAAGCAATTAAGAGCAAAAAGAATTAATTAAAAAGCTATTATAAAACTCATTTTAGGCCTAATCCAATTTCCATTAAGAAAATTAATTTAAAACTTTTATTAATTATAAATAAAAGTTCATCTAATGGAGTGACAGAAACTAACCTAGAATAACCAATCACAAGTTAAAAATAAATTAATTTACTAATTAATTAATTAGGAAAACAGGAACTAGTTAATTAATTAGGATTAATTGGATTCTGTCTAAAATTAATTATTTATTAATCCTAAAATACCCAAATTAATTTCTAGGGTTTGGCAATGTCAAAATAAAGTGGTGACAAAAAGAATCATGCAAAAATAATTTTTCTAACTATAGTTATAGCAGATTTGCTATTCTGACTAAAACAATATTAAAGCATTTTTAAATATTTTTAACATAGCTAAATATATATTTTTCAGAAACTACATAAAATTTGCAATCCAACAAAAAAAGAATCACTCAAAAATATTAAACAGAATAAAAGATATACATTTTTGAAAATTGAAACTATTCGGCTAAAACAGAAAATCAAAATAAAAAGAAAAAGGCCTAATGGGCCTATACTGTGCACTAGGCGTAGTTTAGTCTAAACGGGCCCTAGGTTTAAACTAAACGAACCGGCCTAAAAATAAAACCTAAACTAAAACTAAACCGATCGGGCCGGCCGGTTTTATTAATAAAACCTACCCCTTCGGGGGCTTCTAATCTAGGCCATAGATTTAGGATCGGACGGTGGGGGGGTGAGGCCGGTGACTTACCGGACTCCGGCGACGGCGGCGGCGGCGGCGAAAGTGCTCCGAGGCGTCTGGGCGTCGGGGAGCTCCGGCGACTCGTCGGGGGATGCGCACGAGCACGGGGAAGGGTTCGGTGGTGTTGGGGAGGGTCGGGGTGGACCAGGGTGGCGTCGGCGGCGACTTTGGCGGTGGCGAGCTCTGGACTCAGTGAGCTCGGGAGGAGAGGAGAGGGTCCGCGAGGCTAGGGGAATGGGGTGCGGGGCTCGGCTCTTTATAGCCGGGCCTCGGGGATGCTTCGGAAGGGCATCGGGTCTGTCGGGATCCGGATCCTTCGATCCGGTGGATCTCCGAGCGGCGTGGCGTGGCGAGGGGAAGAAGACGGGCGGGGCCCACGAGTCAGCGGAGAGAGAGAGGGGCGAGGGGTCGGGTGGCCAAGGCCAACGGGTTTCAGCGAGGGGGTGCGAGGGTGAGCTGGCTGGCTGGCTGGCTCTGGCTGGGCAGTTGGGCCGGGCTCACTGGCCGGGCGCTGGCTATGGGGTGGGCGGCTGGCTGGGCTGGGTGGCTGGCTGGCGCCCAGGGTTTTCTTTATTTTTTAATTAAAACAAAACAAAAATAAAACCTTATCTATAAATATTTTATATAGGGTATATATATACCAAAATGATCAGGGGAATATTCCCTTTCATTTGAACATTTTTCCAAAGGCAAACTCCAAACTTCATAAAAATCTATTTTTTCAAATTCAAATAAAATTCAGATTTGAATTCCAATTCTTTTGGCAATGTTTCCTCTGATATTTTTGGAGTGTCATGTTTGCTCCTCTCATACTTTTGATCAAGTATTTATCAGGCTTAGTTTTTGAAATGTTTCCCACATGCCAAAGTTTTGAAATTCAAATTCAAAACTCAACTTGCTCTGAAACTTCAAAAGACAATCAAATTCAAACAGGATGCATAGGATGCTTAGCTATAATTGTAAAACATTCCAAATAGGAAATTTGGGATGTTACATAATCTATCAAATCTTTACCCAAAACTTGAAAACTTCACAACACAAAACTCAACAGAAAATCTCGTGAGCTCCGTTAGCGAAAGAAAACAAAACACCACTTCAAGGTACTGTATTGAACTCATTCTTTATTTATATTGGTGTTAAACCTAATTTATTCCAACTTCTCTATGGTTTATAAACTCTTTTACTAGCCATAGATTCATCAAAATAAGCAAACAACACAAGAAAAACAGAATCTGTCAAAAACAGAACATTCTGTAGTAATCTGTAACTAACGCAAACTTCTGTAACTCAGAAAAATCTACCAAAATAGGAAAACCTAGACAATTTGTTTATTGATCTACTGCAATTGGAATCAGTATTTTATCACGTTCTGGTGATTTTTAACAATTGTTTTCGTGAACAGAATGTTTCTGGAATTTTCAGCAAGATCAAATAACTATCATCCAAGAAGATCCTATAGGTTTAACTTGGCACAAACACTAATTAAAGCAAATAAACAAATCTAACCAGAGGTTAGATCAAATATTTATTCCTAAACATAACCAAAAGGCAAAAAACTAAAATAAAATTGGCTTGCCTCCCAACAAGCGCTATCTTTTAACGCCCCTAGCTAGGCATAAAAACAAGGATAGATCAAGGTATTGCCATCTTTGGTTTTAGGGAAGAAAAGAGAAAACTTATCATCTATGGAATTAATCTTTCTATTTTGATAAAGCACATGGCTATTAATGCTAGAAGAAAGATTAAGCACGTTATGGAAATTTGCATTTAAGCTACCCTTCATCTCTTTGATAGATTCGTTTTGGTAGGAGAGCAAAAGAGATGTAGATTCAACTTTCTCATTCATGGGGTGCCCTAATATGGTATTCATCTTTTCATAAGTATCTACGGCATCCCCTTCAAGAAAACCGTCTTCAAATATAGAATCTAAGACATGCTTAAACGAAGAAGGTAGGGCAACATAGAAGCTCTTTAAGTAAATTTCAATTTGGTATTGGGGCACATAGCTAGCCCAGATCCTCAATAGTCTATCCCAAGCATGTTTTAAAGATTCATCAAGTAAATAATGAAAAATTCTGGAATCATCTTCATCAAAATTATTAAGACTCTCATTGATAACTCCGGCAGGTTTTTCCATAGCATCATTATTTATGAGTTTAGATAGAATAGAAGGATTGTCCAAAGTACTAAAACTCGGGAGAGAAACCCCAACCCTTTTTGATTCCGACATGGCGAAAGGAAGGCGAGCGGAAAAGAGAGGGCGAATACAATGGCAAGGGTGAAGTGAGGGAGAGGAAAATGAGAGGCAAATGGCAAATAATGTAATGTGAGGGATAAGAGTTTTTGATGGGTACTTGGTATTTCTTGACTTGTGCGTAGACTCCCCGGCAACGGCGCCAGAAATCCTTCTTGCTACCTCTTAAGACTGCGTTGGTTTTCCCTTGAAGATGAAAGGGTGATGCAGTAAAGTAGCGTAATTATTTACCTCAATTTTTGAGAACCAAGGTATCAATCCAGTAGGAGACCACGCGCGAGTCCCACGCACCTACACAAACAAATAAGAACCTCGCAACCAACACGATAAAGGGTTGTCAATCCCTTCACGGTCACTTACGAGAGTGAGATCTGATAGATATGATAAGATAATATTTTTGGTATTTTTATGATAAAGAGTGAAAGTGAAGATTGCAAAAATAAACAGTGCTAGAAATAACTAAGTGTTGGAAGATTAATATGATGGAAGATAGACCCGGGGGCCATAGGTTTCACTGGTGCCTTCTCTCAAGATAGCATAAGTATTACGGTGGGTAAACGAATTACTGTCAAGCAATTGATAGAATTGAGCATTGTTACGAGAATATCTAGGTATGATCACGTATATAGGCATCACGTCCATCACAAGTAGACTGAAACGATTCTGCATCTACTACTATTACTCCACACATCGACCGCTATCCAGCATGCATCTAGAGTATTAAGTTCATAAGAACAGAGTAATGCTTTAAGTAAGATGACACGATGTAGAGGGATAAACTCATGCAATATGATATAAACCCCATCTTTTTATCCTCGATGGCAACAATACAATACTTGCCTTGCTGCCCCTACTGTCAATGGGAAAGGACACCGCAAGATTGAACCCAAAGCTAAGCACTTCCCCCATTGCAAGAAAGATCAGTCTAGTAGGCCAAACCAAACTGATAATTCGAAGAGACTTGCAGAGATAACAAATCATACATAAAAGAATTCAGAGGAGATTCAAATATTGTTCATAGATAAACTTGATCATAAACCCACAATTCATCGGATCTCGACAAACACACCGCAAAAGAAATTACATCGAATAGATCTCCAAGAAGATCGAGGAGAACTTTGTATTGAGATCCAAAGGGAGAGAAGAAGCCATATAGCTAATAACTATGGACCCAAAGTACGGTTCGGGTGCGAGTGTACTACGTACATGGCAACATAATTGCAAGGTAGATAGTTATCGTTCTTTAATTCCCTTGGGTTAAGACATATACGGGTTACAACCCTTCTGATAGTTCTGGTTGGTAAGCTACTTTGCCTCTCCTTGCGAGGATCTTGTATGATCCAACAAATCATTGTGCCAATTTACCCTTGATGAACACAACCCAAAAAGGCCCTACAATTAAAAGGGCAGTGTTGTGTCCGACCTTCACTTCCATGGCGCGTCAAAGACCGACCGACGAGATGAGTGGAGGCACAATCTTTCCTTGTAGATATGTTATATTGATGACTTGCCTCTGGTCATCCTAGCTCTGGCTCGTTTTGAATGCATAAGGCAGACAATTGTTTGTCTTTTCTTTAAAAAAATGACTGGTCGAGCCATTTTATTGCGTTTTTTAGAAACTCGCCACTTTATTAATCAAGAATGTTCATAGGTACACGCCGTGGATCATAGGGAGTGCCCAGCCACACGTGTCTACCTAAACTCAGATTACAAGCAAACTTGGCGAGATTGTGAGCCTCGAAATTATGACACCGTGGCTCATGAACAAAAGAGCAAAAAACAAAACTACTACTATGGTTCATTATTTCATGTACTACTGCCGCATGAGAACCTCCCATTCCCTTGTTTATATCATTCACCACTCCCAGGCAGTCGGACACCACCTTTAAACTCTGCACTAGCACTACTGCAGGATGCTGCTAATGCGACACTACGATCAAAGACCCTTTCACGAAACTGTGTGCAATGCATCAATCACAAACGGGGATGTAAAAAACCGTCAAAGAACATGTAAAACGTTTGCAATGGAGAATGCATCAAACACGGTTCAGATTTTAGTTGCGTGTGCGATCCAGGGCATACGGTTCAGTCCAATGAACAGTTTGCGATGAGGCGGAACAAAAGAAACGGGCAGCCTGATGAAGGCGTGTGCGATATAGAGCATACGGTTCACTTGGATGAACTGTTTGTGATTAGGCAACACAAAAGAAACGGGCAGCCAGATGAAGGTGTGTGAGATAGACAACATATAGTTCACTCGGATGAACTGCTTGCGATTAGGCAACACAAAAGAAACGGTCAGCCAGATCAAGATGTGTGTGATTGAGGGCATATGCTTCAGAAGGATTAACTATTTGCGATTAGGCAACAGAACAGAAACAGTTAAGCCAGATCAAAGTGTCTGCGATTGATGGCATACACTTCATATGGATGAACTGTTTGCGATTAGCCACAACAAACTGAAACAGTTAGATAGATCTACGTGTGTGCGCTAGACAGGCACACCCATTCTAATTAAAAGAAGCGTGGGCGATGGTAATAACGAGCGCGCACGGTTGTTGGAACAAGACGTGTGCTGACATTGCCTATTGCGGTGCACCCTATGGTGCAAACGCCACGTACGCGGCCGAGGCATACGTGCCCACGTTACGCCTTCCGGGAATAGTGCCGCACTTATAACCGTCAGTAAAGTTTGAGCATGCGTCCCGTCACAATTTTTTTTAGAATAACAGGGAGGTCGCGTCTCGTCACATTCCAAATTGCAAACCTGTTCACACCGATCAAAACCTAAAAGGTTTCCCACTTAGGAGCGTATTACTACGCGGTTATAAATACTACTACTCCAAGATGACTGCACATTCCTCCTCAACTCCTCATCCACAAAAAGTCAAAACAAACAAGTCATTCATTATCGTTCCCTTGCGTCCGCCACGGCCAACGTGAGTTCTGGGTCGGGAGATTTCCACCAGGGAGAGGCGAGCCTAGAAGCGCGAGCACGAGAGATGTCCCACCTCGCCGCGAAAGCAGCCAACATGTCCTACCGCACGGCCGTAGGAACAGAGTGCTTTTAGGTTGATTCTTTTTGCATATGATTAATAGACAAATTCCTAACGTCCACCAATTTATTTAAGAATTTTTGGAGTTACATAACTATACGTTTGATACAGATTACTACATACTGTTCTGTTTTTGACAGATTCTGTTTTTCGTGTGTTGTTTGCTTATTTTGGTGAATCTATGGCTAGTATCGGGGGGTATGAACCATAGATAAGTTGGAATACAGTAGGTTTAACACCAATATAAATAAAGAATGAGTTCATTAGAGTACCTTAAAGTGGTGATTTGTTTTTTATACTAACGGAGCTCATGAGATTTTCTGTTGAGTTTTGTGTTGTGAAGTTTTCAAGTTTTGGGTAAAGATTTGATGGATTTTGGAATAAGGAGTGGCAAGAGCCTAAGCTTGGGGATACCCAAGGCACCCCAAGGTAAAATTCAAGGACAACCAAAAGCCTAAGCTTGGGGATGCCCCGGAAGGCATCCCCTCTTTCGTCTTCGTCCATCGGTAACTTTACTTGAGGCTATATTTTTATTCACCACATGATATGTGTTTTTTCTTGGAGCGTCTTGTATAATTTGAGTTTTTGCTTGTTAGTTTACTACAATCATCCTTGCTATACACACCTTTTGGAGACACACATGAATCGAATTTATTAGAATACTCTATGTGCTTCACTTATATCTTTTGAGCTAGATAATTTCGCTCTAGTGCTTCACTTATATCTTTTAGAGCACGGTGGTGATTTTGTTTTATAGAAATTATTGATCTCTCATGCTTCACTTATATTATTTTGAGAGTCCTTTAGAACAGCATGGTAATTTGCTTTGGCTATAAAATTAGTCCTAGTATGATAGGCATCCAAGATGGGTATAATAAAAACTTTTATAAAAACTGCATTGAATACTATGAGAAGTTTGATACTTGATGATTGTTTTGAGATATGAAGATAGTAATATTAGAGTCGTGCTACTTGAGTAGTTGTGAATTTGAGAAATACTTGTCTTGAAGTTTGCAAGTCCCGTAGCATGCACGTATGGTAACCGTTGTGTGACAAATTTGAGACATGAGGTGTTCTTTGATTGTCATCCTAATGAGTGGCGGTCGGGGACGAGCGATGGTCTTTTCCTACCAATCTATCCCCCTAGGAGCATGCACGTAATGCTTGGTTTTTGATGACTTGTAGATTTTTGCAATAAGTATGTAAGTTCTTTATGACTAATGTTGAGTCCATGGATTATACGCACTCTCACCTTTCCATTATTGCTAGGCTCTTCGGTACCGTGCATTGCCCTTTCTCACCTTGAGAGTTGGTGCAAACTTCGCTGGTGCATCCAACCCCGTGTTATGATATGCTTTATCACACATAAACCTCCTTATATCTTCCTCAAAACAGCCACCATACCTACCTATTATGGCATTTCCATAACCATTCTGAGATATATTGCCATGCAACTTTCCACGGATTATTTATTATGACATGCTTCATCATTGTCATATTGCTTTGCATGATCATGTAGTTGACATCGTACTTGTAGCAAAGCCACCATGCATAATTTATCATACATGTCACTCTTGATTCATTGCCCATCCCGGTACACCGCCGGAGGCACTCATATAGAGTCATATTTTGTTCTAGTATCGAGTCGTAATCATTGAGTTGTAAATAAATAGAAGTGTGATGATCATCATTAATAGAGCATTGTCCCAAATAAAAAAAGGAAAAAGGAAAAAAAGAGAAAGGCCCATAAAAGGAAAAGAAATAAAAGGGACAATGCTACTATCCGTTTTTCCACACTTCTGCTTGAAAGTAGCACCATGATCCTTATGATAGAGAGTCTCTTATTTTGTCACTTTCATATACTAGTGGGAATTTTTCATTATAGAACTTGGCTTGTATATTCCAATAATGGGCTTCCTCAAATGCCCTAGGTCTTCATGAGCAAGCAAGTTCAATGCACACCCACTTAGTTTCTTTTGTTGAGCTTTCATACATTTATAGCTCTAGTGCATCCTTGAATGGCAATCCCTACTCCTTGCATTGACATCAATTGATGGGCATCTCCCTAGCCTGTTGATTAGCCGCATCAATGTGAGACTTTCTCCTTTTTTCTCTTCTCCACACAACCCCCATCATTATATTCTATTCCACCCATAGTGCTATGTCCATGGCTCACGCTCATGTATTGCGTGAAAGTAGATTTTTTTTAGATTACTAAAGTATGAAACAATTGCTTGGCTTGTCATCGGGGTTGTGCATGATGAGAGCATTTTTGTGTGACGAAAATGAAGCATAGCCAAACTATATGATTTTGTAGGGATAAGCTTTCATTGGCCATGTTATTTTGAGAATACATAATTGCTTAGTTAGTATGGTATGAAGAAATAGAGTACTACTGGATTTAAAGGAGGTGTAATATGAGAGTTACTCCAAGGATGAGTTAAAGCTGCACTAGTGCTGAAGTGGGCCATAACCCACAGGCCCAGGATTTTGAGAAGGAACAGTTGTAACCTTGATAAAGGAATACACTTGGAAGAAGCAGTGATCAAATCAGCATACGTTCCGTAGGAGGTTACGCAAAAACCTGAGAGTGGTGAAGTAACAATAGATGTTTTGTTTGGCTTGCAGAAACCATGGATTTACTCGAACCCAGTTCGAGAACAAGAGAAATTCTGCAATGCTTGTGAGTATGCCCAAGTGTTAGAATACGTGATTCACTGGTTTACGTATGTGGTAAGATTTCAATACCGGATTGGATGGGCCCCCATACCGAAGACTTCTATCATGAACTATCATATGTTGATGGAAAATCAGAGAGCCTTGAAAACCTTTGAAGAATGTCGACGCGATAAGCCATAAAACCATAGAATGGTAGGACGATGGAACCCCTTTACAGGCAACCGTTGCCAATCGTAGGTTATACGGTGAAGTTCAACCCGGACCCGTTTTCTGCAGGAGAAACCATAAATTGTAGACCACCATGAGTATTCCGATAGTTGTCTAGAATGGACACGGACCTATCAGCTTGTAGATCCAGTCTCGGACGAACCACAACTTTGACGAACCGACCCAAGATTCTGAGGAAAACTCTATGCTTCTGACAGAAGAGCTTTGGTGAAGGAGCTATTGTAGGATATGTGAAGAGACATACCTTGTCGGCACTCCAGAAGAAGTATCTGAGTTTATTGGAACTATAACCTTGCTTTTAAGTGTGGTAGCACACTAGACCATTCCGACCGACGGATCTGCTAGAAGACCCCCAACCCCTAACCTTTTCTTGCTAGCCTCTTCGAATCTCGAGGACGAGATTCATTTTAAGTGTGGTAGGTTTGTAACATCCCAAAATTCTAAATTTTGGAATGTTATATTAAATAAATAACTATGCTTGTTGTCTGATGGTTTGTTTGATTGATTGAGTGAAACTGAGTGGAATTTGAAACTTTTGAAAATTTGGATGAGAGGGAATAAAATGACTTTCCCAAAACTATCCTCTTTGCCCCTTTTTGGATCTCAGTAAATTCAAGTTCATTCCAACACCAAACCCTAGAGTGAAGATGACATGACTTCTTCCATTTGGAATGAAAAGGGTTTTGGAAAAGATTTGAATTTCATCTGGGAATATTTCAAATTCAAAGCTTTATGCAACTCAATGATTTTCATGAGGAAGATAAAATGACTTCTTTAATTATATGAAATATGAGTTGGAAGTTAAAAAGTATCAAATTGAAAGTCATTTGAAAGTGCCTTGAAACCCCCTTTCAAAAAATTGAGTTTTGGTATTTGAATTCAAATTTTGGCAAGTGGAATTCATTTCAAAACTATGCCTGACAACTACTTGAAAAAAAGTATGAGAGGAGTAACATGACACTCCAAAAATATCAGAGGAAAACCTTGCCAAAAGTTTTGAATTCAAATTTGGGTTTTATTTGAATATTGGAAAAATGGATTTTTATAAAGTTTAGATTTTGCCTTTGGAAAAATGTTCAAATGATAGGGAATATTCCCCTGATCATTTCGGTTGGCGGAACCATGTCATGATAGAAAACTCTATAGTACAGACTTCATTTATTCCTTTGATGTAGGGAAATAAAACCAGCTTTTACGCAAACAAAACTCGAGATCTGAGCCACAAAGCCATCCGCATATAGTATAGTTTATCATCTGTTTTCTCTTATTGTGATCTTGCGGTACATTCAATGTATCTGACCTACACGGCTGCAACGTATCATGTTGCAGATATTTCCTCGACAGTAAGAGTTACGATACAGGTTACGGTCTACACTCAACTTGCCGATGGCGTTGATGGGACTCCATACCCGACTATTTGTTTCATTGTGACATATGAGGTATATATCAGTTTTACGTTATTTATACATGTGATTGCACCTTGATATATACATTGATGTACTGTGTGTGCCAGCATACTGATCCAGGGATGGCATAGAAACACAGAGGCTTGACCGTCTGAGGTCAGGTCACTACAGAAAATTGCTGTTTTTTTGCCTATTTCAGTGTTTCACAGAAAAGGAATATCAAACGGAATCCAAACAGAATTAAACCTTCGCAAGGATCGTTTTTGTAACAAACGCAATCCAGGAGACTTGGAGTGGACGTCAAGGAACCAACGAGGCGTCCACGAGGTAGGAGGGCGCGCCCAGGGGGGTAGGCACACCCCCACCCTCGTGGGCCGCTCATGGCTCCACCGACCTACTTCTTTCGCCTATATATACTCATATACCCTGAAAACATCCAGGAGAACCACAAAACCCTATTTCCACCGCCGCAACCTTCTGTACCCGTGAGATACCATCTTGGGGCATTTGTCGGTGCTCCTCCGGAGGGGGAATCAATCACGGAGGGCTTCTACATCAACAGCATAGCCTCTCCGATGATGTGTGAGTAGTTTACCATAGACCTTCGGGTCCATAGTTGTTAGCTAGATGGATTCTTATCTCTCTTTGGATCTCAATACAAAGTTCTTCTCGATCTTCTTGGAGATCTATTCGATGTAATTCTTTTTGCGGTGTGTTTGTCAGGATCCGATGAATTGTGGGTTTATCATCAAGATTATCTATGAACAATATTTGGTTCTTCTCTAAATTCTTATATGCATGATTTAATATCTTTGCAAGTCTCTTTGAATTATCAGTTTGGTTTGGCCTACTAGATTGATCTTTCTTGCAATGGGAGAAGTGCTTAGCTTTGGGTTCAATCTTGCAGTGTCCTTTCCCAAAGGATGCGGGGCAGCAAGGCACGTATTGTATTGTTGCCATCGAGGATAAAAACATGGGGTTTATATCATATTGCTTGAGTTTATCCCTCTACATCATGTCATCTTGCCTAATGTGTTACTCTGTTCTTATGAACTTAATACTCTAGATGCATGCTAGATAGCGGTCGATGTGTGGAGTAATAGTAGTAGATGCAGAATCGTTTCGGTCTACTTGTCACGGACATGATGCCTATATACATGATCATGCCTAGATATTCTCATAACTATGCGCTTTTCTATCAATTGCTCGATAGTAATTTGTTCACCTACCGTAGATTATGCTATCTTGAGAGAAGCCACTAGTGAAACCTATGGCCCCGGGGTCTATTTTCCATCATATTAATCTCCCGTCAACTAGCTATTTCTGTCGCCGTTTATTTTGCAATCTTTACTTTCCAATCTATACAACAAAAATACCAAAAACATTTATCTTATTATCTTTATCAGATCTCACTTTTGCAAGTGGCCGTGAAGGGATTGTCAATCTCTTTATCGCGTTGGTTGCAATGTTCTTGATTGTTTGTGCAGGTACGAGGGATTTGCGTGTAGTGTCCTACTGGATTGATACCTTGGTTCTCAAAAACTGAGGGAAATACTTACGCTACTTTGCTGCATCACCCTTTCCTCTTCAAGGGAAAACCAACGCATGCTCAAGAGGTAGCAAGAAGGATTTCTGGCGCCGTTGCCGGGGAGATGTACGCACAAGTCAAGACATACCAATTACCCATCACAAACTCTTCTCCCTCGCATTACATTATTTGCCATTTGCCTCTCATTTTCCTCTCCCCCACTTCACCTTTGTCATTTTATTCGCCCTCTTTTTCCGCCCGTTTATTTTCGCTTGCCTCTTGTTTGCTTGTGTGTTGGATTGATTGTCACGATGGCTCAAGACAATACTAAATTGTGTGACTTTTCCTATACCAACAACAATGATTTTATTAGCACTCCGATTGCTCCTATTACCCATGTTGAATCTTGTGAAATTAATGCTGCTTTGCTGAATCTTGTTATGAAAGATCAGTTTTCTGGCCTTCCTAGTGAAGATGTCGCTACCCATCTAAACAACTTTGTTGATTTGTGTGATATGCAAAAGAAGAAAGACGTGGATAATGATATTGTTAAATTGAAGCTATTTCTGTTTTCACTAAGAGATCTTGCTAAAACTTGGTTTTCCTCTTTGCCTAAAAATAGTATTGATTCATGGAATAAGTGCAAAGACGCTTTTATCTCTAAGTATTTCCTCCCGCTAAGATCATCTCTCTTAAAAATGATATTATGAATTTTAAGCAACTTGATCATGAGCATGTTGCACAATCTTGGGAGAGGATGAAATTAATGATACGTAATTGCCCTACACATGGTTCTAATTTATGGATGATTATACAAAAAATTTGTGCCGGATTGAATTTTGCTTCCAGAGATCTTTAGATTCAGCGCGGGAGGTACTTTTATGGAAATCACTTTAGGAGAAGCTACTAAACTCCTAGGTAATATTATGGTTAATTATTCTCAATGGCACACTGAAAGATCTACTAGTAAAAAGGTTCATGCGATAGAAGAGATTAATGTTTTGAGTGGAAAGATGGGTGAACTTATGAAATTGTTTGCTAATAAGAGTGTTTCTTCTGATCCTAATGATATGACTTTGTCTACTTTTATTGAGAATAATAATGAATCTATGGATGTGAATTTTGTTGGTAGGAACAATTTTGGTAACAACGCATATAGAGGGAACTTTAATTCTAGGTCGTTCCCTAGTAATTCCTCTAACAATTATGGTAATTCCTATAACAACTCTTATGGAAATTTTAATAAGATGCCTTCTGATTTTGAGACTAGTGTTAAATAATTTATGATTTCGCAAAAGAATTTCAATGCCTTGCTTGAAGAAAAATTGCCTAAGATCAATGAGTTGGCTAGGAACGTGGATAGAATTTCTCTTGATGTTGATTCTTTGAAACTTAGATCTATTCCACCTAATAATGATATCAATGAGTCTCTCAAATCTATGAGAATTTCCATTGATGAGTGCAAAGAAAGAACCACTAGGATGCGTGCTAAAAAAGATTGCTTTGTAAAAGCGTGTTCTTCTAGTCTTCAAGGTATTAATGATGAAGATCTAAAAGTGATTGATGTATATCCTATTAAATATTTGTTTTCCAATATGAATCTTGATAAAGATGGGACTGGAGATGAGTCAACTTTAGTTAAAAGGTGTCCCAATGATTCGGAGTTTCTAGATCTTGATGCAAAAATTGGTAAAAGTGGGATTGTAGAGGTCAAAACTTTACATAGCAATGAACCCACTATTTTGGATTTCAAGGAATTTAATTATGATAATTGTTCTTTGATAGATTGTATTTCCTTGTTGCAATCCGTGTTAAATTCTCCTCATGCTTATGATCAAAATAAAGCTTTTACTAAACATATCGTTGACGCTTTAATGCAATCCTATGAAGAAAAGATTGAATTAGAAGTTTCTATCCCTAGAAAACTTTATGATGAGTGGGAACCTACTATTAAATTTAAAATTAAAGATCATGAATGCTATGCTTTGTGTGATTTGGGTGCTAGTGTTTCCACGATTCCAAAACCTTCATGTGATGTGTTAGGTTTCCATGAATTTGATGATTGTTCTTTAAATTTGCATCTTGCGGATTCCACCATTAAGAAACCTATGGGAAGGATTAATGATGTTCTTATTGTTGCAAATAGGAATTATGTGCCCGATTTCATTGTTCTTGATATAGATTGCAATCCTACATGTCCTATCATTCTTGGTAGACCTTTCCATAGAATGATTGGTGCAATTATTGATATGAAAGAAGGAAATATTAGATTCCAATTCCGATTAAGGAAAGGCATGGAACACTTTCCTCGGAACAAAATTAAATTACCTTATGAATCTATTATGATAGCCACTTATGGATTGCATACCAAAGATGATAATACCTAGATCTATTCTTGCTTTTATGCCTAGCTAGGGGCGTTAAACGATAGCGCTTGTTGGGAGGAAACACAATTTTTATTTTTATTTTCTTGATTTTTGTTTTTGTTTAGTAATAAATAATTCTTATCTCTTCTGTTTAGATGTGGTTTTATGTTTTAAATTAGTGTTTGTGCCAAGTAGAACCTTTGGGAAGACTTGGGTGAAGTCTTTATGATCTTGCTGTAAAAAAACAGAAACTTTAGCGCTCACGAGATTAGCTGGAATGTTTTACTGGAGAGAGATTTTAGGTTGATTATTTTTGAATATGATTAATATACAAATTCCTCACGTCCGATAATTTATTTCAGAATTTGTGTAGTTATAGAAGTATAGTTTGATATAGATTACTACAGACTGTTCTGTTTTTGACAGATTCTGTTTTTCGTGTATTGTTTGCTTATTTTGATGAAACTATGGCTAGTATCGGGGGTATGAACCATAGATAAGTTGGAATACAGTAGGCTTAAAACAAATATTAATAAATAATGAGTTCATTACATTACCTTAAAGTGGTGATTTGTTTTCTTATACTAACGGAGCTCATGAGATTTTCTGTTGAGTTTTGTGTTGTGAAGTTTTCAAGTTTTGGGTAAAGATTTGATGGATTTTGGAATAAGGAGTGGCAAGAGCCTAAGCTTGGGGATTCCCAAGGCACCCCAAGGTATAATTCAAGGACAACCAAAAATCCTAAGCTTGGGGATGCCCCGGAAGGCATCCCCTCTTTCGTCTTCGTCCATCGGTAACTTTACTTGAGGCTATATTTTTATTCACCACATGATATGTGTTTTTTCTTGGAGCGTCTTGTATAATTTGAGTTTTTGCTTGTTAGTTTACTACAATCATCCTTGCTATACACACCTTTTGGAGAGACACACATGAATCGGAATTTATTAGAATACTCTATGTGCTTCACTTATATCTTTTGAGCTAGATAATTTCGCTCTAGTGCTTCACTTATATCTTTTAGAGCACGGTGGTGGTTTTATTTTATAGAAATTATTGATCTCTCATGCTTCACTTATATTATTTTGAGAGTCCTTTAGAACAGCATGGTAATTTTCTATGGCTATAAAATTAGTACTAATATGATAGGCATCCAAGATGGGTATAATAAAAAACTTTTATAAAAAGTACATTGAATACTATGAGAAGTTTGATATTGATGATTGTTTTGAGATATGAAGATGGTAATATTAGAGTCGTGCTACTTGAGTAGTTGTGAATTTGAGAAATACTTGTCTTGAAGTTTGCAAGTCCCGTAGCATGCACGTATGGTAACCGTTGTGTGACAAAATTGAGACATGAGGTGTTCTTTGATTGTCATCCTAATGAGTGGCGGTCGGGGACGAGCGATGGTCTTTTCCTACCAATCTATCCCCCTAGGAGCATGCGCGTAATGCTTGGTTTTTGATGACTTGTACATTTTTGCAATAAGTATGTGAGTTCTTTATGACTAATGTTGAGTCCATGGATTATACGCACTCTCACCTTTCCATCATTGCTAGCCTCTACGGTACCATGCATTGCCCTTTCTCACCTTGAGAGTTGGTGCAAACATCGCCGGTGCATCCAACCCCCGGGATATGATATGCTCTAGCACACATAAACCTCTTTATATCTTCCTCAAAACAGCCACCATACCTACCTATTATGGCATTTCCATAGCCATTCCGAGATATATTTCCATGCAACTTTCCACCGTTTCAATTATTATGACACGCTTCATCATTGTCATATTGCTTTGCATGATCATGTAGTTGACACTGTAATTGTGGCAAAGCCACCATGCGTAATTTATCATACACGTCACTCTTGATTCTTTGCCCATCCCGGTACACCACCGGAGGCACTGATATAGAGTCATATTTTGTTCTAGTATCGAGTTGTAATCATTGAGTTGTAAATAAATATAAGTGTGATGATCATCATTAATAGAGCATTGTACCAAATAAAAAAAGGAAAAAAAGAGAAAGGCCAAATAAAAAAAGGCCCAAAAAAGAAATAAAAGGGACAATGCTACTATCCTTTTCTTCCACACTTGTGCTTCAAAGTAGCACCATGATCTCTATGATATAGAGTCTCTTATTTTGTCACTTTCATATACTAGTGGGGATTTTTCATTATAGAACTTGGCTTGTATATTCCAACAATAGGCTTCCTCAAATGCCCTAGGTCTTCATGAGCAAGCAAGTTGGATGCACGCCCACTTAGTTTCTTTTGTTGAGCTTTCATACATTTATAGCTCTAGTGCATCTGTTGCATGGCAATCCCTACTCCTTGCATTGACATCAATTGATGGGAATCTCCCTAGCCCGTTGATTAGCCGCGTCAATGTGACACTTTCTCCTTTTTTGTCTTCTCCACACAACCCCCATCATTATATTCTATTCCACCCATAGTGCTATGTCCATGGCTCACGCTCATGTATTGCGTGAAAGTTGAAAAAAGTTTGAGATTACTAAAGTATGAAACAATTGATTGGCTTGTCATCGAGGTTGTGCATGATGGAAGAATTTTTGTGTGATGAAAATGAAGCATAGCCAAAATATATGATTTTGTAGGGATAAGCTTTCTTTGGCCATGTTATTTTGAGAAGACATAATTGCTTAGTTAATATGCTTGAAGTATTATTATTTTTATGTCAATATTAAACTTTTGTCTTGAATCTTTCGGATCTGAACATTCATGCCAAAATAAAGAAAATTATATTGAAAATTATGTTAGGTAGCATTCCACATCAAAAATTTTGTTTTTATCATTTACCTACTCGAGGACGAGCAGGAATTAAGCTTGGGGATGCTTGATACGTTTCCAACGTATCTATAATTTTTGATTGTTCCATGCTATTATATTATCTGTTTTGGATGTTTAATGGGCTTTATTATGCACTTTTACATTATATTTGGGACTAACCTATTAACCGAAGGCCCAGTGCAAATTGATGTTTTTTTTGCCTATTTCAGTGTTTCGCAGAATACGAATATCAAATGGAATCCAAACAGAATGAAACCTTCGCGAGGATCGTTTTTGGAACAAGCGCAATCCAGGAGACTTGGAGTGGACGTCAAGGAAGCAACGAGGCGGCCACGAGGTAGGAGGGCGCGCCCCCCACCCTCGTGGGCCCCTCATGGCTCCACCGACCTACTTCTTTCGCCTATATATACTCCTATACCCAAAAAATATCCAGGAGCACCACGAAACCCTATTTCCACCGCCGCAACCTTCTGTACCCATGAGATCCCATCTTGGGGCCTTTTCCGGCGCTCCGCCGGAGGGGGAATCGATAACGGAGGGCTTCTACATCAACACCATAGCCTCTCCGATGATGTGTGAGTAGTTTACCACAGACCTTCGGGTCCATAGTTATTAGCTAGATGGCTTCTTATCTCTCTTTGGATCTCAATACAAAGTTCTCCTCGATCTTCTTGGAGATCTATTCGATGTAATTCTTTTTGCGGTGTGTTCGCCGAGATCCGATGAATTGTGGGTTTATGATCAAGATTATCTATGAACAATATTTGGTTCTTCTCTGAATTCTTATATGCATGATTTAATATCTTTGCAAGTCTCTTTGAATTATCAGTTTGGTTTGGCCTACTAGATTGATCTTTCTTGCAATGGGAGAAATGCTTAGCTTGGGGTTCAATCTTGCGGTGTCCTTTCTGAGTGACAGTAGGGGCAGCAAGGCACGTATTGTATTGTTGCCATCGAGGATAAAAAGATGGGTTTTATATCATATTGCTTGAGTTTATCCCTCTATGTCATGTCATCTTGCCTAATGGGTTACTCTGTTCTTATGAACTTAATACTCTAGATGCATGCTGGATAGCGGTCGATGTGTGGAGTAATAGTAGTAGATGCAGAATCGTTTTGGTTTACTTGTCATGGATGTGATGCCTATACACATGATCATGCCTAGATATTCTCATAACTATGCGCCTTTCTATCAATTGCTCCACAGTAATTTGTTCATCCACCGTAGATTATGCTATCTTGAGAGAAGCCACTATTGAAACCTATGGCCCCCGGGTCTATTTTCCATCATATTAATCTCCCGTCAAGTAGCTATTTCGGTCGCCGTTTATTTTGCAATCTTTATTTTCCAATCTATACAACAAAAATACCAAAAACATTTATGTTATTATCTTTATCAGATCTCACTTTTGCAAGTGGTCGTGAAGGGATTGACAACCCCTTTATCGCGTTGGTTGCAAGGTTCTTGATTGTATGTGCAGGTACGAGGGATTTGCGTGTAGTCTCCTACTGGATTGATACATTGGTTTTGAAAAACTGAGGGAAATACTTACGCTACTTTGCTGCATCACCCTTTCCTCTTCAAGGGAAAACCAACATATGCTCAAGAGGTAGCAAGAAGGATTTCTGGCATCGTTGCCGGGGAGATCTACGCACAAGTGAAGACATACCAAGTACCCATCAAATTTGAATTATGCACATTAAATGCCCAGAAACTTAATTAATGTATAAAAAAGGAGAAAGGAGCCCGGAATAATTCCAAAATTTAGCACGGTACTTCTATTTGGTCTAATCTGGCTGTGTAAAAAAATTAAGGCGAGTCAAAGCAGTGTACGTATGTTGTTTCGCACATGGAGGTGACACATTCCCTCTTGGAACCACGAGCCTTCTTGAGGGAAGCTCCGGTTTGCAAGAAGCTTACACCAAAGCTTGTCCCAATTCGGCCAAAAAAATTACCGCAGCATGTTGGTGCTGTGTCATGAGACCATGCCAAGTCTCATGATTTTCAGGCGTGTTTTGGAATTACAGGAATTAAAAAACCAAGTTTCTCAATCTTTCGGGCCAAGCCACGACGCCCAGATGTTTAAATTTCACTCCCATCTCCTACATGGGACCTAGAAATTCACCCAAGGACACACATGTGATTTTTCAAACAACTTTGGTGCACTGGAGCATGTGCTTGTAGTTCAAATTTGAATTATGCACATTAAATGCCTAGAAACTCAATTAATGTATAAAAAAGGCCAAACGAACCCGGAATAATTCCAAAATTTAGCACGGTGCTTCTATTTGGTCTAATCTGGCTGTGTAAAAAAATTAAGGCAGGACAAGGCAGTGTACGTATGTCGTTTAGCACACGGGCGTGACACGTTCCCTCTCGGAACCACGAGCCTTCTTGAGGGAAGCTCCGGTTTGCAAGAAGCCTACACCAAAGCTTGTCCCAATTCGGCCAAAAAAATTACTGCAGCATGTTGGTGCCATGTCATGAGACCATACCAAGTTTCTTGATTTTCAGGTGTGTTTTGGAATTACAGGAATTAAAAAATCAAGTTTCTCAATCTTTCCGACCGAGCCACGACGTCTAGATGTTTGAATTTCACTCCCATCTCTTGCGTGGGACCTAGAAATTCACCCAAGGAAACACATGTGATTTTTCAAACAACTTTGGTGCACTCGAGCATGTTTTTGTAGTTCAAATTTGGATTATGCACATTAAATGCCCAGAAACTCAATTAATGTATAAAAAAGTCCAAACGAACCCGGAATAATTTCAAAATTTAGCACGATACTTCAATTTGGTCTAATCTGGCTGTGTAAAAAAATTAAGGCGGGACAAGGCAGTGTACGTATGTCATTTCGCACACGGAGGTGACACGTTCCCTCTCGGAACCACGAGCCTTCTTGAGGGAAGCTCCGGTTTGCAAGAAGCCTACACCAAAGCTTGTCCCTATTCGGCCAAAAAAATTACCGCAGCATGTTGGTGCCATGTCATGAGACCATGCGAAGTTTCATGATTTTCAGGTGTGTTTTTGAATTACAGGAATTAAAAAACCAAGTTTCTCAATCTTTCTGGCCGAGCCATGACGCCCAGATGTTTGAATTTCACTCCCATCTCTTGCATGGGACCTAGAAATTCATCCATGGACACACATGTGATTTTTCAAACAATTTTGGTGCACTGGAGCCTGTGCTTGTAGTTCAAATTCCAATTATGGACATTAAATGCCCAGAAACTCAATTAATGTATAAAAAGGCCAAACGAACCCAGAATAATTCAAAATTTTAGCACGGTACTTCTATTTGGTCTAATCTTGTTGTGTAAAAAAAATTAAGGCGGGACAAGGCAGTGTACGTATGTCGTTTCGCACACGGAGGTGACATGTTCCCTCTCGTAACCACGAGCCTTCTTGAGGGAAGCTCCGGTGTGCAAGAAGCCTACACCAAAGTTTGTCCCAATTCGGCCAAAAAATTGCCGCAGCATGTTGGTGCCATGTCATGAGACCGTGCCAAGTTTCATGATTTCCAGGCGTGTTTTGGAATTACAGGAATGAAAAAAACAAGTTTCTCAATCTTTCCGGTCGAGCCACGACGCCCAAATAATTTAATTTCACTCCCATCTCTTGCATGGGACCTAGAAATTCACCCAAGGACACACATGTGATTTTTCAAACAACTTTGGTGCACTGGAGCACGTGCTTGTAGTTCAAATTTGTTATTATACACATTAACTGCGCAGAAACTCAATTAATGTATAAAAAAGGCCAAACAAACACGAAATAATTCCAAAATTTAGCACGATACTTCTATTTGGTCTAATATGCCTGTGTAAAAAAATTAAGGCTGGAGAAGGCGGTGTACGTATGTCGTTTCGCACACGAAGGTGACACGTTCCCTCTCGGAATGAGGAGCCTTCTTGAGGGAAGCTCTGGTTTGCAAGAAGCCTACACCAAAGCTTGTCCCAATTCGGCCAAAAAAAATACCGCAACATGTTGGTGCCATGTCACGAGACCATGCCAAGTTTCATGATTTTCAGACGTGTTTTGGAATTACAGGAATTAAAAAACCAAGTTTCTCAATCTTTCCGGCCGAGCCACGACGCCCAGATGTTTGAATTTCACTCACATCTCTTGCATGGGACCTAGAAATTCACCCAAGGACACACGTATGATTTTTTAAACAACTTTGGTGCACTGGAGCACGTGCTTGTAGTTCAAATTTGAATTGTGCACATTAAATGCCCGGAAACTCAATTAATGTACAAAATAGGCCAAACAAACACGGAATAATTCCAAAATTTAGCACGATACTTCTATTTGGTCTAATCTGCCTGTGTAAAAAAATTAAGGCGGGTGAAGGCAGTGTACATATGTCATTTCGCACACGGAGGTGACACGTTCCCTCTCGGAACCAGGAGCCTTCTTGAGGGAAGCTCCGGTTTGCAAGAAGCTTACACCAAAGCTTGTCCCAATTCGGCCAAAAAAATTACTGCAACATGTTTGTGCCATGTCATGACACCATGGCAAGTTTCATGATTTTCAGCCATGTTTTGGATTTACAGGAATTAAAAAACCAAGTTTCTCAATCATTCCGGCCGAGCCACGACACCCAGATGTTTGAATTTTATTCCCATTTCTTGCATGGGACCTATAAATTCACCCAAAGACACACATGTGATTTTTCAGCAAACTTTGGTGCATTGGAGCATGTGCTTGTAGTTCAAATTTGAATTATGCACATTAAATGCACAGAAACTAAATTAATGCATAAAAATGCCAAATGAACCCGGAATAATTTCAAATTTAAGCACGACACTCATGTACTAGTTGCATGTTCACTGTACGTAAATGTTCTAGCAATTCAAACACCATCCTTTCCCTCCGTAACACCATTTTGTCTTTCAGAACGTAATAAAAAAATTAGGTATACCACAAACAGTTGACTAGAAAGAATCGTGTGGGATTCGATATAAAATATCTTGGCGCACTGTCTTGTCTGGCTTACGCAGGAAGCTTCATCGTCTTCAGTCCATCGCCCCCACTTGAACCACACTTGCGCGCCAGTTTCTCGCGGCACAGAGCGAAGTTTTTTTGCCACCGCGGAAATATCTACCTCCCCGCCCCCTCCCTCCTACCAAAAGCCACATTTCCACAGTTCCTCCTTGCTTTCCAAGTTCAAACCTTCACTGTTGCTTACTAGCAGCTCAGCCTCCTCGCCGGCGACCCTTCTTCTTGCAGCGCCGCCTCCTCGCCGGCTACCCTTCTTCTTGCAGCACCGCCTCCTCGCCGGCGACCCTTCTTATTGCAGTGCCACCTCCTCGCCAGTGACCCTTCACTCGTGCGCGTCAGTCCTAAACAAACGGTTTTTTACCCCTTTCCGCGACAGCATTTGGAACCGTCGCCAAGTGAGTGTGGGTGATAGGGGGGTCCTTCCCACACGACCCAGAAACAGTTGGGGATATGCCCTCCTTGCACACACTCTCAGCAAAATGAGGTCGTGTGCGACAGGCGAGCACTCAAATACAAAAATACGTACAATTGTGCTAAAAAATACAATTATACAGGCAAAATCATTTCTGGTCGTAAGTACATCCCACACAGTCAGTCACCACTAAACGTTTCCGTTCGTATATACATCCCACACAGTCACTACAAGGAAAACGTTTGCGCAAGGTGGCCTAACGCAAATAGTTTTGAAGAGAATGTCGTGTGTGATTGTTCATTGATCCAACATGGTTTATTCCTAGAAACTGTGTGTGTTGCCTTAGGTCATCGCCCACGGTGTTCTGTCATTAACCGTATGCAATAGGAAGCAAGCTAATTGGCCAATTACCGGGCTAATTGCCCTATTATTAATAATCCATTTACTAATCTAATTGACATTCATATTAAGAACATAATATATTCCATTTCCATATTAAGGAAGCAGGATTTCATAATTGAAATACATCAGAGTACAACATGATATAGCTTTGGCACTCAGCTACCCCATTACACAACTGCACCAGGAGCAAGTTTCACATGCAACATCTAGAACCTTTCAAATTAGCATCATAGACGGTACATAGAGAGATGCATCTCATCTGGAAAACTGCTGAAGGTCTTTGCAACTTTAGGCGAGTGCCTGTGGATGATTGACCATCCATCCTTCGTCCTCTTCAGGAACACTTCAATATTGAACCGTGGGTGTTGTATGAAAACTTTCCTCGCCTCCTGACCACAGAGGTGGTTTGAGAGGTAATCATCAGTGAAGCCTGAAAACAAGGATGTGCATAAATATCTTCTCTATATTGGAAATGGGGCAAAGGAATACAAAAAGGCAAGGTATAATAGTTAGTACCATCTTGTAAACCTCAGTGCTTCCCATTGTTTCCCTGCAACACATATAAGGTAGTTAGTCATCAGGTTAAGTAAGGGTTCGCATTCTATCAGTAAAATATGTTGATGATAAATAAGCACATTTGCAGATTCATCAGATTAATTCAAGCCACATGGAAAACCCATTTATCCAAACCAAGCATGATTAAGAACTAGAAAATATAGCACTTGTATATGTTTCTCATGTATTAAGTACAGCCAAGTTCGATTTATTCGTCACATGGTATACAATAACAGAATGCAGCCACAACAATTGAACATCGCATTGCAGAATTGAACCAAGTAGTTAACTAAACACCACAACAAATGAACCAAACGTTAACTGAGCACCACATTGCACAACATAACATACTCCTAATAGAAGATTAGACAGTTAACCAAACCAAGCATGCTTAACAACTTGGAAATATAGCAATTGTATTTGTTTCTCATGTATTTAGTACAGCCAAATTCGATTTATTTCTCACATGGTATACAATAAGAGAATGCAGCCACAACAATTGAACATCGCATTGCAGAATTGAACCAAGCAGTTAACTAAACACCACAACAAATGAACCAAACGTTAACTGAGCACCACATTGCACAATATAACATACTCCTAATAGAAGATCAGACAATTAACCAAACCAAGCATGCTTAACAACTTGGAGATATAGCAATTTTATTTGTATCTCGTGTATTTAGTACAACCAAATTCGATTTATTCCTCACATGGTATACAATAACAGAATGCAGCCACAACAATTGAACATCGCATTGCAGAATTGAACCAAGCAGTTAACTAAACACCACAATAAGTGAACCAAGCCACAACAAATGAACCAAGCAGTTAAGTAAACACCAATTGAACAATATAACATACTCCTAATAGAAGATTAGACAGTTAACCAAACAAAGCATGCTTAACAACTTGGAAATATTGCACCCTGAAGAATTGAACATCACATTTGCAGAATTGAACCAAGCAGTTAATTGAACACCACATTGCACGACATATAGAACATATACACTATAGCAGAACATAGCATGGTGAAAGTAGATATCACAATTCACTAGAATTTGTTAAGGAAAGGCAATAGCTAGCAAATTGAACATGGGTCCTTATAGTGAGCAAATAAGACAAGCTACTCCTCATTGTCGGAGATATCGATGACGATTGGATCCTTGGACATGGAAGAGGGCGAGGCCTCTGCATTGTGGGTGCCCTCGTTGTAGTGGTGAGTTGCCTAAGCCGCTCCGGGCACCAACCTGCTGGCTCTCGAGATGAGGTAAGCACGTGCACGCTGAGCAAACACTCGTAGTCTTCGTCGAAGGCACCAATGGTGGCCTTGAGAAAACGCCACGAACTATCATTTAAAGCAGCCAACCACGTCGCGGCGTCGGCGTGCGAGGCGTCAACGATGGCCTCGACGGCGAGGTGCTCCTCCAAGATCTGGGGGTCAGCATGAATGGCAGCCATCGCGACCTCATCCACGCGTGCAGCCTCGATTTGCTTCTCCGCCGCTAAATGCTCCTTGAGGTCCTGGCTATACTGCGTGCACCATGGCTTAGGTCGTCGCTTATTTGGTGGATGGGTCGGCGATTTGGGTGGAAGGTGTCGTGCTCGCGCCGGTGGTTGGGGCATGTGGGATGTGGAAGGAGGAGGATGGGGGTCGGGTGTGGATTACCTGCCTGGATAGGCGAGGCCAAGCAGCATGAAGAAGGGTCTCCAGCGAGGAGGCGGTTGCGCTGCAAGCAAGGAGTGAAGGTTTCAACTTGGAAAGGAAGGCGGAAAGGGGGGGAAATGTGGCTTTTGTTAAGGGGGAGGGGGAGGTAGATATTTCCGTGGAAGCCAAAAATTTGGAATCTCATCAGACAAAAAACTGGCGCGCAAAGTGTCATCAGACACGGTCGCTTATTCAGACATGGTCCGGAGATATTTTGTGTTGCATCTCACATGGTTGGTTATAATAAACTGTGTGAGATCTACTTGATTTTTGGTCTTGATTTGAATTATATAATGGGGTCACAGCGGCCATGGACGGTGTTTGAATTGCTAGACCTTTTATCTGAAGTGATCATAAAAGAATTGGAATTATTCAGGGTTCGTTTGAACATTTTTATGCATTAAGTGAGTTTTCAAGGCATTTATGTGCATAATTCAAATTTGAACTACATGCGCATGCTCCAGTGCATATAAATTGGTTGAAAAATCAAATATGTGTCCTCGGGTGCATGCTTAGGTCCCATGCAAGAAATGGGAGTTAATTTCAAACACCAGGGCACCGTTGATTGCCGGCAAAACATTTAGATGCCTGGTTTTTTAATTCTAGTAAATCCAAAACTCGTGTGAAATTCATGAAACTTGGCATGCTATCATGGAAGGGCACCCGACATGCTTTGGTATTTTTCGTGTCCATTTTGAGAGAAGGCGCACTCAAATAATGAGAGCCAACAAAGGCATTCTGAAAAATAATAGTTGCCACTTTAATATCTCAAACATTTGTACAATTCAAACCGTGTGCGTTCGGTTAACCTTTAGGGACAAAACGATATCCATTGCCTCTTATTGCTTTCAAGTTTTTTTCTCATGTCAACATAGAACAACATGAGTGTTGTGTGAATTTTTGTGATTTTTCGGGGTTCGTCTGGACATTTTTACGCATTAACTGAGTTTTCAATGCATTTACGTGCATAATTCAAATTTGAACTACATGCGCATGCTCCAGTGCATATAAATTGGATGAAAAATCAAATATGTGTCCTTCGGTGCATGCTTAGGTCCCATGCAAGAAATGAGAATGAATTTCAAACACCAGGGCACCGTTGATTGCCGGTAAAACATTGAGATGCTTGGTTTTTAAATTCTAGTAAATCCAAAACTCATCTGAAATTCATGAAACTTGGCATGCAATCATGGAAGGGCACCCGACATGCCGTGGTACAAATTTTGTCCCGTTTGGGACAGGTTATGCTTCTCACAAACCGGAGCTTCTCACACAAGCATGATGGTTTTCGGTAGGGAACATCCCACCTTTGGGGACGAAACGATATCCATTGCCTCTTATTGCTTTCAAGTTTTTTTCTCGTGTCAACATAGAACAACAGGAGTGTTGTGTGAATTTCTGTGCTTTTTGGGGGTTCATTTGGACATTTTTATGCATTAACTGAGTTTTCAATGCATTTATGTGCATAATTCAAATTTGAACTACATGCGCATGCTCCAGTGCATATAAATTGGTTGAAAAATCAAATATGTGTCCTTGGGCGCATGCTTAGATCTCATGCAAGAAATGGGAGTTAATTTCAAACACCAGGGCACCGTTGATTGCCGGCAAAACATTTAGATGCCTGGTTTTTAAATTCTAGTAAATCCAGAACTCGTGTGAAATTCATGAAACTTGGCATGCTATCATCGAAGGGCACCCGACATGCTTTGGTATTTTTCGTGTCCATTTTGAGAGAAGGCGCACTCAAATAATGAGAGCCAACAAAGGCATACTGAAAAATAATAGTTGCCACTTTAATGTCTCAAACATTTGTACAATTCAAACCGTGTGCGTTCGGTTAACCATTCACGTGACGCCACATGTCTTGGTTTTAATGGCTATAGGAAGTCTCGTGTGGACAGCTGCTTGACTGAACGGGAGGCGTGCGAGCGCAGTCCGGTGCGCAGGCTCACCGGAAGCGTACAAGCTGTTCAACGCACGATATGTTCATCTCTTCAACACAAACGGTTTAGATTACGGTATGCAAATTAAAGCCAGACTTCGGCGCTAAGCCAAGAGACACTGTGATTTGTCAAAATATGCAGCTAAAAGTCAATATCACTATCTACTTTTTGCAACTAAAATTTAGTAATTAAGCAAAGATTTCATTCATACTAGAGATTAAGCAGTCGTTCTCACCGGGAAGCAAGATAGTCTTGGACCGCCACCCGCCTTGCTCCCATTGGTCTATATTAATGGCGACGCCGAGCGGCCGCACCCCCCCATCCTCGCCACACACACACAATTCCTCTCTCTCCGCCCGCATCCTCGACGCCACTCTGAGTCCTCAAAGTCGTCAGTGTACGAGGATGCCGCCGAAGCGCCCCATCGGAGGGAGTGGCGACGCCGGGGCTGCTGAAGCACCGGAGCACGGCATGAATATGGAGATAGAGGTTCCTGTCCCCGCCGACGAGGTGGAGAACGAGGCCGCCAACAAGCGGAGGCGGGTCGAGAAAGAACAGCAAGCGACTCCAGCAGGCCTAGACTTCATAAACAACCTCCCCGATGATATGTTGATAGTCATCATATCCCTCCTCCCAGTCAGAAATCGGGCGAGGACAGCCGCCGTTTCCTGGTGGTGGCGCACCCTATGGCTCCGCACCCCTGTCGACCTCCTCCACGCCCAGAAGCTATGCCATGGCTATCGCCAAAGCTTGGATGCGTTCTTACAGATCCTCGGTAGTCACCATGGCCCTATCAAAGGCCTTATCGCGGGCAAGTTCTGTTCCAATGGCAGGGAGCGAGGCAAGTTTGATGAGTGGTTCCGATCCCGCGCCATAGTTCATCTCGAGAAGCTAAGTTATAATGATGGGCATATGAGTTTGCTGCCAATGTCCGCGCTCCACTTCGCGCCCACACTGCGCCTCGCCAAGTTCATGAACTGCCATTCCCCCCTGTAAGTGCATCTAGTGCCACCCCTAGTTGGTTTTGGAGTATTGACGACAAACCTGGTTGAGGGACTAATGTGTTTGTGAGAATTGCAGGATAACACAGGTAGTAGTCCCTCATTGATTCGGTTTACCTACCGGATACGACCCCTAAAAATGTATGAAGACATTGACGACAATGGTGGTGTATGAAGATATTCACATTGAAGACTATGATGTGAGAAGACATTGAGTGAAGACTATGGAGCGCGGAGACTTAGTTGTTTCGTTGTTTCCGTTTCTTCTTTGTTGAGTCATAGGAACAACCGTACTGTTAAGTGGGGTCCAAGTGAACAAAGTCAGAGTGACTGAAGTGATGCTCAACCAAAATCCTATGTCTTCAAGCGAAGACAATGAGAGCAAATCTTATCCAAAGCTGGATGAGTCAGCTTTACTTGCAGCCCAAGTAAAGTTGGCGTGTGTGTTTGAAATCTGACCGTTGGAACACGTGGCAGTTCCTTAGTGACCCAGGGTCATTTCGGACAAATCAGGTCGGATTGCCCAGTGGCTATAAATAGCCCACCCCCTACACCATAAATTGGTTGGCTGCTCAGAGTTAGTGCACGGCTTTTGTTGTTTGAGAGCAACCCACCTCGAAGCTTTTGAGAGAGAAAAATCTGCGAGGACAAAGCCCAAACACCCGAGCCAAAGAGTGTTCGGCATCATGAAGTCTTTACATGCGTGACTCAAGACTTGTTACACTTGAGGACTGTGAATCCTCTAGCCGGTTAGGCGTCGCGTTCTGAGCATCCAAGAGTCATTGTGGATTGCCGGTGAACGAAGTCTGTGAAGGTTTGGAAGTCTACCTTGAAGACTTACCAGAGTAATTGGGCGAGGACTGGGTGTCCTTAGCTCAAGGGGAATAAGGTGAAGATGCAGTCTTCTGAGTTGAATATCAGCCTCCCTAACCAGACGTATGTTGTCACAGCAACTGGAACTGGTCCAACAAATCTTGTGTCCTCAACAAGTGACTGGTTCTATCCTCTCCCTCTCTTTACTTAGAATTTGTCTTCGTGAAGTCATTGCCTGTTTGCTTTACCTATTTGTCTTCACTGTTTGACTACTATCGTTGTTTGGCTTCATACCATCTTCCATCCTGATCCTTAGTACCTAGCTGCTATTAGTCTTTGTATCTTCGCTGTGTTGCATACTTGACTATGGCTTGCTTAGTGTAGTTTACCTTCCGCTGCATATCAATAGGGTCATTTCTATTGTTTGTCTTCGAAGCTTCCATGTTTTGAAGACTTTCATAAAAATCGCCTATTCTCCCCCCCTCCGATCGATAACTAGCACTTTCAATTGGTATCGAGCAAGGTACTCCCTTGTTACGTGTGATTCGTTTAACCACCGGAGTTTTAGCTATGTCGATTGCAGGGATAATCAAAGTCTCCGCTGCTTGCCCCGTCTTCGATGGAACTGAATATCCCTACTGGAAGAATAAGATGCGCATGCATCTTGAAGCCATTGATGTCGACCTCTGGTATGTCGTCAAGAACGGCGTTCCCAAGACTGGTGAAGGTGTCTCCCCTGCTGATGTCAAGAAGTTCATTCAACTGGATTCAACTGCCAAGAACATCATTTGTGGTCATCTGACCAAAGGACAGTATGGACGTGTGAGTGCTCTGGAAACGTCGAAGCTAGTCTGGGACTGGCTCTCCAAGGTCAATGAAGGCGTCTCAACCCAGAGAGATCAAAGGATCAGTGTTCTTCGCAACCTCTTCAACCGCTTCAAGAGAAACGACAATGAAAATGTCCAGCTCACGTTTGATCAACTCACTGACATCACAAATGAGCTTCGTACTCTCGGCGCCACTGAGATTACCAAGCATGAAATCGTCAAGACACTACTGAGATCACTTGACAGCTCCTTTGACACCCTTGCCCTCATGATACAAGAACGCCCTGACTTCAAGACACTCGATCCTTCTGATATACTTGAGAGGCTCAACACACATGAGTTCAAGATATCTGAGAAAAGAGATATCTATGGTCCAAATTACGGCCGAACTCGCGCTTTGAAGGCAAAAGCTGTATCCTCATCTGAAGAAGAATCTGACTGCAGTTCTGATGATCCTGAAGACATTGGAAAGGAACTTACTATGCTTGTGAAGAAGTTCCAGAAGTTCACTAAGAAGAAGGGCTTCAGAAAGTCTTCATGATCCAGCTCAAGAAATGATGAAGCCTCCACTCATGACTACAAGAAGAGAACATGTCACAAGTGCAAGAAACCTGGACACTACATCTCCGAGTGTCCACAGTGGGACAATGAGAAGAAGAAGAAGAAGAAGAAGAAGAAGAGCAAGGAATATGATTCTGATGACAAGAAGAAGAAGAAATCCTCAAAGTCTTCTTCCAAGTCCTCATCCAAGTCTTCATCTCATAAGAAGAGCTCATCTGGCAAGGCTCGTGCTTTTGTTGGCAAGGAGATGGATTCAGAGGAGGAGTCTGCTTCTGAGGAGGCGGTGGTGGAGTCTGAAGAGGAGTCCGACCCTGGCATTGCAAGTCTGGCTCTAGCCACAGCCTACGTTGCCAAGTTTATTTTCAACTCGGAAGACAATGGCTCCGTCACCAACGCTGAAGTTAATGACAAGGAGGACTCTGCTCCCACCTACTGCTTCATGGCACGTGGTGCCAAGGTAAAATCACGCGATGCTTACTTTCAAACATCAAGTGAAGATGACTCTGATTGTGAATCCAAACCCAGCTACAAAACACTTGCTAAAATTGCTACTGAACAATAGAAAGCTATGGAACATACTCAAAAACTGTTGGAAAAAAGCGATGACTTGTTGGACGCGGAAATGACACGTTCTCAGTCCTTAGTTGAAGACATAAAAAATCTTCATACTAAGTACCAGGAACTTGAAAGTCGTCATGAAACGCTCTCAACCACTCATGAAAAGCTCTCCTATGACTATCTTCAAAGGAAGCAAGAGCTTGAGAAATTGAGAGCGGCTCATGAAGATCTTCAAAAAGAGAATGAGTCACTTCGCGCTCAACAGATCAGTTCCGCTCAGGAAGGATTTGAACCACCATGTCCAAAATGCCTTGAGCGTGACAACGCTACCTCTGTTGCTGAATGTTCTACTGCTGGTACTGTTGCATTGTCTTCAACTGCTTGTGGCAATTAACCCCTCTGCTGAGGACACCACTACTATTGCTGATGAAAATGCTAGGTTGAAGACATTGCTTGAAACAGGGATGTACAAAAGCCTGAAAGGGCATCAGACATTGTGCGATGTCCTCAAAAAGCAGATTCTGAACCGAAACCCTAGGAAAGAGGGTGTTGGCTTCGGGAGGAAAATGAATGTTGAGGGCTCCTACTGGAAGCCTGAGCAGTACCCCAAAACCACATGGGTTGCTGCAAAGGGTCCTTCAGTGGATCCATCCACCTTATCTGGCTTCACTTGTGCTAACCCTGTTATCATTGATGAATCCTTTGATGCAAACTATAAACTGTTTAAGAATCAGAATGGTGAAGTGTTTGCCAGATATATTGGTACTAACTGCAGGAATGGGCCACCTATGAAGAAGATCTGGGTTCCCAAAAGTTGTCTTGAAAATCTTCCTATGAATGTCATCATGACATCACCTGGGAAGAAGACAAATCCCAGACCAAAGGCTTCATATGGTCCAAAGGCTTCATATAGATACATGACTCAACTGAGTCACCCTAACGCCAATGTTTTGCAGGGAAACCATACTCAGACTTATGAATATGAGCGTGTGTCTTCAAACCGCTATGTTCATAAAACTAAGAACTTTTCTGCTTATTCATATGAGTATCGTTCTTCTCCTGCAAGGCTATTTGCTAGGGCTCCAAAGCCGAAGTTCTCAGATGCTGCACTTAGACTCATTGCTTCTAAGCCACCCCTGAAGATGTGGGTGGTTAAGAAGAATTAACTTTATTTTGCAGAGAAAGGTCTCCAGCCGGAAATCAAAGGCGTCTGATGCTATTGCTGGGGACCTAAAACATCTTGTAGGGCGCAAGATCAAATGCCCAAATGGTCTCACTATGTATTTTGTTCCTGAATCATTTGCCATTCGTCCTATCAGTCCTAATCTTGATCTGAGCTTCAATAACCCTCTTGCCCGTCAAATGTTTATGCTTCACAATAATCTTGGTGAAGCCTATCCCCCTAACTGTACTCTAGGGTATGACACCTCATGCTTCATAGTGGATTATGGATAGCGGGTGCACTAATCATATGACTGGTGATCGAAGTCTTCTCATGGACTCAACTTTACGTCCATCTGACAAGAGTCACATCACATTTGCTGACACTGGTAAAAGCAAGGTATTGGGTCTAGGTAGAGTTGCAATCTCAAAGGATCAACACATGGATAAAGTGATGCTTGTTGAATCCCTTGGTTTCAACTTAATGTCTGTCTCAATGCTTTGTGACTTGAACATGATTGTGATATTTGGAAAACAACGTTGTCTTGTACTTATGGAATCTGACAAGTCTCTAGTCTTTGAAGGGTACCGGAAAGATGATCTATAAATGGTAGATTTCTCAAAGAGGCCCACGACTTGCCGTATGTCTTCTTGCAAAAGCTTCAGAGTCTTGGCTCGCATCGGAGGCTAGGGCATGCCGGCATGAGGAACTTACACACTCGCAAAGAAGAAGCATATCATAGGAATCGAGGCGTCAAGTTCAAGAAGGATCACTTGCGCGGTGCTGCTGAAGTCGGAAAGATGACTAGGGCCAAGCATCCCTCGAAGACAATCATGACGACATCTCAACCCTTCGAGCTGCTACACATGGACTTATTTGGCCCTACTCACTATTCTACTCTCACTACAACTGCTTGTCTCTATGGCTTCGTCATTCTTGATGATTATTCAAGATATACATGGGTTCACATAATTCTCTACAAGACTGAAGTGCAGGATGTCTTCAGACGCTTCGCCAATCGTGCCATGAACAACTATGGCGTCAAGATCAAGCATATCAGGAGTGACAATGGCACTGAGTTCAAGAACACTGGCCTCGATCTTTACTTGGATACAATGGGAATCACTCATGAGTTCTCAGCTCCGTACACACCTCAGCAGAATGGCATCGTGGAGCGCAAGAACAGAACCCTCGTTGAGATGGCTCGAACGATGCTCGATGAATACAAGACACCTAGAAAGTTCTGGCCTGAAGCTATTGACACTGCTTGCCATGTCATCAACCGTGTTTATCTTCACAAGCTTCTGAAGAAAACATCCTATGAACTCCTCACTGGTAAGAAGCCAAATTTCAGCTACTTTAGAGTATTTGGTGCTAGGTGCTGGATCAAGGATCCACATCGCACTTCGAAATTTGCACCGAAAGCACATGAAGGTTTTATGCTCGGTTACGTAAAGAACTCGCACTCCTACAGAGTCTTCAACCTCTTTCTCTATAAAGTGCTTGAAACTGTGGATGTGCGGTTCGATGAGACTAACGGCTCGCAAAGAGAGCACCTGCCAAATGTGCTAGATGAAGCTCCACCAAGTGAATCTATCAAGCTAATGGGAACTGGTGAAATCATGTCGTCTGAAGCACAGCCTGAAGAGGAACTTATCATTTCTGCACCTAATCAACCTGAAGACAATGCTCAGCCCGAAGACAATCCTCCCAACGATGACAGTGATCAGCAAGAACAAAATCTTCGTCCAGTCCATCCGCGTGTTGCAAATGAAGTACAGATTGAGAAGATAATTGATAGCATAATGCGCCAGGTCCACTCACTCGTTCAAGAGCAACACATCTAGCAAATTTCTGTGGGCACTTTGCTTTTGTCTCAATATCTGAACCCAAGAAAGTTGCTGAAGCCTTTACGGACCTAAATGGATTCAAGCTATGCAAGAAGAGCTTCAACAGTTCAAGCTGAACAATGTCTGGGAACTGGTCAAGCGTCCTGACCCTTGCAAGCACAACATAATAGGCACAAAATGGATATATCGCAACAAGCAAGATGAGCATGGTCAAGTTGTCAGAAACATGGCACGTCTTGTTGCTCAAGGATATACTCAAGTTGAAGGGATTGACTTCGATGAAACATTTGCTCATGTGGCTAGGCTTGAAGCTATTCCCATACAGCTAGCCTATGCTAACCATCACAACATCTTGCTATATCAAATGGATGTGAAGAGTGCATTCCTCAATGGCAAGATTGAAGAAGAAGTGTATGTTGCACAACCTCCTGGCTTTGAAGATCCAAAACATCCTGATATGGTGTACAAGCTAAACAAAGCATCAGATGGCCTCAAACAAGCTCCTCGCTTGGTATGACACGCTCAAAGACTTCCTGAAGAGCAAAGGCTTCAAACCTGGTTCCCTGGATCCCACACTCTTCACGAAGACATATGATGGTGAACTGTTTGTGTGCCAAATATATGTGGATGACATTATCTTTGGCTGCACCAACCAGAAATACAGTGATGAGTTTGGACACATGATGCAAGAGCAATATCAGATGTCCATGATGGGTGAGCTGAAGTTCTTCCTTGGTCTTCAAATTCATCAGCAAAGAAATGGCATCTTCATATCTCAAGAGAAATACCTCAAAGATTGCCTGAAGAAGTTTGGAATGCAAGACTGCAAAGGTTACACGACGCCAATGCCAACAAAAGGTCATCTGGGTCCTGACGCCAATGGTAAAGAGTTTGATCAAAAGGTATACCACTCCATGATTGGTTCTTTACTTTATCTATGTGCATCTAGGCCAGATATTATGCTTAGTGTTTGCATGTGTGCTCGATTCCAAGCGGCACCAAAGGAATCGCATCACTTAGCTGTGAAGTGAATTCTTCGATATTTGGCTTACACCCCAACATTAGGATTATGGTATCCAAAGGGCTCAGAGTTTGATCTGGTTGGATTCTCGGATGCTGATTATGCTGGTGACAAGGTGGATCGCAAGTCTACATCAGGCACATGTCACTTTCTGGGACGATCACTTGTCTGTTGGTCTTCAAAGAAGCAGAACTGTGTATCACTCTCCATAGCTGAATCTGAATACATTGCTGCTAGATCTTGCTGTGCTCAGCTTCTTTGGATGAAGCAAACTCTCAAGAACTATGGCATCCATCTGAAACAAGTACCACTCTATTGCGACAACAAAAGCGCCATCAAGATTGCCAACAACCCAGTTCAGCACTCGGAGACAAAGCATATTGAAATTCGTCATCACTTTCTCACAGATCATGTCATGAAGGAAGATATTGATATCATACATGTCAACACTGAAGAGCAACTGGCAGATATCTTCACAAAGCCCTTGGATGAGAAAAGGTTTTGCAAGTTACGGTGTGAGCTAAATATCTTGGAATCCTCAAATGTCCTGTGACCAGGCACACATCCTAACACTTATGCATGTTGACGACTTAGATGTGCAACACACGAAGTAAAGTATATCTTCAATCAATGAAGACATACATTCTGAGTGTGAATACATTGAAGCGGAATTTGACTTCGGAGCGCCACGATAATTGTGCGCCGTGTCTGGGTCTAATACTTCCTATACGGTGGGTAACGCCACCACCAAATTCTTCTGTTTGAAGTGTTTTTCTCATGGCGTTACATTTGCTATGTCTTCACATTTGGTTTGTCTTCGATATCATCGTGTCTTCTTGATTATCTTCACTATGTTGACTTGGTTGCATTCTGATATATATAAGTATTCTGTCCTCTACAGCATTCACTTATAGCTATGTCTTCTCTTTTGAATCTTTTGAACTAAGTGAATGTGATCGGACCCTAATCTCTCTATGCTTTCTACCTCAAACTCTATCTATCCAAATCATATGCATTCTGTTGAAACTGTCGAATGTCTTCTTTGCGTCCTTGTCAGCAGAAGATACAGAGACAAACATTAAATCTGTTTTAAATGCTCTATTCTTATTGCCTGAAACCCGGAGAAGCCGGAACGACCATCCGACAGTCCAGGAGGGCGTGGGAACGTGGGACAACTTCAAGTATGTTGCATGTTCGCCACGTGTTCCTCAGATGTGAACCGCCAGGGGCACCTGCGTAATTTCATTGTGTCGTCCCTTTCCCTATAAATGCAAGTTCAATCACTGTCAAAATCTTTCTTCCACCTATCCACCTCACCAAACCCTAGCGCTACCGCTAGCTCTCGACGATGCCGGCGACGGAGCGCTTAGCTGCCGTGACTTCTCCGACGCCGTCTCCACACCGACCGCGAACATCGACCTCTTCGCCACCGCCGTAGATGTCCTCCGTCGCCAAGTTAGGGCACGGAAGATCGAACTGCTCGGCCTCCACTTCTTCTCCGTCTAGAAGTTCATCGTGTGGTAAATAAAAACCCTCTTTTTACCGTCTTTTTGATCCTATAGATTCATCCCTTTTGCCAAAAGTGGTTTCTGCCTCCACAAAATAGGATCTATCCTGTCTGCATCTCATACAATTCCTAGTATATTCACTTATGCTTCACACATAGTTAGATTCCTCACTTGTACTTATTCTTGGATTCGTACAAATCTGGAACCGACTCTCAACATATAAGTGAATGTCTTCGCGCTATGAGGTCAATGTCTTCTAAACTGATTTATCTTCAAAATCTTTTGAGAATGCATATGACCTCTTCCCCTTCCCTCGCATCTCTAATGCTGTCACAGGTACATGTCCGTGGGAGAATCCCTTGGTTCTCATAGTCTGCATTCATTTGCAGAATTCTTACAGCATCACATCAACTCTCCCGAAACCAGTTCCTGTTTGACCAGCAGAAGGAAGCCTTTGACAGTGTTGAAGCCTTTTAGTCTGAACTTCATGGCAACAGAGAAATCAGCTAGGAAGGGTGGCAGACAGCGCCATGGGAACACCTCAAGAGATTTTCCCCCTGACCTCTATGAGCTGTACAAGACTGATCCAGAGGAGGACTACAATCAGAGAAAAACCCGAATCCAATGGATTCAAGATATTAAGCGTAACAATGGTACAAGTACAGGTTCGTGACCCAGGAGTATGCTGAGAAGAATGCCATCAAGCGACCATGGGGAGACATTTTGTACAAAAATGTTCCACCCAGGTCCAGAGCTGAAGCCATTGAACAAGGCTTCTATCCTTGCATGGTCCGTGGGCCACAACCCGCTGATGCCGACCCATCGTCATTGCTATGGTGTTGAGATGACAATCTGTTCAAGCGCAACTTTCAATTTGCCAAGAACTCAGCCAAGGAAAACAAGAAGTCCTATGGATTAGACTTCAACCCAGGCCCCTCTGCGCCTCGTGTCGATGGCACACGCGAAGCTGAACCAAATCTTGTTGGGCCCTTCTATGACTTAGAAGGTCTCATCACTCATATAAGGGTTCAAGGGGCAGATGTGGATCATCATGCAGACGACGCTGACTCTGATGAAGCGCCTGCACCACCGAAGCCGAGGAACCAGAAGAAACCCAAGGCTTTGAAGCCTTCCACTCCACCAAAAGCTTCGCGAGTGAAGCCCTTGGCCACTGCTCCACCTGCACCAAGTGTGCAGTCTGAAGATCTCTCTCACGTCTCCAAGACTGAGAAGAAAAAGAAGAAGCCCATGCACTCCTCCAGTCCTGCTCTGACTCCTGCTGTCGTTTTGAGAAACGAGAATGAAGCCATTGATCTGTCGAGTGACGACGATCTTGCCGATGACACTCTTGAGCAATTGATAAAGAGCAAGCAAGAAGCAGAAATCTTTAATGACTTGCCTCTCTTTGACGTGGCAGTTATAAACAACTTCATTGATGAGTGGTTTGACACCCCCAGTCTCAGCTTTGATGATCTGCAACTTCCAATTGGCCTCAGCATCTCCTTCCACGGCGCCATTGCTCCTGAGCTAGCTCTTGCTCAGAAGATTGTTGAGCTGAAGCACAAGATTGATTTTGAAAAGGCTCAGTTCAAGAAGCATATGGCCAGGCTCAATGTGAAGGATGTCCAGAACTTCAAGGTCATGCTGCATGAGCTCAAGGAGGCGTTTCACAAGAAACTTGAAGAAGCTAAAGGTTCTCGTGAGCGCATGAAGACTCTTGGGCGTCCTGGCATCGACCCCAGGATGGCTGTCAAGAAGAAGAAGCCATCTGTGGATCAAACTGAACCATCAAGGCGGGAAGAGCCTCGCATTGTCTTCCCAGGCAGCATGACAGCTGTGAAGCCTAAGGTCCCCACAGTGGCTTCAGAGCTTTAGAAAACCAGGGCAGCTGAAACCAAGGCCAGAAAGCGAAAAACCAAGATCACCACTGATGAAGCTCCACCCACCAAGAAGCGCAAGACCAAGAAAAGCAATCGGGCTGCTCCCACAGAGCCCCTTGTAGTCGAGCCAATCTCTGTTGCTCATCCTGATTCTGCACACCAAGAACGACGTATGGTAGTTCATGAGCCTACTTCCATAGAGGCTCCTGAAGCTGAAGACATTCCAGCTGTTGAACCCACCGCAGCTGAAGACATTGGTCATCAAGACAATGTTGAAGATGATGAAGTCCTTCCTCAAATCGAGCACAATGTGGTATCATCACCTGTTCTCACGAACAACGAACTCATCAGCATTGGTCATCCATTGACGCCAATTGCTTAGGATGACTCATGGGCTGATCACCCTCAAGAATCCCCACGTGATGAAGAAACACCAGTTACTCCCCCGCCACAGGTCACCACTCCGGTGATTGACGATGAAGACTTTGAGGCCCAACCAACTCCATCTCCACAAGCGTCGCCAGAGTTTCGCAGGCTTCGCAAAGGACCAAGGCCACAAGTCAATCTGTCAAGTGTACCAGAAGGAGATAAGCGCCAATCTGTTTCATGCCAAGTGTTTCCTGAAGCCTCTCCAACTGTGAACATCCCTGAGTCTGAAGCCAAAGCGGCTGAAGATATTCCGGCTGCATCAGCCGATGACCGCGAAGAAACAAGAGAAGAAGAAGCACGTGTTGCCACACCCCCTACCAAGCAAGTTGTTCTCGAGGAGAACGTGTCCGACCCTCCAGCTTCTGAAGTGGAGGTCACCAACACTGAGGCGGCCACCAACACCAACACTGAAGCCAATGAAGTTTTCATGGCTGAAGCTAATGTGGCGCATGAAGTCAATGTGATGCCTGAAGTGATAGCACCTGAAGCCAATGTTGCACCTGACGCAAATCTGCAGCCTGAAGTCAATGTCACTGCTCCTGTTCCGCCTCTAAGGCCACATACTATCGAGCAAGCATACAACTATCGGCAGCTAATCACTGTCAAATGGCCTCTTCTGGTTCCTCCACCTACTGCTGGTCCTCAATTTGATTACCACGTCGAGCACAGGCCTCAGCTTCAGAAGCCAAAGCCAAGACTGCCCAGTTTTCCAGGGACTGCCACTTCACCAGGGTCCTTCAATGCTAATGGCTTCAAAGCGCACAACACCTTCTTCGATAGCGCCAAGAACCCCTACTCAAGGGCAAGGATCTCCTCTGATCGGTTCTGGAGCTATCAGCAGCGCAGCTATTATTCATGTGTTCTTTATGATCAAGGGCGCATCTTCCCTCATATGCGTCTTGACTCTGAAGCCATTGCTGGATTACCTTGCCTTGAAGAAGCACTTGATTGTTTCCGTGATGCGGGCTTGCTCAACTTTGTGACTGACAAGGAACATTGGAATGAAGAGCTTCAGCTTCAATTTTATGCTACCCTCCACATTCGCGGATAAAACAAAGATCCGAAGACTTGGGTCCTTGAGTGGATGATAGGCAATGTCCATCATGAAGCCAAAGCCTTTGACATCATTGAGCTTACCGGCCTGCCCACTCTAGGAGAATTATATGAACCTGGTTGTCAGCTTCACCGAAATGCTTTGGAGAGCATCTTCCATGAGCCTGAGCCCAACATGAGCCAAATGCTGAGCATGATGAAGCCTCTGCCACCTGACGCTGATTACCCAAAGGAATTCTTTGTCGAAGACCTAGAGTATCTGCCTCGCACCATTTATCACATCATCAGTCGAACTCTATGGCCTGTCAAAGGACATTCATTAGCAGCGAAACTTGAAGGAGCAATGAAGACTTTGGTCTTTTACATCTTCAATGGCATCAGCTTCAATGCTCAAGACTTCTTTATCAGACAGTTGGCTGCATCAGGATCTGACCTTTTTGGCCTGAAGTTCCACGCTCCGTGGGTCATGCGCCTCATCAAGCTCCACTCAACTGTCAACTATCAGCCCTCTGCTCGCAACCATCTGATCTTTCTACCAGAGGTTGATATGTCAGTTGAAGCCATATACCCAGAGCCTGCCAAGGAGCCTCTTAGTCTTCAAAATGCTGATCACCAAAGCTTCTCACAACCCATTGAGGGGTCCAAGCAGTCTCTCGTGTTTATCCATTGGCTGGCAATACTCGTTTACCTCACCGAGCTCAGACTGAAGCCACTGAGAGCACTATTGCCCAACGGCCTCGGAAGCGCTCTCGTGTTCTGAATGACCGAGAACTTCTTGTGGCACTGCATCAGAAACAAGATAAGCATCACTTTTGGCTAAAGCGGCAGATGCAAAGTCTCTTGGTGGACGTTAATCGTATTCGCAATCTTGCCACCAAGAATGCTTTTGTTACCCATGAGACCTGTCGGCGATCATGGAAGAGTTTGACATTGCTCAGTGCTGAAGCAGATCTTCAAGACGATGGCTTCACTGAAAGATTCAAGTTTGACACCACTCCCCCAAGGAATGTTGTCCTACGTCGAACTCCATCTCTTGAGGACTCTGACTATTCTTCCTCCGCTGCAACCGTGAATGCCATAGTGATCGATGATGAAGATGATACTACTTCAACACCCACGACTTTAGCGCGAATCGACACTGCACCAAGTTCATCTGCACCGCCAAACCCCGACACCGATCCTGCATCTACTCCTACTCCTTCTGGGAACGCGTAGAGGCTCTATGTCTTCAAACCTTTTTGGTCGTTACTGACAAAAGGGGGAGAAGCAAATGAGTTGATAGTCTTCAAGCGGGTCCATATGGGCGGTTGCTTTATATTTTTGCCTAGTGTTTACAACTCTCGCTTTTGATACATTTGGTTCTTTGAGTTGTAACACTTAAACTTGATGGTCGTCTGCTACATTTTCTGCTATTCTGTGATGCGATGATAAATTCCGCATGTGCGATGATAACTTCCGCACTTAGGTCATTTTGCAGACGTCCATTTTTCATTATGCATGTCATTATCTTCGTTATATCAAATCATGCATGATGAATTGTCGTCATAAGTTGAAGAGGATCTCCACAAGTACAACCTGCCATGTGCATTTGCATTCCAAAAGCAAATTACTTATATGCACATCTTCAGGGGGAGCCTTTTGCTACTTATGAAAACAATACCTTTATCCTTTACAAATTCACGTACTTTATCCCCGTTGAAAACTTCAACCAGTTTGTCATCAATCACCAAAAAGGGGGAGATTGTAAGTGCATCTAGTGCCACCCTTAGTTGGTTTTGGAGTATTGACGACAAACCTGGTTGAGGGACTAATGTGTTTGTGAGAATTGCAGGATAACACAGGTAGTAGTCCCTCATTGATTCGGTTTACCTACCGGAGACGACCCCTAAAAATGTATGAAGACATTGACGACAATGGTGGTGTATGAAGATATTCACATTGAAGACTATGACGTGAGAAGACATTGAGTGAAGACTATGGAGCGCGAAGACTTAGTTGTTTTGTTGTTCCCGTTTCTTCTTTGTTGAGTCATAGGAACCACCATACTGTTAAGTGGGGTCCAAGTGAACAAAGTCAGAGTGACTGAAGTGATGCTCAACCAAAATCCTATGTCTTCGAGCGAAGATAATGAGAGCAAATCTTATCCAGAGTTGGATGAGTCAGCTTTACTTGCAGCCCAAGTAAAGTTGGCGTGTGTGTTTGAAATCTGACCGTTGGAACACGTGTCAGTTCCTTAGTGACCCAGGGTCATTTCAGACAAATCAGGTCGGGTTGCCAAATGGGTATAAATAGCCCACCCCCTACACCATAAATTGGTTGGCTGCTCAGAGTTAGTGCACGGCTTTTGTCGTTTGAGAGCAACCCACCTCCGAAGCTTTTGAGAGAGATAAATCCTTGCAAGGACAAAGCCCAAACACCCAGAGCCAAAGAGTGTTAGGCATCACTGAAGTCTTTCTGTCCGCGTGACCTGAAGACTTGTTACACTTGAGGACTGTGAATCCTCTAGCCGGTTAGGCGTCGCGTTCTGAGCATCCAAGAGTCATTGTGGATTGCCGGTGAACGGAGTCTGTGAAGGTTTCAAAGTCTACCTTGAAGACTTACCAGAGTAATTGGGCGAGGACTGGGTGTCCTTAGCTCAAGGGGAATAAGGTGAAGACGCGGTCTTCTGAGTTGAATCTCGGCCTCCCTAACCAGACGTACAGTTGTCACAACAACTGGAACTGGTCCAACAAATCCTGTGTCCTCAACAAGTGACTGGTTCTATCCTCTCCCTCTCTATACTTAGAATTTGTCTTCGTGAAGTCATTGCATGTTTGCTTTACCTATTTGTCTTCACTGTTTGACTACTATCGTTGTTTGGCTCCATACCATCTTTCATCCTGATCCTTTCTACCTAGCTGCTATTAGTCTTCGTATCTTCACTGTGTTGCATACTTGACTACGGCTTGCTTAGTGTAGTTTACCTTCCGCTGCATATCAGTAGGGTCATTTCTATTGTTTGTCTTCAAAACTTCCATGTTTTGAAGACTTTCATAAAAATCGCATATTCACCCCCCCTCTAGTCGATAACTAGCACTTTCACCCCCCTAATGACGCTCTTTTTTTTTCTACCACGACTGAAGCACCTCGAGCTCATCGCCGTCCGCATCCCAAAGGATGACATGGAGTGCCTGCTCCGCGGCTAGACTGCACTCGAGTTCCTTCGTCTTCAGGCGGTGAATTGGTCGAGTACCTTGCACATCACCTCCAGGACTCTCCGCACTATTTCTGTGTGTTGTTGTTGCTGCAACGAGAAATCACAAAAGGTGGACCACAATATGGTCATCCAGGACACACCTTCACTTGAGAGATTACTTGTAGTTGATCAACAAGGTCCAACAAGAATCAATGTCATTTCTGCGCCAAAATTGAAAGTGGTGGGCTACTCGTCTGTCAAATACTACAACTTTCAGGTACAGTAGTCGCCTTATATACCTCTCCTTCTTGATATCAACGTTATTTCTAGTTTTGAAGATGTATGTTCAGATGTCATCCAAATGAAGCTTTACCTGCACTGGGCACAAAGAAGGTCTTGGCACTAGAATTTGTCGTCCCCAACTGGACCAAGTTTTCGCTTTCTGAGATGCTTTCCGTGCTCAAGAAGTCTGTATATCGAGGTGATGTTCCTTTCTGTTAAATGTTAACCATAAGGGAGTTCAATTTTTGCACCTTTTCCCAAGTTTACAATGACTATGTACTACGATTTCTGAAGGAATTTTGGAGGATTTTAGGACATACACCCCACCCCATATTGGTTGCTTCATTCATATGGTTACAATCGTCCATAAGCATTTTTCCTATGAATTCATCTGTACTAGTTTTCTTAGGGAATTTTTCGTCCAATCCAACCTCTTGTGAAGAAGGCTACATGTTTCTAGATTGTAATCAAATTAATGCCCATGTTAATCATGACAGATCAAAGATGGCACATTGGTGCATTTTACAAATCCTGCAAACCAAATGGGCGTGTAACAGTGTTCGAAACTGCATGTAGGCACTACTACGTTCTCTTCTTTTGCAGTGCATATTAGGCCCGGTGGAAGATGTTGTAACGACAATCACATCGAATGCCTGGATCTGCATCTCTCAAATATTACTTTGAACTCCTACCGAGGGACTCCACCGGAGATTACACTCGTCATGTTCTTTCTTGCCAGAGCAAAGGTGTTGAGGGTACTGAGGTTGAACACGCATTTAATTAGGAAAGATCAATGGTATGATTATTAGAGGCGGCTGGTACTGCGGAATGGAAGTGCCTCCAAAAATGCCAAACTTCGTATTGGATGAGCATATGGCAAAGCAATTGGAAGTTATTGTGTCAAACCCATACATGACTTGTCAGCGGCTGATCCCTTTTCAGAAATGACGCAGCAGACAATGTTTGAATTTGGGTGTTGTAATCTTTGAATGTGAACCTTGCAATATTTATGGTATTTTTTATATTGAACTTCTCTTGTCTCAACGCAAACAGTTCATCCGGGTGAACCGCATGTCGTACAACGCACACACCTTAATCTGGCTGACCGTTTCTTTTGTGTTGCCTAATCACAAACAGTTCATCCAAGTGAACTGTATGTTGTACATCGCGCACACCTTGATCTGGCTGACCGTTTCTTTTATGTTGCCTAATCACAAATAGTTCATCCGAGTGAACCGTATGTTGTACATCGCACACGCCTTCATCAGGCTGCCTGTTTCTTTTGTTCCGCTTCATCGCAAACGGTTCATTGAACTCAACCGTATGCCCTGGATCGCACACGCAACTAAAATCTGAACCGTGTATGATGCATCCTCCATTGCAAACGTTTTGCACCTTTTTTGACCATTTTTTTACACCCCCGTTTGTGATTAATGCATCACACACAGTATCGTGAAAGGGTCTCTGATCGTAGTGTCGCGTTAGCAGCATCCAGCAGTAGTGCTTCTTCTTGCTGCGCGGCCTCCTCGCCGCCGACCCTTCTTCTTGCTGCGCGGCCTCGTTGATATGGTCAGGTAATCCACACCCCACCCACACCATCCTCCTCCTTTCCCGTCCCACATGCCCCGACTGATGGAGCAACACCTTCCACCGAAATCACTGCCCCCCTCCTCCAATTAAGCGTCGCCCACAACCATTTTACAAGCAGTATAACGTGGAGCTGAGTAGCATGCGGCCGCACGCGCGAACGAGGTCGCTATGGCTGACATGCGTGTCGACCGCCAGATCTTGGAGGAGCACCTCGTCTTCAAGGCCACCGTCGACAACGCCGCGCGGTTGTCTACTTTAAAATACAGTTCGTGATGTTTTCTCGAGGCCACCGCCAGTGCCTTCTAGTGATTTGTCCTCTGTAATGTTAATATGCAAGCTGATGTTCAGTTAACAGTTTGATCCTCTGAAATGTAATGTTCAGTTAACACTTTGGCCCAGCAATTGCTACATTTCGTAGTACTGTTCTCAAGCATTCTTTGTTTTGTTAACTGTCTAATCTTCTAGTACATGTTTCTATTCTGCAATGTCGTGCTCAGTTAACTATTTTGATTCATTTGGTCTGCTGTCCATTTAACTGTTTGGTTCAGTTCTGCAATTTGATTTTCATTTGTTGTGGGTACAATTTTGTATTGTTATGCATGTGACACCAATCAAATTTTGTTGTACTCAATACATATTCTACTGATAGTATGGCAACTCTTAGTTAACCTGATCAAGATCTTCCTTATGTGTGTTGCAGGGAAACAATGGGAGACACTACAGTTTACCATCGAGGTTTGTTCAAGCACGGTCCTTTGGCTAATAGCACATTATTGTGTGGTTGCAGGAATCATTCCAATATTTAGGTTTCTTACAATTTGGTCTTGCACATGTAGGTCCTGCTGTCAGAGGCTTAGACCCACTGTTTGACCCATTTTGCATATGGGGAAATGAGATGTCCATGAATATCAGTCAAGTCAAGAAACTCAGAAAGATTGTTAGGATGAAGAAACTTGCGACGAATAACAGCAAGATCTTTGTTTACACAATGAAGAAGACATCAGTCAACTATAGGATGGTACCAACTCTTTCACCTTGTGTTTTACCCCTTGCGCCATTTCAAAATTTACAACAGCGATTTATGCATAGCTTTGTTTTCAGTACTTTTCAAAGCAGTTCACCGATGATTACCTCTCAAACCACCTGTATGCTCAAGAGGGGAGGAAGGTATTCATTCAACACCCACGGTACAATATTGAAGTCTTGCTGAAGAGGACGAAGGTTGGGCGGGCAATTATCCATAGCCACTGGCCTAAAGTTGCAAGGACATTCAACATCACCAAGGCTCAATATTTGCCTTCCGCTCATAGCTTCCTGATGAGATTCATCTGTCTATTTATCGTGTATGATTCTAGTTTCCAAAGGTTTTTGATGCTGCATGTGAAACTTGGTGCTGTTGTGTAATGGCGTAACTGAGTGCCGAAGCTATCTGAAGTAATTCAATTATGAAATCCTGGTTGCTTTTATATGGATATGAAATATCTGGCGTGTTTTATAAAAAAATATCAGTTTGATTAGTACATGGATTATCAATAACAGGCTAATTACCCTGCTTATTGTGGTTTTCTATTGAAAACGGTTACTCAGACAGCACCGTGGGCGATGAACTCAAACAACCCGCACGGTTTCTAGAAAGTAGGCATGTTCGATCAACTAACAATCACACACGGCTTCCGGCAGCGAACTGTTTGCGTTAGGCCACCTTGCACAAATGTTTCCACACAAAGAACTGTGTGGGATGTACATACCAACGAAAATGATTTTCTGGGATTCACCGTGTGGGATGTACATACCTACGGAAATGATTTCTAGGATTCACCGTGTGGGATGTACATACCTACGGAAATGATTTCTGGGATTCACCGTGTGGGATGTACATGCGCACGGAAATGATTTCTGGGTTTCACCGTGTGGGATGTACATACCTACGGAAATGATTTCTGGGATTCACCGTGTGGGATGTACATACCTACGGAAATGATTGGGTTTCCATGCCTCGCCCGATCGCACACGACCCCAGCCTGGGTCCCACGAGGGCCTATCCCCGACGATTTCTGGGTCGTGTGGGAAGGACCCCCTATCGCCCACACTCACTTGGCGACGGTTCCAAATGCCGTCGCGGAAAGGGGTTTTAAACCGTTTGTTTAGGACATCGTTGTACCAGTGTAGTAAATCATCCGCCATGCCAACGCTTCCCTGCATGCGTATGTTTCCAGCATGGTTGGGTCAGTTACCCCTCGGTACAGCATAGCCGAGGATCCAATATACGTCCCTATGTGATCCCGGCACACTGCTGCTACAGCCCCACCGCTGAAATTGTGTGCCACAGCTCCATCTACATTGATCTTCACCTCACCCTCCGCCGAGGCCAACCAGCGTTGGGTCGGATTCTGTTGGACCCCCGATCCCTCGTGCTGACGCACCACAGGTTTGGGAACCTGATTCAACTCTGATATGTAGGGATCAACAAAGGATGAAGTTTGCGCTGGAGATTGGAAGATCCCTTCGTGAATTGCTTGTCTCCGTGCAAACCAGATTGACCAAAGAGTCACCACCAACTTGGTAAACAAACTTTGTTCTAAGCTTTCGTTCAACTGGAACAACCAGTTTTTTGCTCTTGGTTCTTGATTTTCTGACATTGTGGAAACCAACACAGGATCAGCCAATGCCCATGTGCATCTCGCATGAGTGCAAGAGATAAGTGCGTGTCTCCAAGAATCAGGCACCCCTCATAGAGGACATGCGTCTCTCATGGACATGTTCCTCTTGTTCAGTACATCTGTCGTTGGTAGCGAATGTCGGGCCAAACGCCAAGGAAAAATATGGATCTTTGATGAGACAGTAAGGTTCCACAGATTTGTCCAGTCCTGCTCCTCCCTAGCATTACTTGAAGAACCGCCTCTCCCTTCTAGCCAGTTCTCCCTTGTGATTTTTGTTTTAACCATAAACTTATAGGCCGAGCTTACTGTGAAGCGGCCCTTGTAATCTAGATGTCATGCCCAAAAGTCCTCTATGTTTCTGGTACATACAGGAATTCTCAGAATTACCTATGCCCTCTTTCGCCAAGCCTGCAGTATAGTAACAGCTGATTATTTTCTCCTGTCATCTCCATGTAGAATGGCAGAAACGCCCCTTGGCCTGTGCAGCTACTGCAATCCTTTTGATGGCCATTAAATATTGTATTGTGATCCTGGCAACATAAGAAAAAGGTTGGTCTGCAAAATTTGTCCATATGTTGCAGCAGATTCTTTTAAAAATGGAGACGGTGCCTTTGCTAGCTGCATAATACTAGGGGTGAGAATGTCAGTACTTTTTAAAGTGATTATGTTTCAGTTTCGTAGTTAAGTGTGTAACGAGCAAGAAATAATAAGACAGCTGCATTTTGACAAGAAAAGACCGATGGCATGAATGAAAGATAAAAAGGAGGTGGATACGATGATGGAACATTTCCATATGTAGCGCTGAGCTGCAACTTCCCATCCAGAAAAAGAGAGGTAGCCTGCCTGAGGCCAGTGCAGTGCTACCCTCCCTCCCTCCCATAACAACAAAAGGAGGCTCATTCATGCCAACAAGTAGGGTAAAATGAGGTACTACTACCTCTCTCTCAGTTTTCAGAGCGTGCGCGTACCCTTAGGTCGTCAATTTAACCAACCTAATACAAGTCATATATTATAAAAAATATACCAATATAAACTACGGAGTTTCTACTTTCAAAAGGTATAATTTTTGTGTTATATAGTTTATATTAGGGTGATAAAATTGACAACCTAGGTATACGCGCAAGACTTGTAAACTGAAACGGAGGTAGTAGTTTTTTGCAAAAAGGGCAGCAAGAACAATTTATGTGTGAGTGATATGGAGAGAGAGGGGGGTTACAGTTTGTTACTGCCGCCAGCACAGCATGGTGGTGGTGGCAGTGTAGGGGTGTGGGTTTAGTACTTTTGGTTAAAGATATCGCAGGGCTATAGCGTAGGCCGGTAGCATAGGGCCTCGGTGCACTGCTGCTGCTACAGCCACACACACACAGCCCACCCTCTCTCTCCCTCTAGTTATCTTTCTCTCTCTTTCCCTATTATTGCAGGTGTCTTTTTTTTTGCGGAAACTATTATTGCAGGTGTCAGGGAGACAGCGAAGCAAGTTGCTCCCTCCTTTCCCCTCAACTATTTGGCTTTTCATCTCTGCTTCACACCCCGCTCCCGTTTCCCCCTCCCTCATTTCCCTTCCAATTTACTCTAGGAGAGAGAGAGAGAGAGAAGAAGGATAACTCTGGTTGCAATTTAAACAAGAAGGAAACAGATCCAAAGATAACAACAACCAGTACTTTTTTACCATAAAAGATACAGTAAAGAAGGAGAAAATGATACTCAGTATACAGTCAAGCAGCAATACACAGCGAGAAGCCGGTCGGTACAGTAACATAGAGTATGTGTATCCCTGGGTGGTCTGTCACGTCCGTCCGGCCCAACCCAACCCTAGGCCAGCCGCAGAAGGCGACAAGGCGAACCCGCCAAGCGCGGCCCTGACACAAGCGCACACGCACACGAACGGAGGCGCCAGCTTTCCCTCCGACGCGCCCGCACGTGCGGCCACCCGGCACGCTCCGCAGGGGAGGGACCGACCGAGCAACGACGGACGGACGGACGGAACCCCGTCGCGCCATCCCCCTATGCCGCTGCCTGGGTGGGTTAACGGCCAGAGGTAACGGTGCCGTCTACCTGGGCGGTTTCGGCTTTCTCCTATACTACTCGTGTATGTGTGGGTGCGGCGCAGGTTTCGAGGCCACACGTGTGTGGAGGGCCTAGGTGGGCGCTGATATGATTCGGACGGCAGGGATGGAGGCCACCTCGTGCTGCGGCCCGGAATGGGATGGGATTGGCATAGGGAGAATAATACTCCGTATCGAGCTTCCAGGATTTGGTCTCTGTGGGGACGGGGCCCACCCACCACTTCCCTCACTCACTGACGCCCCTTTTTCTATTTCGTCAAAATAACCGGGCTGGGCTTATGTTTCAAACTTGTTTGGCAACCAAAACGCGGATCACCAAATAGCCTACAAATGTTTGTAACAATCGGTTCAGACATATTTAACCATCCAACACAGGGCATATTACTCTCTTAAATCAGAAGTAAACTATGGAATGTTTGGGACTGCACAGACATCTTCTACATCGGACTCCGACACATCGACCCAAGACCTTTCCGCGTGTGCTCGAGAACCCTCCACGCATTTAGAGCAACGTGTCTGACCGCCCACCTACCTGCATTCACGCAAGCTGACCGGCTGTTTGTCACCTCAGTGCAGAGCCCGAGAAGCCTACTCCGCTTGCAACCATCGCTACTCCGCTTGCCTCCGCTACTTAAAGTCAGACGGCCCCGCCCAAAAACTCTACCATCCGGAGTCGCTTCTTCCACTGCATGTCGTCATCTTCCAATCGACATGTAGTGATTGCCTCTGCACATACATGGTGGATGCACCTGTCATGCGTTGAGGGTTGGGGGCGCCCAAATTACTGTTGAGGTCCGCGCCATGGATGCTCGTGCGCGAGGTCCGCATTAAGATGGGCCAATCTCCGAACTCTCTAGAGATGAGCTCGGAAGAGGAGGAGATGGAGTCGGAGCCCGGAGGAGGTGGAAATGGAGAAGGGGAAGGAGGCACTTTCGGAGGTGGTGGCGGCCGTCGAAGCCTCGCTGGTGTATGCTCTTAGTCAACTGCTGATGGAGAAGCATTACAACTTGACACTCATTGAGGAACACCAACTGGTGGAGCATGAGATGGAGGCTGTGCAGACATCCGATTTTGCAGTCGCAACCACCTTCGAGGTGATCCCAGACGTCATCAAGGTTAACTGGGTCCTACTCTCCTCTATGGAGAGTGCCCGCACTCTATGCCGTGGGCGCTGTCAGCTCCGCGTTAATACGGCAGAGCACACTGATACGTCCAATTTGCATCATGTTTTCCTACTGTTATTTATAATGTTTTATGTATAATTATGCTTTTTGGGGTATTTTCAATGCCTTTTCTCTCATAACATGCAAGGTTTACACAAAGAGGGAGAATGCCGGCAGCTGGAATTCTGGACCTGAAAAAGCTACGTCGGAGTTACCTATTCTGCACATCTCAAAATAAGATGAAACTTCACAAAGATTTTTTATGGAATATTTAAGAATTATTGGAGCAAATAACTATCAGAAGAGGCCCACTAGGTGGGCACAACCCACCTGGGCGCGCGAGGGCCCCCAGGCGCCCTGGTGGGTTGTGCCCTCCTCGGCCCACCTCTGGTGCCCATATTCTGGTATATAGTTCATTTTGACCTAGAAAAATCAAAAGGGGACTTTCGGGACAAAGCGCCGCCGTCTCGAGGCAGAACTTGGGGTAGGAGCACTTGTTTCCTCCGGCGGAGCGATTCCGCCGGGGGAACTTCCCTCCCAGAGGGGGAAATCATTGTCATCGTCACCAACAACTCTCCCATCTTTGGGAGGGCAATCTCCATCAACATCTTCAACAACACCATCTCCTCTCAAACCCTAGTTCGTCTCTTGTGTTCAATCTTTGTACCGGAACCTTAGATTAGTACTTGTGGGTGACTAGTAGTGTTGATTACATCTTGTACTTGATTACTATATGGTTTATTTGGTGGAAGATTATATGTTCAGATCCATTATGCTATTTAATACCCCTCTGATCTTGAGCATGGTTATCATTTATGAGTAGTTACTTTGGTTCTTGAGGTCATAGGAGAAGTCATGTTGCAAGTAATCATGTGGACTTGATATGTGTTCGATATTTTGATGATATGTATGTTGTGATTCCCTTAATGGTGTCATGTGAACGTTGACTACATGGCACTTCACCTTATTAGGGCCTAAGGGAATGCATCGTGAAGTAGTTATTAGATGATGGGTTGCTAGAGTGACAGAAGCTTAAACCCTAGTTTATGCGCTACTTCGTAAGTGCCGATTTGGATCCAAAAGTTTAATGCTATGGTTAGATTCTATCTTAATACTTTTCTCGTAATTGCGGATGCTTGCGAGGGGGTTAATCATAAATAGGAGGTTTGTTCAAGTAAGAACAACACCTAAGCACCGATCCACCCACATATCAAATTATGTAAGTAGCAAACACGAATCAAGCCAACATGATGAAAGTGACATGGTGAAATTCTCGTGTACCCTCAAGAACGCTTTGCTTATTATAAGAGACTGTTTTGGCCTGTCTCTTGCCACAAAAGGATTGGGCTACCTTAATGCACTTTATATACCGTCACCGTCACTTGCTTGTTACAAATTATCCTCATATCAAACTACTACCAACAATTTTAGTGCTTGCAGTTAATATCTTGCTGTAAACCACTTGTCATTTCCTTCTGCTCCTCGTTGGATTCGACACTTTTACTTATCGAAAGGACCATGATTGACCCCCTATACTTGTGGGTCATCACACATCGGGCGCTTTGATGGGCCGGAGGCAGAGGACAGACACCGGACCAACACGACAATGATGGCAAAGAGGCTTCCGTCGGCTCGCCTCGTTCGTGCCTACCCGTAACGACGATGAGGCTGAGCCGTTCAGCATGGATGTGGAGTAGATTTTTTGTTCTTTTAATGTTTTTAGTGTCTTTTGCATGTAAAAAATAATTCAAAATCAATAACTTGGGGTGTCTGCTCTCTTTTTTTGTGAGGGATGTCTGCTCTTATTTGATGACTCTAATTGGATGGTTCTCTTTCCACCGTCTGTTCACATACACATTCGGGTGTAGTGTATCTAGCAACTCCAACGCAACAACCTAAATCGTCCGTCTGCATCTGTTTGGATTGGTGCAGACAAAAGTGGAGGTCCAATGCGCCGACCCAAAATCAAAACGCGTCTGCTTCGCGTCCGTGCCGACGCATTTGCGGTCCAAACGCGCCGCGCGTCCCCTTGGTGTCCGTCGTGGTCTCACTTGGCGGCCACCCAACTACCGCTCGCCGTCTAATTTATGATGACCACCGACACCGGGCCCACTAGTCAGCCAGTGGAAGCGTCGTTTTTTAACCCACGCGTGCGTGGGAGGGGAGAGGGAGCTCATCCACTTTTGTCCACATCTGGCTCCCCCACCTCCTTCGTGCTTCCTCGCCGGCGACAACCCAAAACCTAGTCATGGGCCTCTTCGGCAGCGGCAAGGGCAAGGGCACCCCCGGGGCCTCATCCTCCCATGCTCCTCCTTCCCCTCCTCCTCCTCCGCCGGCGCGTGCCCGCTCAGGTCGGTAGCTTCTGCACATCCCAGTGCACCAAGCGCAGTGGCACTGGTAGTACAGGCAGTCGCTGCCTTACCCCGATGTGACGCTACTGCACCATTGGCACCTCGATCTGCATCGAATCCCTGTGCCGGCGGTTCCATGGACAGAACAAACGCATGCGTGGTCCGCAACTCACGCCGGCACAGCGGCGGATGCTCGAGTACGCCACAGACTCTCCCAACTGGGAGGCCTGGTTTGCCCTCGAACACGAGGAGCAACGGCGGCTCGGCGTCCACATCAACCACGACCTTCCATCGCCACCCCTGCGGGTAGAGCCGTAGGAAGAAGAGGCGGAGGTGGAGTACCAAGCTGCCCTCGAGGAGGCCCTGTAGCACGCGCTGGATGTGAGCTTGCTCGAGGAGGATGCCCATTGGGATGGGCTGGAGCAAGCCCTTGCTTTTTCCGCGGCGGGGTACTCCGTCCAGGCGCCCCTGTTCGTGCCGCGACCGCCGTCGGCGCCGCCCCTCATCGATCCCAAGGCCGAACCGAAGCCGGAGCACAATCCAACTCCCATGCGCAAGCGGTCACCGCCGCCGCCCACTTGCCCGGAGGACACCTACACGTGGACCGGAAAGCTCCGCGAGTGGGTGAGTGCGCCTCCCTGCTACTTCGACTCCACGCCAGAAGAAGAGGCGGCCCACATTGAGTGCTGGAAGGTGCATTGGCTCGCTGAGGAGGGGGCCGTCGGCGAGCGACAGATACAATATAAGCATATGTTGCGCCGTGACGAGGAGGCTCTGCGGCTTGAGAAGGAGGAGGAGAAGCACGTCCGCCTTGCTGCTATGCCGCCGCTGCAGCAGACGCTGGAGGAGGCTGCCCTGGCCGCCTATTGATACGTCTCCAACGTATCTATAATTTATGAAGTATTCATGCTATTATATTATCCTTCTAGGATGTTTTATATGCATTTATATGATATTTTATATGATTTTTGGGACTAACCTATTAACCTAGAGCCCAGTGCCAGTTTTTGTTTTCTCCTTGTTTTAGAGTATCGCAGAAAAGGAAAACCAAACGGAGTCCAATTGACCTGAAACTTGACGGAGCCTGTTTTTGGACCAGAAGAAGACCATGGAGTATCGGAGTTGGGCCAGAAGAGTCCCGGGCTGCCCACGAGGGTGGGGGGCGCGCCCCCTGCCTCGTGCACAGCCCGAAAACCCCCCTGACGTGAAATCAACGCCAACACCTCTCATATATACCCAAACTTCCAGAAAGAAACCTAGATCGGAAGTTCCGCCGCCGCAAGCCTCTGAGCCACGAGAATCAATCTAGGCCCTCTCGGCACCTGCCGGAGGGGGCCATCATCACCGTGGCCATGGAGGAGATCCCTGAGAGGCCATCATCGCCATGAAGGCCAAGGACCAGAGGGAGAACCTTTCCCCGTCTAGGGGGGGAGGCCATGGAGGAGGAAGCACAAGGGTACTAAACTTCCAGATTACTACAGACTGTCCTGTTTTTGACAGATTCTGTTTTTCGCGTGTTGTTTGCTTATTTTGATGAATCTATGGCTAGTATCGGGGGGGTATGAACCATAGAGAAGTTGGAATAAAGTAGGATTAACACCAATATAAATAAATAATGAGTTCATTACAGTACCTTAAAGTGGTAGTTTGCTTTATTACACTAACGGATCTCACAAAGTTTTTGTTAAAGTTTTGTGTGGATGAAGTGTTCGAAGAACAAGGAGTTACCGATGTGAGAAGAATAAATAGAGGCAAGAGTTCAAGATTGGGGATGCCCAAGGCACCCCAAGTAAATATTCCAAGGATACTCAAGCATCTAAGCTTGGGGATGCCCCGGTTGGCATCCCATCTTTCTTCTTCAACAATTATCGGTATACCTCGGTTTTTGTTTTGTTCACATGATTTGTGTCCTTTGTGTTTTTATTTTCTTTAGGAACCATGCTAGTATGAGATACCCCTTCAATGATCTTATATAATGCTCTTTGTGCTTCATTTAAATTGTAACATCCCAAATTTTCAATTTGGCATGTTATACATTGGTCATCTATGCATATCATATTTTATTGTCTTTTGTTTGCAATCCTCGAAATCCTAAGCAACTCAAGGACCCTCGGAGAGAGTTGGGGATTTTTCGATTTTCATATTTGATTTTTATCAAGTAGTGAAGGCGAGGATTTTTTATTTTAACTATTTTTTCTCCGGAAAATATTTCATTTTGAAATAATAAATGAGAGGAGATAATATGACTTCTCCAAAATAATTGAAATATCGAAGGAAAAATGTTAAAATCATTATTTAGATTTTTATTTGATTTATTTGGAATTTTATTTGCCCTAGAAAAAAATTGCATGTTTTAAAAATTGCATTTTAGGGGCCAAGAAAAGTTCATCTTGTTCTAAATATTTTATTTAGACGGAGAAAACTTGTTTTGGTATTTTTAGATTTTTATTTATTTTTCTAGGATTTTTATAAGTTTCGGCGGAACGTTTAAAAAAGGACCCGCGCCCGACTGGGCCAAGGGCCCAGCCGAGCAGGCCGGCCCAGCCGCCCGAGCCGCCGCCGCCTTCCCGCTGCCGCCGCCGTGTCCGACCCGGACACCACCACTGCCACCGCCTTGCCCTCCCTAGTCGGAGCCCCCCAACCTATATAAGCCGCCCAACCCTATATAAGCCGCCTCCTCCACCCCACTCTAGCCACCACCACCACTGAGCCCGGAGCCGAGCCTCGAGCCCCGAGCCGCCCGCCCTCGCCTCGCCCGCGCCTTGCTCGAGCCGCCCGCCGTAGGTCGCCGTCGTCGCCTCGCCGAGTCCCGCCCCTCGCCGAGCCCCGCCGCCCTCGCCCGCCCGCCGAGTCGCCCGCCACGGGACGACCTCGCGGAGGTAGCCACCACGCCTGTTTTTTAAAGAAAACCCTTCGGTTTTTTTTAGAAAACCCTAGTTCGTTTTTTATATAGATCGGTTTTTTTTCGGTTTATTTGTTTAGCGAGCGTTCGCACGTTCGTTCGTTCTAACGAACGTTTTCGTCATTTAGTTTCTGCTAACGAACGTTCGTTTGTTTTGCCGTTCGTCGTTTTTCTTTTTATCGGATTTATTCCGCGAATTTCTGATCGCGATTTCTGATCCGATGTTCGAACTAGTATAACTTTTCGCTCGTTTATCGGAATCAGGCGATTCAAGCGCCCGGAGTTTCATCTCGAAACCCTCCTTCCGAATAGCCAACTCAAACAAGTTTTTGCCTTTGTAAAATTTGACCCTAGTTCAGATTAGTAAACGGATCTTGTTTCTTTCGCCGCTTGAGTTTCGCTGTTCGCTTTGGTTTGATTCTTCTTGTGAACCGGAGTTCTTAAGTTGAACTCTCCGGTCAACCTCTTTCAGTTGAAGTTTCGTTTGTGCATCTTTGCTTGTTGCTTATGTATGCTGTTGTTTGATTGCGATAGAATTCCCGGAGTGCGAAGCATGTTACTACGAGTCTCTAGGATTCCCGGATCGTCAGCAAGGCAAGTAACACTTTGATCATACTCTTTTCATACCCACTTTTTATGCATTAGTTTCAACCCTCGCACATTGCATGGTTAGGATGTCATTAATTTGTGGGTTGGGAAGTAGATGATGAGGTAGGAACCTATTGCCCTGTTACTATCAAACCCTTGGGAGTTACTTCTACGTGTTGCTTATATTGCTATGCTATGCTCGTAGACGTGGTTGGGTTCGAGAGTTATTCATGACAGATGTGAGATTGTTAATTAATGGTTAACTTAAGGTGGCAACTTTAATACACATCTGGGTGGATTGAGGCACCTGGGGAACCCAGTGTTGTCTGTTTTGTTTTGGAAATCCCGGGGTATCCGTGTGATCTTCCTATGGACCGCCACCCGGGCTCAAAGGGAACTGAGATTATTCATGCTAGAAACTTCCGTGTGCAGCCACAAGCTATTATGGGCTCTAGCATAGTTGAGTAAGTTACGTGAAGCTCTTGAAGAGGTAGATCAGCAGGTAGTGGGTTTGTAGGTTTGGTATGGTCTACCCGGAGTAGAGAGTAAATGTTTCGAAAGATCGTGTCTCACCATCCGCTTCTCAAACACCATGTAGTGCGAGAAATCAACGGAGGCGATCGAGTCTTGTGGGGAAAAGTGCGCAAACCTCTGCAGAGTGTACAATCTAATCATGGTTAGCCGTGTCCCCGGTTATGGACAATTCTGAGTATCTAGTACTTGAGTATTCACATGTATCTCATCACTCTAAATTAATATTGCTAGGATGTTAATTATTTTAATTGGGATTGAGTTGGGGTTATACCTTCTCAATGATGTTTCAACCACCATGATAGTTAAATTAAAATTTATTCCTTTGATGTAGGAAAAAATTGGCTTTCCGCAAACTGTAATCGTAGAGCTTTCCACCAGCCAAACATGCATGTAGTGTTAGCATTATTCTGTTATTGCTCTATTGTGTTACATTGCCAGCATATTCCATGTGCTGGCCCGTTCTCGGGCTGCAACGTATTATGTTGCAGACTTTTCAGACGAGGAGTAAGGTTCGATAGGTCGTTGCCGTGCAGCTCAGCTATGCCGTTGGAGTTGATGGACTCAATTTATCTTCCAAGCCTTCCGCTGTTATCGTATTAGATGGCCTTAAGCCGTATTATTGTAATAAGTTCTCTTTTGAGACATTCGATGTAATAAGTGTGTGATTGCTACTCTGTTATAAATCCTTCGAGTACTGTGTGTGTCAGCATTACCGATCCAGGGATGACACGGAAGCACAGAGACTTGACCATCTGAGGTCGGGTCGCTACATAAATCTTTTGAGTATGGTTTTATAGAATGCTTCGTGTGCTTCACTTATATATTTTTAGCTTGGATATTGGTTAGTCTATATTAATTGTAGAATGCTCCATGAACTTCACTTATATGTTTTGGAGTATGAATAATACTATAATCTAAAGTGGGTTTGGAAGAGTGTCAACTTTAGGAATTAGTGATCCCACTATTTTGGAGGGTGTTGAATCTTAGTATGATATTTATGAAAGTGGATTTGGAAGAGTGTCAACTTTAGTTAGTAATGATTCCACTATTTCGGAAGAGGTTCCAGTTGATTATGAGAACAAAGTTGCTATATATGATGATTATTGTGATGGCATGTATGATATAAATAATAATGTTAACCACGAAATTTGTTATCATGATTTTAGTTTTCAATTGGATTATGCCTCACATGACAGTTATTTTGTTGAGTTTGCTCCCACTATTCCGAATGAGAAGAAATTTTTCTTATGTGGAGAGTAGTAAAATTTCTATGCTTGTAGATCATGAAAAGAATTCTTTATGTGATGGTTATATTGTTGAACTCATTCATGATGCTACTGAAAATTATTATGAGGGAGGAATACATGTTTGTAGGAGTTGCAATGATATCAAGTTTCCTCTCTATGTGCTTAAAGTTTTGCAGTTATACTTGTTTTGCCTTCCTATGCTAGTTGATTCTTGTTCCTATAAATTAGGTGTTCACAAAATACCTAGGCATAGGAAGTGGGCTATATTCAAATGTGCTAGTCATATTCTTCATGATGCTCTCTTTAAGTTTTAATTCTTATCTTTTATGTAAGCATCATTGAAATCATCATGCCTAGCTAAAAGGCATTAAAGCAAAGCGCTTGTTGGGAGACAACCCAGTATTTAGCCTTACTGTTTTTGTGTGTTTACATTTTTAAGCTACTGTAGATATCATGTTTTATAGCTTTTGTTTCAATAAAGTGCCAAGTAAGACCTTTGGGAAGACTTGAGTGAAAGTTAATGTGATCTTGCTGTAAAAAACAGAAACTTTGCACTCACGAGATTAGCTGTCATTTTTTACAGAAGAGTGATTTTGAGTTGATTCTTTTTGCAGAAGATTAATAGATAAAGTCCTCACGGCCAAAAATTTATTTCATAATTTTTGGAGTAGCAGAAGTATGGTTTATGTTCAGATCATTACAGACTGTTCTATTTCTGACAGATTCTGTTTTCATTGCATAGTTTGCTTGTTTTCTAGTTTCTATGGCTTATATTTCTCAATATAAATTATAGAAATGATATGTTACTGTAGGCATTGTGTGAGAACAATTATTAACCTTGTCTTTGACAGTACTAAAGTGAATGGTTTACTCCTTATCATACTAACCTATCTCACGAAGTTTCGTTAAGTTTTGTGTGATTGAAGTTTTCAAGTTTTGGGTGAGATATCGATATGAGGAGAATAAGGAGTGGAAAGACCCTAAGCTTGGGGATGACCAAGGCACCCCAAGTTAATATTCAAGGAATACTCAAGCACCTAAGCTTGGGGATGCCCCGGAAGGCATCCCCTCTTTCGTCTTCAAAACTATCGGTATACCTTACTCGGAACTATATTTTTATTTGTCACATGATATGTGTTTTGCTTGGAGCGTATTTTCAATTTTACTTTCTGTTTGAATAAAATCATTGGATCTGAAATTTTGAATGAAAAATAATCCTCCCATGGCTAGTTAATTATTTGACTACTCAGTGTTCTTCACTCATATCTTTTGGAGTAGTTTGTTATTTACTCATGTGCTTCACGTATATCCTATGAGTAAATGGTTGAATAAATTGAATGTCATAAATATGAATTTATATATGTTTCATATGCTTATAACATGGGGAGTAATGACTTCACACATAATAAGTATAGGTAGTGAACTTATTGAAAGTTAGCAAACGTAGAATTGGTCACTTGAACAATTCATGAAAGAATATTGAAGGAAGAGGGATTTCACATATAAATATACTATCTTGGACATCTTTTGTAATTGTGAGCACTCATTAAAATATGACATGCTAAAAGGTTGATGTTGGACAAGGAAGACAACGTAATGGGTTATGTTTTCTTATATCTGAAATAAAGTATATTGTCATGGATCGCCCAACACGTTGAGCTTGCCTTTCCCCCTCATGCTAGCCAAATTATTTGCACTAAGTAGAGATACTACTTGTGCTTCCAAATACCCTTAAACCCGGTTTTGCCATGAGAGTCCACCATACCTACCTATGGATTGAGTAAGATCCTTCAAGTAAGTTGTCATCGGTGCAAGCAATAAAAATTGCTCTTTAAATATGTATGATTGACTAGTGTGGAGGAAATAAGCTTTATACGATATTGTGATGTGGAAGAAATAAAAGCGACGGACTGCATACTAAAGGTCCATATCACAAGTGGCAATATAAAGTGACGTTCTTTCGCATTAAGATTCTATGCATCCAACCCTGAAAGCGATGGCAACCTCTGCTTCCCTCTGTGAAGGGCCTATCTTTTACTTTTATTTCTTACCCTTATGCAAGAGTCATGGTGATTTTCACCTTTCCTTTTTACATTTTATCCTTTCGCAAGCACATTGTGTTGGAAAGATTCTGATATATATATCCAATTGGATGTAAGGCATCATGAGCTATTATTGTTGACATTACCCTTGAGGTAAAAGGTTGAGAGGCGAAACTATAAGCCCCTATCTTTCGCTGTGTCCGATTAAAACTTTGAACCCATTAATATCGTGTGAGTGTTAGCAATTGTGAAAGATTAAATGATAGTTGAGTATGTGGAGTTTGCTAAATCAAAGCTCTGACATAGACCCTTCTTGAAAATAAGATGAATTGCAAGATGACTGAGAATAAAGTTTGTTCGTTTCAAGAGAGTTTATGATCTATACTTTAACATGTCAATAGCTTGTTACTTGATCATGAAATTTTTTATGAGATGAGCTACTGTTATGACATATAATGATGCTAGAAAAGGTGACTGAAATTATCATTGATCAAACTTGTGCACCTGCTAGCATTCACGCTTCATAAATTGTTTCTTTTATCATTTACCTACTCGAGGACAAGCAGGAATTAAGCTTGGGGATGCTGATACGTCTCCAACGTATCTATAATTTATGAAGTATTCATGCTATTATATTATCCTTCTAGGATGTTTTATATGCATTTATATAATATTTGGGACTAACCTATTAACCTAGAGCCTAATGCCAGTTTCTGTTTTCCCCTTGTTTTACAGTATCGCAGAAAAGGAAAACCAAACGGAGTCCAATTGACCTAAAACTTGACGGAGCCTATTTTTGGACCAGAAGAAGACCACGGAGTATCGGAGTTGGGCCAGAAGAGTCCCGAGCTGCCCACTATGGTGGGGGCGCGCCCACCCCCTGGGGCGCGCCCCCTGCCTCGTGGACAGCCCGGAAACCCCCCTGACGTGAAATAAACGCCAACACCTCTCATATATACCCAAACTTCCAGAAAGAAACCTAGATCAGAAGTTCCGCCTCCGCAAGCCTCTGTAGCCACGAGAAATCAATCTAGGCCCTCTCCGCACCACCGAGGGGGCCATCATCACCGGTGGCCATGGAGGAGTATCCCGGAGAGGCCATCATCGCCATGAAGGCCAAGGACCAGAGGGAGAACCTTTCCCCATCTAGGGGGGAGGCCATGGAGGAGGAAGCACAAGGGGGAGAACCTCTCCTCCTCTCTTCCGGTGGCGCCGGAGTGCCATCGGGAGGGGAATCATCGCCACGGTGATCGTCTTCATCAACATCACCATCATCATCACCATCCTCATCTCTTTTACGCGGTCCACTCTCCCGCACCCCGCTGTAATCCCTACTTGAACATGGTGCTTTATGCCACATATTATGATCCAATGATGTGTTGCCATCCTATGATGTTTTGAGTAGATATCTTTTGTCCTTGGGTTGATTGATGATCTAGATTGGTACGAGTTGTATGTTTTATTATCGGTGCTGTCCTATGGTGCCCTCCGTGTCGCGTAAGCGTGAGGGATTCCCGCTGTAGGGTGTTGCAATACGTTCATGATTCTCTTATAGTGGGTTGCTTGAGTGACAGAAGCATAAACCCGAGTAAGGGGGTTGTTGCGTATGGGATAAAGGGGACTTGATGATTTAATGCTATGGTTGGGTTTTACCTTAATGGTCTTTAGTAGTTGCGGATGCTTGCTAGAGTTCCAATCATAAGTGCATATGATCCAAGTAGAGAGAGTATGTTAGCTTATGCCTCTCCCTCATATGAAATTGCAATGACGACTATCGGTCTTGTTAACAATTGCCTAGGACAATTCCGCACACTGATCCACCATTACTCAACACTCGCTATTTATAATACTTAGTAATATATTCTAACTTTATGATAATAGCACCTACTTTTATATTTTAGCTCTCCGATATCATACAAAGTTATCCTCTTCATACCCACAACATAGTTTTATTTCTCGTTTCTAGTTGGAAGCAAACGTTCGGTGCACGTAGAGTCGTGATCGATGGCGATAGGGCTTGAGAGAATATTGATCTTACCTTTAGCTCCTTGTGGGTTCGACACTCCATACATATCACTTCCACCTTTGGAAATGGCTACAATGATTCCCTGCACTTGGGGATTATCACCTATCATGCTGCATCCGGGTGGGGTGGGCCTTCGCCCGTCTTCATTGACCTCACCGGCGGCGATGACGACGACGAGAAGGGCAAGGCAGGTCTATTATGGCAACGTGCGGGCATTTATTTAGAGTTCTTAATTTTCTAGTTATGTTTAAGTGGACTTTGGCCGGCATTTGACCGGTCATTTATGTATAATTATGATTAATTCTGTTGGAAATATGAGCAGATTACTACGAGATTTAATCCGAATAAACAGAAGATAAATCATGACAGCAATAGCAGAGATTAAACTAATCATGCGAACTAGCATAGTAGATAAACAGATCACATCTAGGGCACATACTAGAAACATGAATTCTACCACGATCTCGAACAGGAAGGATAGTATCACATACGGTGCAGCGAGAGCAGCACCGTCGGCATTGACGTTGTCGCCCATGTCGTCGAGGATGAGGTTGTCGAGGTCGGGGAACAAGTCGTCGTTCGTGAAGTCGTCGCTGCCAGCAGTCGCGCGAGTGCACTCCCGAAAAACCTGATCGCCCCTCTCCCGTACAGGATCACGAGAGGCGGGGTTCCGGAGGCCTGCTGTCCCTTCTCCCGGTGCACACTGAAAGGAGGGATGGAGAAGACTTGCTTGGCGGCGCAATGATCTGGAACGGTGGTGTGAAACCATATGAAGCGGCGACGGCTAGGGTAGACGTCTTCCTAACTATATAGTGCGGGCCGGGTAGGTCGTGGGAGTAAACCCCATGTACGAGTCGTCACGATCCAAAAGAATCGGAAACGGTTCAGTAATTAACATGTTCGTTAATTATTAATTAATGACTCATTAATTTTCCAGAGCAGCAAAAATATAGACAACGTGCATAGCTCTTTCCTCGGCTCGGCTCAATCATGCAACCCGCGGCGCGTCGTGACGAGGCGTGGCGTGGCGAGGCGAGCGAGGAGGAGGAGCACGCGTGTAGGTCTCCTCTTCTTATGCTCATACAAGTGGTAGAAGAGCTCACCTTATAAAGAGGTGCAACTCTCCCTCAACTTCCATGGTGGGACTAAACTCTAGTCTCACTCACTCCACTCACATGTGTGCATGACTGGGCCAAGAGAATTTCAGAATTTTAGTTGGGCTTTGGGGCACAGGCCTACTAGCAAAATTGCAGCAATCCCCCACAAAGTCTCATTGGCACATCTCATCATTTAGTTCCAAAATAGTGTTTATATACCAGTGCTTAGTGGAGACTGTGAAGTTGAACTTCCACTTAGAGTTTTATGCTACACTAGATCACAACTTGAATAGTGGACTATGCCTTGAACTACAAGTTTTCTGCGAAACTAGTTTCACACAAATTCTTGACCGATACTGGGCTGCCACAAGGCTTCCCCGCGGGTGGAGCGTATACGTCATACTCCAGGGCCTTTCATGAATTGATTAGAGAACACCCAATTCTCACAGACTGCAATGTTAACAGTCAAATTCATATAGGTGTGTTCCTCAGGAGATGCTCTGCAAGACAACATCTCTACTTACTCAAATAAGCCACTTGGAACACATTAAGATAAATATCAACCTGCCATGTAGACCAGGAGAGTATTGCATCTTCACGGAGTGGGATAATTAAAATAGGGATACTCTCCTCTCAGCTGACCAACAGCTTGTCTCCCAGTTCTACTTCACGGGATCTCCAATCACATAGAGTGGGCTACCACTATGGACAACTCATGCGGTGGGTCTCAAGCCCATCTCCATCGATGCATTATCTATCATGTTACGTGATAGACCCTTTTTGAAGGGATTTGCCAAGTTTTTCGATGTTTGGATATAATCCAACGTAATAACTTCGGAGTTCCTCAGTTTTCTGGCAGATTTTGGTCTCCTCTTCACATGCCTTGAGGACTTCATATTGTCCTTAGAACTGTTTATCTTGACGATCACAGTTTGATTATCACAGTTCATCAGGATAGGGGGTATTGGTTTTTCAACCATAGGTAAGTCCATCAAGAGTTCACGAAGCCACTCTACTTCAACAATGGCAGTGTCTAATGTTGTGAGTTCTGCTTCCATAGTTGACCTCGTTAAGATGGTCTGCTTGCAAGACTTCCAGGAAACAGCGCCACCACCAAGTGTGAAAACATAACCACTTGTGGCCTTAATCTCATCAGCATCAGATATCCAGTTTGAGTCACTATAACCCTCTAGTACCCTTGGATACCCGGTGTAGTGAATCCCATAGCTCGCAGTGCCTTTCAAATAGCACATAACTCTCTCAAGCGCATACCAATGATCATCTCCCGGTTTTGACACAAACCGACTCAGCTTGCTCATAGCAAAAGAGATGTCAGGCCTCGTGGCACTCGCCAAATACATAAGCAAGCCAATAATACGAGAATACCTCAGTTGATCTCTAGCAATCTGTCGATTCTTTCAAAGCAACACACTAGCATCATATGGAGTTGGAGAAGGCGTGCAGTTGCTATACCCAAAACGACTCAAGATCTTTTCCACATAGTGAGACTGAAGCAGTGTGATCCCACCATTCTCATCTCTCAACTGCTTGATGTTTAAGATAACATCAGCTACTCCTAGATCCTTCATCTCAAAACAGCGAGATAAGAAATCCTTAACCTCCTTGATTAGATCAAGTTTGGTTCCAAAGATCAGTATGTCATCGACATACAGACAAAGAATAACTCCTTCGCCCCCACCATGGCGATAGTACAGACATTTGTCACCATCGTTTACTACAAAGCTGGCTGCAGTTATGTTCTTTCGAACTTCTCATGCCACTCCTTGGGAGCTTGTTTAAGGCCACATAAAGACTTTAATAACTTGCACACCTTTCCTTCCCCGACTGTGTACTACGTAACCATCTGGCTGATCCATGTAAATTTCCTCCTTCAACTCTCCATTGAGGAGAGCCGTCTTAATGTACATTTGATGAACGAGAAGACCATGTGAGGCAGCCAGTGATAGTAGAACCCGAATTGTGGTCAGTCTGGCCACAGGTGAGTAAGTATCAAAGAAGTCTTCACCTTCTTTCTGGGTATAAGCCTTAGCCACAAGCCGTGCCTTATACTTTTCAATTGTACCATCAGGTCTAAGCTTCTTCTTGAACACCCACTTACATCCTACAGGTTTGCACCCATAAGGACGGTTAGTGATCTCCCAGGTTCCGTTAGCTAAGATGGAATCCATCTCTCTACGAACAGCTTCCTTCCACTAGTCAGCATCAGGAGATGCATAGGCTTCTGAAATAGTCCTGGGTGTGTCATCCACAAGGTACACAATGAAATCATCACCAAAAGACTTTGCAGTCCTCTGTCTCTTACTCCTCACAGGAGTTCCATTGTCACCATTAACAGGATTCTCAACATGTTCCATTGCAATGGTGGGTTCAGGAATTACAGCGAATTCCTCACTAGATGGAGTAGGTATCTCCTGATTTGATGAACTCGACATATCCTTCATAGGAAATATGTCCTCAAAGAAAGTTGGATCATTCGACTCCATAATCGTACCAACATGCATGTCAGATACCTTAGATTTTATTATCAAAAAACTATAACCAATGCTATGAAAAGCATAGCCCAGAGGAACACAATCCACGGTTTTTGGTCCAAGCTTGCGCTTATTGGGAATTGGTATATTGACTTTCACCAAACAACCCCAAGTACGTAGGTAAGAGAGTTTCAATCTTTTCCTTTCCCACTCCTCAAATGGAGTCATGGTCTTATGCTTTGTGAGAACTCAGTTTAGGACATGACACGCAGTCATTAGCGCCTCCCCCCACCATTCCTTGGAGAGACCCGATGTATCTAACATGGTGTTAACCATATCAGTTAGAGTTCGGTTCTTTCTTTCAGCTACCCCATTTGACTGAGGTGAGTAGGGAGGCGTCCTCTCATGGATTATACCATGTTCCGCACAAAACAGATCAAATTCGTTGGAAAAATGCTCTCCGCCACGATCGGACCGAAGCCGTTTAATTTTTTGATCAAGTTGGTTCTCTGCCTCAGCTTTATAGTTTTTGAAGAAAGTTAAAGCCTCATCTTTTGATTTCAGAAGATACGCATAACAATATCTAGTGGAGTCATCAATCAACGTCATGAAGTATCTTTTTCCACCTTTTGTCAACACGCCATTCATCTCACAAAGATCAGAATGTATAAGCTCTAGTGGCGCCAAGTCTCTTGCCTCTGCAGTCTTATGGGACTTGCGAGGTTGCTTAGCTTGCACACACACTTGGCACTAAGAGCCTTTGACAGTAGAGAATTTCGGAATTAAATCCATATTGGCGAGCCGCGTCATGCAACCAAAGTTAATGTGACAAAGTCGTGAATGCCAAATATCAGACTCATTATTGTGGCAAACATTATTAATAACTTTAAACTTCGGATCGACTGTACCGACACCTCGAACGATGGCATGTGACCCGTTTCCCATCAGCCGGGAGAAGTCCTAGTGACCTGGTGTCGGTGTCAAAACCGGCGGATATCGGGTAGGGGGTCCCGAACTGTGCGTCTAGGCGGATGGTAACAGGAGACAAGGGACACGATGTTTACCTGTGTTCGGCCCTCTTGATGGAGGTAAAACCCACGCCCCGCTTGATTGATATTGATATTGTGGATGTTTACAAGAGTGGATCTACCACGAGATCAAGGAGGCTAAACCCTAGAAGCAAGCCTATGGTATGATTGTAAGGGTTGTTGTGATTGTTGTCCTACGGACTAAAGCCATCCGGTTTATATAGACACCGGAGAGGGCTAGGGTTACATAGAGTCGGTTACAATAGTAGGAGATCTACATATCCGTATCGCCAAGCTTGCCTTCCACGCCAAGGAAAGTCCCATCCGGACACGGGGGGAAGTCTTCAATCTTCTATCTTCATAGTCTTGGAGTCCGGTCGATGATGATAGTCCGACAAATGATAGTTCGGCTGATGATGGTAGTCCGGCTATCCGGACACCCCCTAATCCAGGACTCCCTCACCTGGTAAGAAGGAAACATAGAGGCATCAGCACAAACATGTACATTGACACCAGTGTTAACTAACCAATCAGGAGATTGAAATACTTAAAGGATGGTAGGAAGAATACCGTACCCAGATTCCTTCATATCAGTATCATCGATGACAACATTAGCGGACTTGCCGCTCTTCTCATGTTCACGCTCCTCAAAGCGGTTAGGACACTTTGGAGCCCAGTGATTAGGATCACCGCAGACATGGAAAAGTCCCTTCCCCTTCTTATGGGAATTCTTCTTGAAGTTGGTAGAATGTGACGACTTGTTCTTTGTATCAAACTTGCCTTTGCCCTGAGTTTTGTTCTTGTTGTTTTTGAACTTGTTGGGCTGGAAGTTCTTCTTCTGTACCATGTGGGCACTAGAAGCTCCCTCAGCAACTCGAGCACACGTGTCCTTTGCTCTCGCCTTCTCTTCAACATCAAGAGTACCAATGAGATCCGCAACGGAAAACTCCTGTCTTTTGTGTTTCAGGGAAGTAGCAAAATTGTTCCACGAAGGTGGAAGCTTGGCAATAATGCCTCCGGCAACACACACTTGAATTACTCGAGTTCCTTTGCGAGCGACTGTATCTCATGAGTCTGCTGTACAACAGAGCGCTCATCAGTCATCTTGTAGTCATAGAATTTCTCCATAACGTACAGCTCGCTGCCCGCGTCCGAGGCACCAAACTTGGCCTCGAGCGCAGCCCACATGTCCTTGCCATTGTCAAACAACATATATGAATCCACAATGGAATCATCAAGAACACTCAGAAGAGCGCCTTTAAAGAGAGTATCGATCTTCTCAAAAGCTTCCAGCTATGCTGGATTAAGATCGCCCTCAGGCTTGCCCTTAGTGGCGTCATAGTAGCTCATGGTCTGAAACCAGTAGACTGCTCTCGTATGCCACCTCTTATATTGTGCCCCCTTAAAGGCAGGCGGCTTCAGATGCGCAGCAAAACCACTCGGAGTAAATTGCCTATAATCAGGTTTTTGGATTGTTGGAAATATGAGCAAATTACTATGAGATTTAATCGAATAAACAGAAGATAAATCATGACATCAATAGCAGAGATTAAACTAATCATGCGAACTAGCATAGTAGATGAACATATCACATCTAGGGCACATACTAGAAACATGAATTTTACCACGATCTCGAACAGGAAGGATAGTATCACATACGGTGCAGCGGGAGCAGCACCGCGTCGATGATGAGGTTGCCGAGGTCGGTGAAGGAAATATGCCCTAGAGGCAATAATAAAGTTATTATTTATTTCCTTATATCATGATAAATGTTTATTATTCATGCTAGAATTGTTTAACCGGAAACATAATACTTGTGTGAATACATAGACAAACAGAGTGTCACTAGTATGCCTCTACTTAACTAGCTCGTTGATCAAAGATGGTTATGTTTCCTAGCCATAGACATGAGTTGTCATTTGATTAACGGGATCACATCATTAGGAGAATGATGTGATTGACTCGACCCATTCCGTTAGCTTAGCACTCGATCGTTTAGTATTCTGTTATTGCTTTCTTCATGACCTATACATGTTCCTATGACTATGAGATTATGCAACTCTCGTTTACCGGAGGAACACTTTGTGTGCTACCAAACATCACAACGTAACAGGGTGATTATAAAGGTGCTCTACAGGTGTCTCTGAAGGTACTTGTTGGGTTGGCGTATTTTGAGATTAGGATTTGTCACTCCAATTGTCGGAGAGGTATCTCTGGGCCCACTCGGTAATGCACATCACTATAAGCCTTGCAAGCATCTCTACTATTAAAGGGGGATCGAACGTCGTGATGGTTCGACCTCCTTCGATCCCCCACTTCAGAACCATCGCTCGAGCAGGCCAAAATCCAACGCCAACTCAGCCCATGTATAACGCTAACTCAGCCTACATATGAGATCCACAGCCGAAAAACACAGCGGCTCAACCCACGAACAAGGTCACCCAACCAAAAAAAGGGTTTGGCAACCCACGACGAGGTCCATCGACCAAAAAAGCAAACCACCTACGAGCTCCATCGACCCGGGAACGCACGTCGCCAGGGAGAGAAACGCTAGTTATTCGTCGCGTACGAGCTCCATCGACTCGCGAACGCACGACGCCGAGGAGATCAAACACCAGCGTGTGGGAGCTCCATCGGCTCGCGAACGCACGCCGCCAGGAAGTCGCCGTCCGGCCACTTCCTACGATGCCAAGGAGGCATCGGACCTCCATCGACCGCCACAAGACGCCACCGTGAAGTCGTCGTCGGCCATGTCAGACGCCGCGCGAGCCAGTCGAGCTGCAGCCTCCATCACGCCACCGACGGAAGTCGCCTCTCATCGCTGCCATCAACCTCGATCGCCTCATCATACAAAATCCAAGAGCCCATCGTCCCAAGGTAACCCAACAAGACAGCCCACCGTCGAAAGCCAACTCACGATACCCATCTCCCCACCACCGTATTTCTTCCCAATCGCAGCCGCCGATCCAGCAGACCAAGCTTCTTGACTTGGTTCAGTTTTTTGGGCCAATTTGGTTTACTTGCATGGACGAAATCCCTTCCTCTCTTTACTTAACTCACTCATGATCCAACCCTTGTATAAAATATGGTACAAGACATAGGTAAAGATTGTTGAAGGTAGAATACATAGGTACACATCGTATGCTCCTAAATATTCTGTACATAGGTAAAGATTGTTGCTGCAACTTACATAGCGTGGGACCTATGGAAGGAGAGGAACAGAAGGGTTTTCGAGCACAAAGAACTGGGGCCGCTAGAGTTGGCCGCGTCGATTACTGACGAGGTAAACATGGTCAAGTTAGCCATGAGAAGGGGACATCATTCAGAGAGACGCTAGAGTGACACTAGCCTGATGATCTTATTTGCATAGAGGCGGCTTGCATAGATGATATGGCCAGTTGGTCAGGGATGTAATGTGTAATATGTAACAACTCTTTTCTACTATAATGCAAAGATAGAGCTCCTGCCATTCACGTCAAAAAATATTCTGCACTTTTTCCTATAAATACAATAACGATGTACATGTTGTGCATATATAAGAAGGTCTTCTTAGATGTAGTTATATGGCATACAATACAAACGAGTCTTGCATGTGATTGTGATAGGATGTTGGGTTTGTGAAGTGTAAGCAGTGGTCAACACATATATTTGTCATGTGATTTTGATAGCTTTGTAAGGAGCACTATGTGGGAGGGTGACCTGCAGGAGCGTCGCGTCGGTGGCAGCGACAGACGACGGCGACCCAGGTAATCTCCCTTACACTTGCACCCCATCTTCTCCCTATATCATGCACTCCCGCACCGGAGCAAAGGAAAAGTATAACAGAATTTAGAGAGTTGGAGGGTTCTCAGATTATCAGAGATTCAAAAGCCCCAAGGATAAATTTGGAGCTGCGAATGTGACATATATTTCTTGTGACTGATTTTTCTTTTTGAAGGAACCAGGGACTAATTACAATTATATGTAATCTTGATATATAGGTACGCCAACAGAGGTTGTTGGATGTCAACTGCTAATCACAACATCTTTATATTTATTACAAACTCTATTTTTCTTTGATTTACTAGCATTTTGATGGAAAAGACAATACAGTATTTGGTTTCCAATGGTATCAATTTGTATCACTGTTGTTGTATTCCATCTTGACTAGAGATTATGCTAGAATGAGTGAACTGCTACCATCCGACGATGTGAAGGTGAGACTTGTTTCTTTCTATTTTAGGTGTTATGTAAAAATTATCATGACATGCAAAATCTGAAACTGGACAGTTTTTTATTCATGCAACTGAAATATGTGTGTACGGTGCCTTTTTCAATTGCCGTGAAAATTGGACTAAGCGTCTACAAAAAAATGCCTTTTCTGCTGAGTAGTATCTACCAAATCCAAAAATAGTCATTGGAAATTATAAGTACTTCACGAATTCTCAAATGTGGAACAAACCGCATCAAGTAGGAACTCGATGCTTGATTTGCAAAATTATCAAGTTTGTTCCATATAATGTAGATTGTGTTGAAGGTTTCTTGTTTGTGGCTTAGATTTTTGAATTTTTCACAAGTTCAGTAGCAAACATGCGTGTACAAAAGTGTTTAGATGGTTGTTTGGATCAGTGCATGTCCATGTAGATGTATCACTTAGCTTTGTGGTTTTAAATGCACGTGTGGAATGAGCTGTTTAGATATGAAGACCAATTTTAATTAACATGTTTATTTAGAAGTTCTCCTGTAATTTGAGAAATCTTCAGAGGAATTGGTCTGACTATGTAATTAGAGACGCCATAATGAGCCGATGTTACACGCAAGATATTGAGGTAGTAGGCATGGAAATTTTATTGTTACTAAGCACTGATGTGTTACAAAATGCTATATTTCCAGATTGTTATGCATTATTTCTCAATAACTGTACCAAGCATACTTAGTGGTTGAGTAAGTAGTTGTGTTTTGGATTATCTACATTTTTTCTCTGAAAGTGTGGAAATATATTACTATTTGATAAGAAAAAACAGGGCATAGTTTAATAGGCTAAACTCATCTTGCTGATTGCAGTTATCAAGCATATTGTGCAAGATTTCAAGTACAAACTTGGGCCAATGGACATAGGAGGGGTTAATTCTTATTGATTTGTGTTAAATGTCGTGTGAGCAGATTTGACTTTGTGATCACTATGTCAACTTATGCCTGCCACAATTCCTCATGTTATAAATCTAATTTATGCTTCTTGAGTATGCTGGGATCAGACCTAAAGCGGATAATAACTACTTTATTGGTTGTCTCTCGCTTGAATGTTGGTTCCTCTGCTCAGACTAGCATGGCTGGTGTTGCACTCGTTGAGATGCACAACGCTCTATCGCAACTACACAAGTGATCGCACATTATGTTTTCCTTGATGCTAATATAACATAGGGAAAGGTTGCTAGAATTAACGAAGAATGAAACAGACGAACCAGGCCTCCGGTTAGAGTGAGGGAAGGTGTTGAAGGTTTCAAAACACATTGAGAAGTGTAGAAGAGATAAAGAGAATTAGGCTCGCGGAGAAAGCCGAAGGAAGGGTAGAGGCGATCACTACAAAAAAAAGACACATCCGTGACATTTTGGGCCGAACGAATTTTTTTCTGTCATAGATATGACACTTCTATGACGATAATTGTGACAAAACCCGTATCATCATAGATGTGGTGGGCTCCTACTTCTATGACAAAAATCATGACGTAAAATGGGCTTTTTGTCCCGGCGGGCCGGAGACGCAGCTGCATGACATTCTTTGGGCCGTCCATGACGGAAAAAACCATGGTAGAAGCGAGGGGGAGGAAAATTTCGGGGAGTTCCCGGTTACGGTGGGAGGTTGGGGGCCGAGCGATGCGCGTTTCTCTTGTACACGTACGCGCGTGTGTGTGAGGCGTTGGCTCTAATCAACCCGAAGCGAGGCGTTGGGCTCTAATCGAACCCGAAGCGCTTGACCGAAGCTACGCGCTATCGAACCCGAGCGATCGATCAATGGCTGTTTCAACCCGATCGAGAGATTCTTCGCCATCGCTGCTAATCAAGCCGATCGATGCTGCCTCGATGAACAAAGTGAGCGCTATGGAGGGGGGGGTTTGATGAACAGCCCCGTGGGGTGGATGAACAGGACCCCATGGTGTTGCCTCTGGATGAACAGGACCCGATCGATCGAGCGGTTGGGGCTGGATGAACAGGACCCGTGGAGGGCTGGATGAACAGGACTACCCGTGGAGGGCGTGGATGAACAGAGACGGTGGAGGGATGGATGAACAGAGCCCGTGGAGGGTGGTTGAACAGAGCCCGTGGAGAGGGCTGGTTGAACAAGAGCCGTGGAGTAGCGCGCGGTGGAGGCTGGATGAACAGAGCCCGTGGATGAACAAATGCAGGTGGAGGCCGGAGGAGGTCGACGGTGGATGAACATTAGCTCGTGGAGGCCGGAGGGAGTCGACAAAGGAGATGAACAAGATCCCGTGGAGTCCTGCTTTGCGGCACGCCACACCCTCCCGGCGAACAGACCCCTGCCGACCGTAGGAGGTCCATTTCATCCGCTTTTGCGGTACGCCACACCCTCCCGATCAACAGACCCTGCTTCGACCGTAAGAGGTCCGTTGGCCCATTTTGCGGTACGCCACACCCTCCCGATCAACAGACCCCGTGCTTTCAACCGTAGGAGGTCCGCTTCTCCGCTTTGCGGTATGCCGCACCCTCCCGATGAACAGATCCCGCTTTGAACGTGGCCGGTCGAACACAAGGCCGCTTTCTCCGTTCTGCGGTACGCCAGGCCTCGTTTCCATCGCATGTTCCATCCAAGCCCTCCCGATGAACACGACGCATTCCGTTGCCTCCCCATGAACACGACGACGACGCTGTTTCTCCGTTCCGACCCAGCCATGTCAACGAGCCCTCGCCAGACGTATGCGCGAGTAGGCGTTGAGACCCCGCCAGATGTACACATACGTGGCAGATTTTCTTTCTTGCACCCCGACCGCTTCTACTACGACACGCGCGCCTTCTACATCCACCAAAGATATAAGCACGCATATCGTCACGACCAGAATGACAATGCTATGTACGCTCGACCAGTGGGTCCCGACTGTCAGGCACTTCCTTGCGTGCGAAGATGTAGCTGGTGGGTCCCAACAGTCAGGGGGGTGAATCGGTTTTTTTTTTGCCCGGACGCACTTCCTTGCGTGTGAAGGTGTAGCTGGTGGGTCCCAGCAGTAAGGGGGAAACGTTTTTTTCGCGAAATAGGGTGGCCCGTCCAATGGGTCCCCGCTATCAGGTGGAGGAATAATTATTTTGCGCGTAATAAGGAGGCACTTCATTGCTGCGGCCGTGGACCCAGCTGTCAGCGTCTCCACGCACAGTACTCTTCCGATGGAAGTCGGTCGTTGACCACATTGACCATGCCGCGCCGAGAGCACCATGGCGGTGGACGAAGGTGAGGCCTAGGAAGGGGACGACGCGGAGTTGGGAAGACGCGCAGGGAAACCCGCGAGAGGAGTATGAGAGTTCACCGGTTCGGCCGCGTGTGAGGTTGCCGCCGCCGCAGGCCTCGCCAGCCGTGGGAATAGTAGGGCGGTGAGGCCTCAAGGCAAAGACACCCGCCACGGGAGGCAGGAGCATGCGGCACGACCGACGCTTTTTGGCGGCCGGAGCAAGATGACCAGAGGTTGAAGAAGCACTACGGCCGTTGGATGGACATCGACGGTCACCGAGCTAGAATCGCTCATATTGACTAAGTTGACAAAGCCCTTCGTCCCGTCAACTTAGTAGGCCCATTAAGTCAGCCTCCCACTAAAGTGGGTCCGAGCTAGCCGGGGAGTATTCGCTTTTGTGCGTAATAAGGAGGCACTTCCGTGGGTCCGAGTGACAATGGGGAAACGCGTTTTTCGCGAATATCGTGGGTCCGTCCGATGGGTCCCAGCAATGTGGGAAATGATTTTTTCACAAAATACTGGTGGCCCGTCCGGTGGGTCCCCACCGCCGTGGAGGAATAATTATTTTCCGCATAATAAGGAGGCACTTCCTTGCGGCTGCCGTGGACCCACCGTCGCCTCTCCACGTCAAAGACTCTTCCGATGGAAGTCGGTCGCTGACCACATTGACCACGCCACGCCGAGAGCACCACGCCGGTGGGTGACGGTGAGGCCTAGGAAGGGGACGACGCGAGCCGGGAAGACGCGCAGTGGATGCCCACGCGAGAGGAGTACGAGCGCTCACCGTTCGGTTATGTGTGAGGCTGCCGTCACCGCAGTAATAACAGGGGTGTGGGTGAGTAGAGGATGCCCGCCAGCGGTGGGAGTAGTATGGGGCGCTGAGGTTTCACGCAGGCAAAGACAGCCGCCACGGAGGTGGAGAGGCGATCCCGCCGCTGCTTACGGCCGGAGCAAGAAGATCCGAGATTGAAGAAACACGACGCCGTTGGATTGACATCCAACGATTACGTCTGCTAGAATCGTTTGTTGACGTATATGATAACTAAAAAAATCTTGCATACGCGTCAACTAAACAGGCCCACAAGTCAGACCACTCCCTCTTTTTTTAATAATTTATATAGCTCATGGCAACTTCTTATGCAATTTATTGCAATTGTTTTTTTTGGTTGGCCAGGGCCAATTTCGCATATTTCTGTGGGTTCCAAACTATTTTTAATACCGAAATGTCGAGCCAGATTTAAAGTACTTTGAAGATATATTTAAATTAGGTTAAATCCGAGTGAAATAGGAATCTGAAAATGTGAAAAAATTCAGAAATTATAAAGTAATTGCCAATTTGTCATCTGTTTTAATATTTACAACCCATTTCATATTACTTTCAAGACTTGCGTGTGTCTTGAATAGTTGCAGCCATCGTGGCCTAGAAAATAAGTAGGCCTCGGATTGGGTATTCTTCGTAAAAATAAACTGGTCTCGCTTTTCACAAAGAAAAAATAGCTGGGCTGATCACATGGTGAACATAAAATGTAAGCTCTGGCTAGACGGGCCACCGCCGCTTCAAACCCTGCTCCGCCTCAACAATACCAAACAAAAAAATACTGCTCGAGTAGCTACGTCCCTGTGTCAATGATCTTGTGATGTTCTCTTGTCTATTGACTATATATGCTCACAATGTCGTGGGTCCCGGATGTCGAAAACACTAAGAGGAAGCATTTTATTTTTCCATACGCCGACGCAGGGCCCCTACCGCATCTTCTCCACGCATTTCCGCCGATTCCTGTTGTTTGTTGACCATGTTGACAACGCGAGAGGGTGGCGCCATGTGAGCGCACCAAAGCGCTGGAGGACGCCGGCGTTAACGATTTAGGAGACGGTGGGCGGCGATGCATGCGCGAGGCGCAGCCAGCCATGGAGGCGGAAGGTGAGGCCTCACGGCGCTGGTTTGGTTTTGGCGGCCGGAGGAAGACAGATCAAGAAACACGACAGATCGTAAAAGCCGCAGGAGTACTTAACAACCTTAATCGAAACCAGCAGGGCACTTAACAACCAAAGTGAAAGCAGATGAGTACTTATACAGTTCAACTGCATAAAGCACGCCTGAAAAGTGCTACTTTGCCTACAGCTAACCAAGGGTGAGGCCGCCAAGCCCTGTGACAAGGCCCAGCGCCACCTCACAATCCACAACCTTCTGAAAGCGGCTTCATCTCGCAACATGATCAATAAACAGGATATTCGCTTTAGAGCCATGGAAAAGCATGAACATAATCTTCTGTCCTATTCTCCAAGATGGAGGGGCCTTCATTATTTGAGACCACCCATGGATAAGTATCTTTTCACCTCCAAGGGGAATTGAGTAGGTCGACATAAACATCATGTTGTGACCAAGCGCAAATCTGACCCGACCATGGTCAGCATCTCAGATAGGAACAATAGAACTCGGCAGTTCTGTTTCAAGAAGATCACAGCTGTAAAACTGTATAAGCAATAGTTTATGAACAACATATATAACAGAAAATAGCTCGCACTATAAGTTTCTCGACACCGTTGGACCTGTTCAACGAAAAGCGAAGGGCACACATATCCCACGTGGCCTTCCACCATTGAAACCCCACAAGGACCTCAAGACGATCAATAAAGTGTAGGAACTTGTGGATGTCGATCCACCAACTTCAAAGCCATTAGTAAAAGCCGAGTTATTACAGAGTAACAAACGAAGCGATCGCTTAACTCTAAAAAACCTACACGCGCTACTAATTATAAGAAAATATTAGTTAGAAGTAGCATATTCGTGAGAGATTCTTTGCTACTTCAAGTTAAATTGTGATTAGTTAGATGTAATAGGTGGATTAAGAAGTAATCGAGGCAACAAGCAAGAACCAGATACAAAACTAACATGGATGAACAATTGAACGACGTCGGGTGGAAGATTGCAGTGAAAATGAGACCAGGTTCTGCTATTTCCATCAACATTCGTGTGACAACTTTCAGTCCGTAACACTTGAGAAAGTTTATCCAAGTTCGGCCATAAAAAAAGCAGCGATCTTCTTGGTTCATGAACCCAACTCGGAACTTATATCCATGGCTTGTCTTCACTGTGACCATTAAACTAGTGTATTCAGTTATGGCAAGGCCGAGCATCTTGAGTACATGTGTTCTGGCAGAGCAAATAATACACTGCAGGAAAAATAATATGAGAACACAGCATGTTTAAAAAAACCCACCCTCCCGGATAGAAATGAGGATTCTAGGAACATACTGCGCGCTGCTTCAAAATGTTGTGTTAGGATGAGAAGGAACAAGTGTGGCGCCTCACGAGGGCGCAGAAACCTCAGAGGGTACTCGCACTTTGGGCACCGCAAATGAAACACACTAGATTCATGAGGAAGAAAATGCATCAACGCGGCGGCTGCCATCCTAGGATTACCTGCGACCAAGGGACTTGGATTTATCGGGATGGATGAAGAATTGCAGTGGTTCTCCATGAGAAAACCCTATGCAATCGCCGAGAGGGGTTTTCTCTGAACAAGCGACGAGGGAGAAGGGATTCAGGCCTAGTGAAATATCGTTGCTCATCAGTCCAGCTTATCGCTTAAGCTGGAAAGGGGAGTTGTGATTTGACGGCTCATTGCATTATCACGGCGCCACGACCAGGTGTGTCTACCGTGAAGTTGTGCACTCTAATTTGTGCATATGGCACGTGGACCCGCTGTTGGTTGCCCCACATAACAAATAAAGGAAGTAGAAAGACAGGAGTAACTAGTTACATAAATATATTTTTGACAGAGATACTCCTCCGTAAAAAAATATACAAATCTTTTATATCACAGGCTCACCTTGCCGAGAAATATACTCCCTCTGCAACTCACGGGCATTTTGGGGGTTCAGCTTTTTTTATGGGGGTTCAGCTGAGAATATAATACTCAGATAGGCTCACGTTTCTGGACTTTGGGCCGCAGACCGACCCTGCATGTTTGGGGGCCCATGTGTTCTACCTCAGCGCTTTTCATATTGCAAGCGATCGGTACGGCGCTGGTTTTAGATGCTGTCGCAAGGCGAATACACAAAATTGAATAAAGCACGGCAACTGTTGGAATGAAATCGAACGACAGTTCCTAACCAGCAATCAGAGTTGCAATTCTATCAACGATATACCATCTGATAAATAATACTGTCATACTACTTATACACACAGGACACTTGTTTCACCATGCCAGATTATTACATCAAAAATCTCTCGGAGGATAGATCAGTTCGGCAGTTGCGTGCTGCTAATTTCAAAGTTGATTTGGACCAGCTCTCCTTGCCGAGAAAGTTCGATTTTGACATCATCCCCTACCGCAGGATATGATTTAGATTTGAACCTTGACCGTCCTTTAGCATCAATCATCATGCCACCATCCTTTGTACTTACGGTATATTGAGCAGGTTCATTCACACCAAGGCTGCGCTTGGTAAGAGAAACTTGGTCGCGGTCGCCCGGATTGTTGAACGACTCCCTCGTCACTCTAGGAATTCTCTGTTTGCAAACAAGAAGACATACCCAAACAGCTAGATCAACACAGTGAATCATGTGAAACAACATGGAAAGAAAAAAGAACGAAGCACTTGGGCGGCCAATGCTTACCAAGAAGGTGGACATGTCGGTTTTTGTAAGGACTTTGGTATATGAAGTGCGAACTGCAGCCCAGTCTGTTGCCGGTGCAACTGCACGGGCTGGAGCAGATGCAAGTGCAAGTGTTGGTGCAGGTGCCGAAGCCATTTTGTAGGTCACATGTTTGAATCCATCCAAAAGTTTTCTCACTACCATGGTGTTCATCATATACATATGAATTTGTATTAAAAAAGTAGCATGGATACAGTGAAATGCGGAATCCACGTTAGAATTGGAGATCGCTATGTGACACACACTCTAATTCAAATAACTAACTACGTGACACACACTCTAATTCAAATAACTAATTATGTGACACACACTCTAGTCCATGTTAGCGTGGGTACCGTTTCGATTTTTTTCAAATAACTCCTCATTAATTAATTTATAGTACTCCTCCTGCTCACTTTTATAAGACCTTGAAGACATTTCGCATAATGTGCAAAACAGTTCATTTTAAGTTCTCTAAAACGACTTACAAAAGTGAACGGATGGAGTATCTCGCTTCAATGACTAATTATTGCAAGGAAAACACGGGCATGGTAATACATACAGATTCGCTTGCAAATGAAAGAAGATCCGCTTGCATTCTCAAATGTAGGCGCACCAGTGCAGACCAGTGGTCGTGTCGGGTGGATTGCTGCCGGTGCCTTAAAGGCAACTGCCTTTGTCACCGACATGTGGGCCAGCCACCTGTTGGGCCCACATGTCATGGACACAAAGGCAGGTGCCTTAAGGCACCAAGCATAGTCCTCTGTTGGTGGTCGCTTTGGTCGGAAGGACGCGTAGCACCCAGCCACCCACCCTCGCCCCCAAAAAAGGACGACGACAATATAAGTTCGCTTCTTCCATGTTTCGGATTGAAATATCCGGCGGCCCCAATTCCAGCCCTGCAAAATCTCTCTTCTCCACCGCCCCTTCGCGCCAGATTGCTCAAATCCCTAATTCGCCGCCAACCCTCGAATCGCCTCGCCTCGCTCTCTTTCCCCATCGTTCCCCACCTCTCGTGCGGGACGAAGACGATGGTCGCGCTTCACCACCGCACCGGAGCTACCTCATCTACGCCTCGCACCGCACCGTGGTCCACCGACAACGCCGGCCGCCGCAACCGACGCGCCTCACAGACACCGAAGTTCCACCGCATTAGGTGCGCTTCACCGACGCCGCCTCCCAGCTCACCGGGCTACTTCACCGAGCACATCGTCACACCTCCGCCCTCCGAGGCCGCTAGGGCTTCACCAACGGTCTCGCCCACTGATCAGAAGCGCCCGCTGCCACTCAAGATCTTCATCCGCGCGCTGCCAGCCAACGCCAACAAGATCACCCTCAACGGCTCAAGTGACCCGCACTCTAGCTAGGCGAGCATGCCCAAACGCCGCCCAAACTAGGTATCCACACATCACTCCCTTGTGCACTCGTTCCGACGATGTTTGATATCCTTTCACCGCTCTCTTAGCTTACACGCCTATGCAACTCTAACTTTAACTCTTATTTCTTCCGAGATATCATCCAAACAAGAAAATCCATTTTTAGCGAAGCATGACGGCGCTTACGAGATCTGGTACACATCCCGCACACCGTATAACCTTGTAAGTATCTCGTCCTCCGTACAACATCAAGGTCGATTCCTCTTATTTGATCAACCATTCGCCATGTCAAAATGCAGAGGGATGCAAGGAGCACAGGCCTGCACATCCAAGCAAGTGGTAACATGGACTTGTACATGGAACATCCCAAGCGCAAGCAGAGCTGCGGTGAACCTGTATAACGAGCTAGCGTAAGTCCCTCGCATTTCATTTAATTCAGACTGGCATTCGTGTATGATTTGTGTGCAGTGGCTGATCCACTAATTCAAGTTACCAGGCTAACATTTAACTTAAAAATACGAAGGCACTTGCACTCCGAAATCAACATAACTTGAGAAATCTGAAGCTACATGCACTTTGAAAACCAGCTAATGATCCAAAGTAGTTCAGATTATAAACACTAAATGATGCAAGTACCAAAAAACACAAAATGCAACATGGTGTACAAGGACTACAAACATGGTCTGTACCTGCTTGAATTATTCGCTCTCCGGCTGAAAATATCAAAGTGTAATTGCACGATAACCAGCGCAAACTGCATATCAATATATCTACCCTGCACAAGTATGCCAATAGTTTCAAACAACAGATTAGAAAAGTATTTATGCTATGTTGTCATGATATGGGGACTTTCGGTAGATGGCCTCGACGCTTCCTCAAGCTATGAAAATGCACTATAATTTGCTTGTCATCAATGCCGCAAATCTCTGCTCTCTCAACATAGTAGATCATCATTAGACACTAAATCCTTTAATGAGCTTGCAAAATTATTGCATTAGATCCCTCATTAGACACTATATGTTCATCACCAGAGCATGTAAAATGTTTGCATCAAATCCTTCATTAGCAGTCTGCTCATTAGACACTTCTGTGCTCGAGAACAACATGAGCTTGTATGTTTACACCGGAAACTTGATTAGATACATCGATTCAAATCGATTCGGATTGATTGGGGAGTTATAAAATAAGTAGAAATTGGTTTCATTTTCTCATAGATTCCCTACATACAAGCAGTTTTACAACACCGTCAGGTTTAACTATTGGCCAGAAATTGAAGAGTTGAATTAGATATAATCAGGGATGTGATGTGCCTGCTCGTTGCGCATGCTACTCTTGCAAGTTGCGACTGTCCGTTTGCGCAAGCTCGATGCCATGCCCGTGCTGCCGCCGCTACCTCCCACGCACGCTACACCCATGGTTGGATCTTCATCTTCTTGTCCTTCCGTTTGCTTGAAGCCCGGCGACCGCCCTCCAACGAGGGCGCGAGGAAGTGCTGTGTCGGTCTGTCTAGCGGCGGCTAGGTTAGGAGCGAACCAGACTGGAGGCTGGAGCGAATGAATTGGGATTTTTCCTGCTGTCGATCGATATGGGAGGCGCTGCTTGGGCCGAGCCTGCTATAGGGCCTGCCTTGCACTTATGTTATTGGCCCATCCAAATTGAAACATTTTCTTCATTTTTACATTGCTTGCTCGTGCGCTGGGACGAACAAAACTAGCGTGGCCAACTCGACGACTCAAACTAGGTGCACACTTTCCAGCCATCCGAGGCGGCCGCCATACCAGCCCCTATGGTGGCGCCGCCTTTTTATGCTTATGATTGGATAGTGAAAAATATTCCAATGGCGCTTTTGATTTACCCACGAATGGTTGAATTGCTTGTTTCTATGAACTGAGTTCGCCAATAATGTGAAGGATGCCAGTCTTTTCATCCTATTGTAGATTGCTTAGATCTCGATATGCCAAAAGTAATCGCATGGAATATACAGTAAAAGCCAGTGTGATGTGTTTGGCTACAACTAGTCTTACTACATGTCCTCATATAACATATCAAGGACGCACCATCTTACCAGATTAACCATTCGACTTACCCATGCAGTGTGGGAAGAAAGAAGTATTGGGACTACATATCCAAGCAATTGATGCCATGGACTCCTTCATACAACCTAGTAAGCGAAAAAGAAGTTGCAGTGTGCCTGTACAAAGAACTAGCGTAAGTTAAGTTACCTGCTTCTCGGAATTTTAGTTAGCCACTTATTGCAAAATTGTTCAATTACGTTGCTTGGCTTAATTTAGTTTGCTACTGATTACATAATGGCACAACCTGTTAATCATATTGTAGACTGCGCCTATGTGTTTGATAGTTACTGTTAAGAATTACCTGTTTGCCTTAACTTAAAGATCTACTTGTTTGTTTAACTGCTTTGCTGCTGCAACAGCGGGTTACAATGATGCTAATAACTACTTTTCAGCATCCAATTGAAACTATTTAATTCCTTGTTTGTTTAACTGGTTTGCTGTTATAACTCCCAGTTGAGATGTTTTGCTAACTTCAACTTTTCTGAATCCAATCGGAACTTTAATGGCAAAACAGGTTAGCCAAAGATCAAAGAGCGAGGTCCCCATGGACGTTGCATCATCCCACAAAGAGCGGCACCGCCCAATCGTGCATTATGAATTGCCAACTGTTGATGCTCTAGAGGCTAAACTAGTGGTAGAAAGAGATTCTTCTTCTGCACTTAGAGATGAAGTTGACATGTTGAGGAAGCAAACAACACAATCACAAGCAGTACTCAAGACAACCATTAAATATTTGGTGGATTTCAAAATGAAGCAAGCTGAGACTGACCAGATTGTTAAGGTCGTGAAGGAAAAAAGGAAATTAAATTCCTACTTGGTAAATCATAGGTGAAATGTTCTTTCCATAGTTGAATAACATTTGTGTTGTCTGTTCATGTAATCAATCAAACCATTTGTTTTAGAGATCATGTAATAATTGTTTCTTTTTGGTTTGTAATTTTATTTGAGCACAAGTCTGTATTAATTGATAAGACTCGGAGACATTTCATTTGGATTGTTGTGCCAGACCTACAAATATGCCAATCGGGCTGAATGTGCATTCATCAATAGTAGTATAGATGGACCATAAGTGGCACGCATCGGAAAGGGCCAAGATGCTGGCTAAAAAAAGGATGCTGTTGTAGCCAAAAAAAAGTACAACGGCCTGGCTTATGTATGTTAGTTGATATTATTGATCCATGTACTCTATAAGTGTTTATATGTCTATTAGTTCCGTACATTCTTGGTTGATTGACTCGGTATTTGAATCTTGATACATCGCTTGTGTACATATCTAAATGGGAGTACACATTATGTTGTGCGTGACATTTGAGTTGGACATGAAGTGGTCCATATATTCGAATTCACCTTAAACTGGATTCTAGTTTCTGAATTTGAGTATCGGCATTTGTAAACCATATTCATATATGATAGTGGAATACATCTTTGTCGTCCTTTTGAAGATATATAAAAACACATAGAATGATTTATAAAGATTCATATAGGAATACAAAATGGATTCGAATTTAGTTGCCAGGGTAAACGTGGATGCTTATTGTCCCAAAATTTGAAAGAAACAGCAAAATGTCCACTCCCACGTCGGCTGCCCGAAGCCAAGTGTTTGGGAGACGGAAATTACTGTCTACCCATTACACGGACAATCCATCGGCCCGGTTTCCACTGCTCTAAATAGGGGTAGGTTAGTAACTTCAATTAGACGTGACACGACCGCCTCTGAGCCCATTCCGACACGGTGGGCGTCAAACATGGGCGGCAAAACTCATTTGATTCAAGCTCGTCCGAAAGACCTTTGTTTCTCCCTCCATTCCCCATTCATACACGGTGGGCGGCAAAACAAACTTTCCTCGTCCGAAATCGATGTAGGCTAATATTTTAAATAGGGGCAGATGTGTAACTTCCATCAAACGTGACACAACTGCCCTACCTGTCAGCCCCGTTCATACACCGTGGGCGCCAACCGTGGGCGGCAAAACACCCTCTCCTCCCCTGAAATAGTTACCGGCAAATTTTTGGGAGATGCGAGATTACCATCCTATCCCCAACCGACGAGATGTCCAAATTTTAAACGGGGGCTAAGTTCGTAACTTCCCCATATTTCAGACAGGCGCGTCCCAAAAACATGGTCCCCCGTACCTCTCCCTCCATTTTCTTATTCATACACCGTCCATGCTAGAACACCCCATCCCCACACCAGCCTTCGTCCGCCACCCCATCCATCGCCGCCGTCCTCCACCACATCCATCGCCACCGTCCTCCACCATGCCGGAGCGCCTACCAAGACCGCGTCGTCTACTGCTAGAGATGGACGTTTCTCATCCACGGCGACGGACCAATAGCCTTGCATCGCGTCCTCTCGCTTCATCAGCGCCATCGTCCTCTTTGCCGGGGCCGCTCACACGACCTTCTCTTCCACCGCAACGGGACTTATCCCCCGATGCACCAGTCTACCGTCACATATCTGCTTCAACGCCACCGACAGCCATTGCAGCCCGGATGCCTACACGGTGCCACAAGAGAGGTGGTACTTCATATCTCCTCAACTTTTTGATCTCAACCAAAAAATAGATCTTAACTTGGTTACTCTACTTTCTTTTCAGCTCTTAGAATTTAGTTCTTAGTTCGAAGCAAACAATGGATGCTAAATATCATTTCTCCGGTTTGCAGCTTCAAATCTGCCATGGCACAGCCATAATACGGTTTAATTGGTCATGCTTAGGGTTTAATTGATCATGTTGGTTCCGTGGTGGTTTCTTTAATAGAAATCGGAGGGGAAACCCTCTTTTGCTAAAAAAAATATGCTTAGAGTTTCCCCTTTATGATCACTATACGATCGTAATCGTGCTTCGTGTCATAATAACACTGCTCCACCCATCAAGCTAAACAAGCTTAGTTGTTCAAATACGAATCTGATATTATTAAAACAGAGTTGTTTAATTAGTCAGCTAAATGTTCCTAAATTAGTTTCGAAAATGCATGTTCGCCGCTCGGGTGTGTATCTCTATGTGTGGTCTGGTCAGCACGGTTGGGGAGGTGAACTTTGCATATGCAGGGGTTTATAGGGAGACACTCTCCGAGTTGAATCCGCAATGAATTCCATAGATAATCTGACTACTTTTTATGCTTTCATGAATCTCAGATTCTGAACAGCATCATAATGATTATGAGCTTGCGCGCATGAAAAGAATAAAGCAGAACAATGCCATGGCTGTCAAACTTGGCACTAAGGGAGTGAAATCAAGTCTGGATGTAATGCAATGCAAACGCTCTCCACCTCTGATTCATGCTCGTAATATGATCCTAACAGTGATTCGAGCTAGAGGGAGACCTAAGTCAATGTAGCTCCCTAGTGGAGGAGTCAGAGGAAGATGCCCTATCTTATTCACCCATCAAGGTACTTGCTCTAACTTTCCAAGGTTACATTGCTCGCACATATCTTGCAACTCATGCTTTGCATTGCTTCTACTTTGTTGAACTGCCATTAGCTTAGTTTACACATCGTGTATGTGAATATGCCCTGCCTATCCATTTTCAGTACATATTCCATCTGTCACCATACCATGTTTATCCATTCAAATGTTGTTCTTGTGTATCAGACGTGCAAAAGGAAGAGGACGATTGCTGATCGTGGAGGAGCACAAGCAAAGTATTTGGAAAAGGTAGTGGCACCGATAAATCAAATAGCCCATTAGGTGTAGTTGCAATATCACCCGACCCACAAAATACCCCAACTCTAGCAGACTCTAGCCCTACTACACCGGGTCATTTCGATGCCCCAACTCAATGAGACCCAACCGCAGCAAATAGTATGATTATGCCATTGACATAGCACCACCGTGTCGACGAAAAACCCCATTCCAAAGAAAGAGTACACCTAATCCAGTTGCCAAATCCTTTTCGAACCGAGAGAGCCCCAATTGCAGCAAATAGGACCCTGCTCCATTTCTTCCCAGTTTAGAAGACGGCTTATGTTGTTGTCGAACTTTGTGCGATCTTTCCTTCATGGAAAGATTATACCACATACACAGAACAATTTCCAGTCTTCCTCCGCAACTTACGCGTAAGTAATGTACTAATGTTATTCATGGTCATTACTGCATATGTTTCTACTGACAGAAGACACAAGATTTCATTCTTTTAAATAGGCGAGGAGCAAACTGGATTGTCATGACGAGCAAGGGTTGGTTGCGCTTTTCAAGCACTCGTTGATGAGGTATCGTTCCTACCTGAGGCAAGCGCACTTCGATGGCAAGCCTCTGAACGAAATTTCTGTAAAGTCTGCGGTACTACATTTATCCAACGGTGACTGAAATAATCTTGTTACACATTGGTCTCGGCTGCAGCGTAAGGTACTGTCTATGATATCACATCACAATTTGAACTACATTTCTGCATTTGCCTTAATGTCTCACTTGTATGAAAATTGTTAGCAGAAGAACATTCGCTCTCAAGGGACCATGAATCTCGCAACTATACTGCACACTTCATTGCTCTTGTGAGTACCTCTTGCCTGTATGACCATACTTACTTCCATAGCTGTTTGATTATGTAGCATCACTGCACATGTTAGCCTCAGAATCGCCCATTTGGTGGACATTATAAGATCCGTATGGACTCTTACATAAATTTAGAATCAACCCAATGCTTTTGAAGAGGTTTAGCTCTGCAGTCCTCTTGTAAGGACTGAACGTGGTCTATCACCTGTACTTACATTATCAGCTACTCCTCTCGTCCCATAATATAAGAACGTTTTGTACAAGACACCGTTGTTCAAAACACTCTTGTATTATGGGAAGAGGGATTGGTTCATTTTGTAGCATTCTCGCATCTTATCTCCTCGCCCACCATTTACTAAAAAGATCGATATATATTTAATCTTACCAACAAGTAGAATACACAGAGAATGCCAGTGCAGAAGTGTAGCCCATTGCTCTTGTCAGTACATTTTGTCCTGTAACGCTTGTACTTCCAGGGATTGGTAGTTGATTATGTAGCATTAATCTACATCTTATATTCATTATCCTCTATCCCTTCCAGTATTATCATATCTATAATTACTCTCTACAAAATATAGAGTACAGGCAATGCTTATGAAGAAGATTTTGTGCTGAAATTCTTGAGTTATCCTTCCCTTGACATGGAGAAGGGCATTATAAAGCCGGTGTTAACTGTTAATGTAAGTCAATCCTTCTAAAGCCTTTATCCTCAACTGCTGTTTAATTTGCTCATACTCCCTATCGTTTATTGCTGTTTAGTTTGCTGTTTCTACAAAAATGCATGTTTGTAAGAACCGTAAGTTCTAAGTTTTACTTGTAAAACCAAATTCCTTATTCATACCATGCACATTACTTGATACTCCCTATATGTATGCTTGTTTTTGTGGATCTATAATCCAGTGTGTGGTGAGGCAGCCCACGTTTGCACCTTGTCATCTCCTGTTTTATCTTACTGATGTGGCTGATGATATGAACAACATGTCATGCACATTATCCAAAATAGATACAATGATTTTCTTTGCCCTTCATCTATGCTTGTTATGTTGACATGGTAATCCAATAGTGTGGTGAAGCTCCCCGCATTATGAACAGTGCCAAATTATGCTATTGATATTTTGAACATACTCTTTATTTTCTAATTTGAAATTGATAGAATTGATGAGATGTTATCATCTTTGTTTATACACGCAAAACATGTCATCTCTCCGCTTTGTTTCAGGTGATATGCCCGATGGCATGCACAAGTCTCGTCAAGGTGTGAGACAAACCCAACATATATTGCAGCAAAGAAGGCAAAACATCTTGAAGATAGTGAGACAACCCCAAAGTCTTGTCTTGATGTAGTGTTCAAGTTACTTGAGACTAACAATGACAAGCTCACGAATCGTTGTTCAATCGGTTCGACTTCTTGAGTCCCAAGTTCTAGCAGAAAGACATTCGCAACTCAACTTCGACTTGAAGTCCTATTCTAAGAAAGATTGCAGAGAACACCAATGAGAACCTCATCGCTAAACAGCTACACTGGAAGCTATGACCAACATGCTAGGCGGTCTCACAGCCTTGCTCAAGAACTTCTTGCAGAGCCCCCACAAGGCTAACCTTTCTTGAACTGTCTTGAAGTGGTCTCGGTTCAAGATTATTTTGTTACGCTGCAATGGTGCCCGCTTTTGTAATCTGCTTCTTCGTTGCGCTTTATGATCACCGGTGGCGAACTTCGATGCCCAGTGGATGTAATATACCTTAAATCCTTTATTGTATAGTGTAGGTTTATTCTTAGTTACTATGCTATAATTTCTTTATTGTATAGAGAAGGTTTGTTCTTAATTCCTACTAGTTACGCAGCAGCCTGAAATGAACCCCGGCCCATGATTGTGCGAATCAAATCACGGGCTTTTAATAGGCCAAAATTGTCTCGGTCCTTATTTGGCCCAATCGATATCGGTCATGAAAGGTGTCGGTGCAAACCGGCCGTAGTTAGGCCCAACTATATGACGGGCTTTTAACAGACGAAATGAATATAGGGCCGAAATGTTAAACGGGCCCTTAACAGGCCAAAACTAATATCAGGCCCAATTACTAAGTGGGCCTTTAGCAAGTGGGCTCAAAAGCATAGTGTCCAGTTGACGGGCCGAATCTGATATGGGCCATAATTGAGCCCAAAGCCTCTTAAAGGGCCAGACCTGATCTGTGCCGTAATTTGGCCCAGAACGTGGTAGGCTTTTAACGGGCCGGATCTCATATGGGCCACTATTAGGCCCGGCGCGGCAGGCCATTAATGGACCGGATCAAATATGGGCGGCATTTGGCCCAAAACATGGCAGCCGCTTAATGGGCCGCCTACTAGGGTCCTCAAAATCTTGTGGGCCTACATCCGGCCGCCCATTAATGTCGGCGAAATCTCGTGGGCCTTTAGCTGGGCCGGCCCATTATGACCCACAAGAATCTTGTGGGCCTTTACCTGGGCCGGCCCATTATGGCCCGCAAAATCTTGTGGGCCTTTAGTTGGGCCAGCCCATTATGGTCCGCAAAATCTCATGGGCCTTTAGCTGGGCCGGCCCATTATGGTCCACAAAATCTTGTGGGCCTTCAGTTGGGCCGGCCCATTTAAACTTGATGGGCCGGTCCACGTGTCAACATGTCATAGGCGCGTCTCGGCCATTGGATGAGTGACACCAGTGCCAACGCGGACCTGACACGTGTCTCCTCCAGCCAATGATGATTTTACACATGGAGGACCCCCATTGGTCGGGGCTGTTAACGGGTTATCGGATCCAAAACCCGACCCGATAGCTTAACGGTGTTCCGTTACGGTGGATGCCATGTGTCGGTCACCCTTGACGAAAGCACTTCTGTGACGCGCGATTTATCATCATGGAAGTGGACACTTCCGTGATGATAATTTTGGTAATGTCATGGAACACTTCTACGACAGCATAGGTATAACTATCTTGATTCTGTCATAAATTTTTCATGTATGTACATGCATGACAAAAAATGCGACCTACTGTGACAAACACGTATCATCACGGAAGTGTATTTTTTTGTAGTGGATGGGTACAACGGGACTAATGGAGGAATGAGTTGGGTGACGAGTACAACAAAGAGGAATGGAGCTGAAGGTGGCATGACGACCAGATTATGAAGGAGAGCAAGATGATATTGGTGTTTGCTGAGTCAATAGTGTGTACATAACTATCCCGTAGCATTACTATTTTGTTAAATTTGTAAGTGAGACTGAAAATTCAATTTGGCCCTCGGGCACCTATGCTCTTGCTTCCAATTTACAAAATTTCCATTTGTAGAAAAAAGTAAAAAAACGCTAGAAAATTCACACTATAGTAATCTGCATGTTTGTTGAGCCTATAAATATTCATAAAATAATTGAAATTAATGTAGTTTGTGCAAATTTAAAGGATTGGTCATATTTCTACATATTTCTATTTGCATTTCGTTCACTGGTTCTTGTTATTTTTGTACAGTATGCATATCTCATTGTTATTATTTTTAACCTTTTGATTCTCCGGATGAGTATTTGTGCTGCACCGGGAGTGCCCTAAGAGCAAAAAGGTTGGGTTTGTACAAGATAACATTTGTTTGAACACACTCATAACCTGTGTGCGACATACATGATGTAAGTTATAATGATGATTCGACAAATATCTCTTTGTCTAAGTTTGTTATATATCCCGTGGCAACGCACGGGCATTCGACTAGTTGTAACTAATGAGTTAGTTGCGGGATGATGTATTATGGGACGAGTGAAGAGACTTGCCGGTAACGAGATTGAAGTAGGTATTGAGATACCGGCGATCGAATCTCGGGCAAGTAACATACCGATGACAAAGGGAAGACCGTATGTTGTTATGCGGTTTGACCGATAAATATCTTCGTAGAATATGTGTGAGCCAATATGAGCATCTAGGTTCCGCTATTGGTTATTGACCAGAGACGTGTCTCGGTCATGTCTACATAGTTCTCGAACCCGTAGGGTCTGCACGCTTAAAGTTCGATGACGGTTATATTATGAGTTCATGTGTTTTGATGTACCGAAGGTTGTTCGGAGTCCCGGATGTGATCACGGACATGACGAGGAGTCTCGAAATGGTCGAGACGTAAAGATCGATATATTGGACGACTATGTTCGGACATCGGAATGGTTTCGAGGAGTTTCAGGCATATACCGGAGTACCGGGGGGTTACCGGAACCCCCAGGGGAGACTAATGGGCCTATTGGGCCCTAGTGGAGAAGAGGAGGGGCGGCCAAGGGCAGCTGCGCCCCCCCCCTAGTCCGAATTGGACAAGGAGGGGGGCGGCGCCCCCCCTTTCCTTTCCCCCTCTCTCTCCTCCCCTCTCCTCTCCTACTCCCACTTGGAAGGGGGGAGTCCTACTCCCGGTGGGAGTAGGACTCCTCATGGGGCGCGCCTAGGGTGGCCGGCTCCCTCCCCCTCCTCCACTCCTTTGTATACGGGGAGGGAGGCACCCCTTGGGGACACAACAATTGATCTTTTGGATATCTTAGCCGTGTGCGATGTCCCCCCTCCACCATAATCCACCTCGATAATATTGTAGCGGTGCTTAGGCGAAGCCCTGCATCGGTAGCAACATCATCATCGTCACCACGCCGTCGTGCTGACGGAACTCTCCCTCAAAGCTCGGCTGGATCAGAGTTCGAGGGACGTCATTGCTACCTCTTGAGCACTGCGTTGGATTTCCTTGAAGAGGAAAGGATGATGCATCAAATTAGCGTAAGTATTTCCCTCGATTTTTGAGAACCAAGGTATCAATCCAGTAGGAGGCTACGCGCGAGCCCTCGTACCTGCAAAAAACAAATAACTCCTCGCAACCAACGCGATAAGGGGTTGTCAATCCCTTCACGGTCACTTACGAGAGTGAGATCTGATAGATATGATAGGATAATATTTTTGGTATTTTTGTGATAAAGATGCAAAGTAAAATAAAAGCAAAGTAAAAAAGCAAAGGCAATAATAAAGTGTTGGAAGATTAATATGATGAAGATAGACCCGGGAGCCATAGGTTTCACTAGTGGCTTCTCTCAAGAGCATAAGTATTTTACGGTGGGTGAACGAATTACTGTTGAGCAATTGACGGAATTGAGCGTAGTTATGAGAATATCTAGGTATGATCATGTATATAGGCATCACGTCCGAGACAAGTAGACCGACTCCTGCCTGCATCTACTACTATTACTCCACTCATCGACCGCTATCCAGCATGCATCTAGAGTATTAAGTTCAAGAAAACAGAGTAACGCCTTAAGCAAGATGACATGATGTAGAGGGATAAATTCATGCAATATGATAAAAACCCCATCTTGTTATCCTCGATGGCAACAGTACAATACGTGCCTTGCTGCCCCTACTGTCACTGGGAAAGGACACCGCAAGATTGAACCCAAAGCTAACCACTTCTCCCATTGCAAGAAAAACCAATCTAGTAGGCCAAACCAAACTGATAATTCGAAGAGACTTGCAAAGATAACCAATCATACATAAAAGAATTCAGAGAAGATTCAAATAGTGTTCATAGATAATCTTGATCATAAACCCACAATTCATCGGTCTCAACAAACACAGCACAAAAAGAAGATTACATCAAATAGATCTCCACGAGAGAGGGGGAGAACATTGTATTGAGATCCAAAAAGAGAGAAGAAGCCATCTAGCTACTAACTATGGACCCGAAGGTCTGAGGTAAAACTACTCACACTTCATCGGAGGGGCTATGGTGATGATGTAGAAGCCCTCTGTGGTGGATGCCTCCTCCGGCGGAGCTTCGGAACAGGCCCCAAGATGGGATCTCGTGGGTACATAAGGTTGCGGCGGTGGAATTAGGTTTTTGGCTCCATTTCTGATCGTTTGGGGGTACGTAGGTATATATAGGAGGAAGAAGTACGTCGGTGGAGCAACAGGGGCCCACAAGGGTGGAGGGCGCGCTCAGGGTGGGGGCGCCCCACCTCGTGCCCTCCTCGAAGCTTCCTTGACTTAGGGTCCAAGTCTCCGGATCATGTTCGTGAGAAAATCACGCCCCGAAGGTTTCATTCCGTTTGGACTCCGTTTGATATTATGTTTCTTGAAACTCAAATAGGCAAAAAACAGCAATTCAGGCTGGGCCTCCGGTTAATAGGTTAGTCCCAAAAATAATATAAAAGTGGGTAATAAAGCCCAATATTGTCCGAAACAGTAGATAATATAGCATGGAGCAATCAAAATTATAGATACGTTGGAGACGATCGGGCATCCCCAAGCTTAATTCCTGCTCGTCCTCGAGTAGGTAAATGATAAAACAGAATTTTGATGCGAGTGCTACTTGGCATAATTTCAATGTAATTCTTCTTAATTGTGGTATGAATATTCAGATCCGAAAGATTCAAGATAAAAGTTCATATTGACATAAAAATAATAATACTTCAAGCATACTAACTAAGCAATTATGTCCTCTCAAAATAACATGGCCAAAGAAAGTTCATCCCTACAAAATCATATAGTTTAGTCGTGCTCCATTTTCGTCACACAAGAATGCTCTCATCATGCACAACCCCGATGACAAGCCAAGCAATTGTTTCATACTTTGTTAATCTCAAACTTATAAACTTTCACGCAATATATGAGCGCGAGCCATGGACATAGCACTATGGGTGGAATAGAATATGATGATGGGGGTTATGTGGAGAAGACAAAAAGGAGAAGATCTCACATCAACGAGGCTAATCAATGGGCTATGGAGATGCCCATCGATTGATGTTAATGCAAGGAGTAGGGATTGCTATGCAACGGATGCACTAGAGCTATAAATGTATGAAAGCTCAACAAAAAAAACTAAGTGGGTGTGCATCCAACTTGCTTGCTCACGAAGACCTAGGGCACTTGAGGAGGCCCATTGTTGGAATATACAAGCTAAGTTCTATAATGAAAAATTCCCACTAGTATATGAAAGTGACAAAACAAGAGACTCTCTATCATGATGATTATGGTGCTACTTTAAAGCACAAGTGTGGCAAAGGATAGTAGCATTGTCCCTTCTCTCTTTTTCTCTCATTTTTTTTGGGCCTTCTCTTTTTTTTTTTTGAATTCCTCACTTGGGACAATGCTCTAGAAAATGATGATGATCACACTTCTATTTATTTACAACTCAATGATTACAACTCGATACTAGAGCAAATTATGACTCTATATGAACGCCTCTGGCGGTGTACTGGGATATGCAATGAATCAAGAGTGACATGTATGAAAGAATTATGAACGGTGGCTTTGCCACAAATACTATGTCAACTACATGATCATGCTAAGCAATATGACAATTATGAATGTGTCATGATAAACGGAATGGTAGAAATTTGCATGGTAATATATCTCGGAATGGCTATGGAAATGCCATAATAGGTAGGTATGGCGGCTGTTTTGAGGAAGATATAAGGAGGTTTATGTGTGAAAGAGCGTATCATATCACGGGGTTGGGATGCACCGGCGAAGTTTGCACCAACTCTCAATGTGAGAAAGGGCAATGCACGGTACCGAAGAGGCTAGGAATGATGGAAGGGTGAGAGTGTGTATAATCCATGGACTCAACATTAGTCATAAAGAACTCACATAATTATTGCAAAAATCTACAAGCCATCAAAAACCAAGCAACACGCGCATGCTCCTAGGGGGATAGATTGGTAGGAAAAGACCATCGCTCGTCCCCGACCGCCACTCATAAGGAGGACAATCAAAGAACACCTCATGTTTCAAATTTGTTACATAACGTTTACCATACGTGCATGCTACGGGACTTGCAAACTTCAACACAAGCATTTCTCAAATTCAAAACTACTCAACTGGCACGACTTTGATATTATCACCTCCATATCTCAAAACAATCATCAAGCATCAAACTTTTCTTAGTATCCAACACACTCATAAGAAAGCTTTTACTATTTTTGTATACCTAGCATATTAAGATTATTCAAGAAAATTACCATGCTATTTAAGACTCTCAAAATAATCTAAGTGAAGCATGAGAGATCAATAATTTCTTTAAAACAAATCCACCACCGTGCTCTAAAAGATATAAGTGAAGTGCTAGAGCAAAACTATATAACTCAAAAGATATAAGTGAAGCACATAGAGTATTCTAATAATTTCCAAATTATGTATGGCTGTCTCAAAAGGTGTGTACATCAATGATGATTGTGGTAAACTAAAAAGCAAAGACTCAAACCATACAAGACGCTCCAAGCAAAACACATATCATGTGGTGAATAAAAATATAGCTCCAAGTAAAGTTACTGATGGAAGTAGACGAAAGAAGGGATGCCTTCCGGGGCATCCCCAAGCTTTGGATTTTTGGTGTCCTTAGATTATCTTGGGGGTGCCATGGGCATCCCCAAGCTTAGGCTCTTGCCACTCCTTGTTCCATAATCCATCAAAAGATTTCACCCAAAACTTGAAAACTTCACAACACAAAACTCAACAGAAATCTCGTGAGCTCCGTTAGCGAAAGAAAATAAAAGACCACTTCAAGGTACTGTAATTAAATTATTCTTTATTTATATTGGTGTTAAACCTACTGTATTCCAACTTATCTATGGTTTATAAACTATTTTACTAGCCATAGATTCATCAAAATAAGCAAACAACACACGAAAAACAGAATCTGTCAAAAACAGAACAGTCTGTAGTAATCTGTAACTAACACAAACTTCTGGAACTCCAAAAAATCATCCAAAATAGGAAGACCTAGGCAATTTTTTTATTGATCAGCAGAAATTGGAATCACTATTTTATCACGTTCTGGTGATTTTTAACAATTGTTTTCGTGAACATAAAGTTTCTGGAAATTACAGCAAGATCAAATAACTATCATCCAAGAAGATCCTATAGGTTTAACTTGGCACAAACACTAATTAAAACATAAAAAAACATCTAACCAGAGGCTAGATCAAAGATTTATTCCTAAATAGAAGCAAAAGCAAAAATAAAAACGAAAAATAAAATTGGGTTGCTTCCCAACAAGTGCTATCATTTAACGCCCCTAGCTAGGCATAAAAGCAAGGATTCAGGATAGATCTAGGTATTGCCATCTTTGGTAGGCAATCCATAAGTGGCTCTCATAATAGATTCATATGGTAATTTTATTTTCTTCCTAGGGAAGTGTTCCATGCCTTTCTTTAATGGAAATTGGAATCTAATATTCCCTTCCTTCATATCAATAATTGCACCAATCGTTCTAAGGAAAGGTCTACCAAGAATAATAGGACATGAAGGATTGCAATCTATATCAAGAACGATAAAATCTACGGACACATAATTCCTATTTGCAACAATAAGAACATCATTAATTCTTCCCATAGGTTTCTTAATAGTGGAATCCGCAAGGTGCAAGTTTAGAGAGCAATCATCAAAATCACGGAAATCTAGCAAATCGCACAAAGTTTTGGAAATAGTGGAAACACTAGCACCCAAATCACCTAAAGCATAAAATTAATGATCCTAAATCTTAATTTTAATAGTTGGTTCCCACTCATCATAAAGTTTTCTAGGGATAGAAACTTCCAACTCAAGTTTTTCTTCATAAGATTGCATCAAGGCATCAACGATATGTTTGGTAAAGGCTTTATTTTGACTATAAGCATGAGGAGAATTTAGCACGGATTGCAACAAGGAAATAAAATCAATTAAATAGCAAATTTCATAATTAAATTCCTTGAAATCCAAAATAGTGGGTTTAGCAACATCTAGGGTTTTGATTTCTTCAATCCCACTTTTATCAATTTTAGCGTTAAGATCTAAAGACTCCGAAATTTTGGAACGCCTTCTAGGTGAAGGTGGATCATATTCAGTCCCATCATTATCAAGATTCATATTTCAAAACAAAGATTTAATAGGGAACACATAAATAACTTTTAGATCTTCATCTTTATTTTCATAAGAACTAGAAGAACACGCTTTAATAAAGGCATCTTTCGTAGCACGCATCCTAGCGGTTCTTTCTTTGCACTCATCAATGGAAATTCTCATGGCCTTGAGAGACTCATTGATATCATGCTTAGGAGGAATAGATCTAAGCTTTAAAGAATCAACATCAAGATAAATTCTATCAACGTTCCTAGCCAATTCATCAACTTTAAGCAATTTCTCTTCAAGCAAAGCATTGAAATTCTTTTGCGAATTCATAAACTCTTTAACACTAGTCTCAAATTCAGAGGGCATCTTATTAAAATTTCCATAAGAGTTGTTGTAGTAATTTCCATAATTATTAGAGGAATTACTAGGATAAGGTCTAGGATTAAAGTTTCCTCTATACGCATTGTTACCAAAATTATTCCTACCAACAAAATTCACATCCATAGATTCATTATTATTCTCAATCAAAGTAGACAAAGGCATATAATTAGGATCATAAGAAACACTCTTAGTAGCAAATAATTTCATAAGTTCATCCATCGTTCCACTCAAAACATTAATTTCTTCTATCGCATGCACTTTTTTATTAGTAGATTTTTCGGTGTGCCATTGAGAATAATTAACCATAATATTATCTAGGAGTTTAGTAGCTTCTCCTAAAGTGATTTCCATAAAAGTGCCTCCCGCGGCCGAATCCAAAAGATTTCTAGAAGCAAAATTCAATCCGGCATAATTTTTTTGTATAATTATCCACAAATTCAAACCATGAGTAGGGCAATTACGTATCATTAATTTCATCCTCTCCCAAGCTTGTGCAACATGTTCATGATCAAGTTGCTTAAAATTCATAATATCGTTTTAAGAGAGATGATCTTAGCGGGAGGAAAATACTTAGAGATAAAAGCATCTTTGCACTTGTTCCAAGAATCAATATTATGTTTAGGCAAAGACGAAAACCAAGCTTTAGCACGATCTCTAAGCGAAAAAGGAAATAGCTTCAATTTAACAATATCATTGTCCACATCTTTCTTCTTTTGCATGTCACACAAATCAACGAAACTATTTAGATGAGTAGCGGCATCTTCACTGGGAAGGCCGGCAAATTGATCTTTCATAACAATATTCAACAAAGCAGTATTAATTTCGCAAGATTCAGTGTTGGTAAGAGGAGCAATCGGAGTGCTAAGGAAATCATTATTGTTGGTATTGGTAAAGTCACATAATTTGGTATTATCTTGAGCCATCGTGACAGACAAGCAATCCAACACACGAGCAAACAAAAAGCAAGCGAGAAAAAGGCAAACGGAAAAGAGAGGGCGAATAAAACGGCAAGGGTGAAGTGGGGGAGAGGAAAACGAGAAGCAAATGACAAATAATGTAATGCGGGAGATAAGGGATTGTGATGGGTACTTGGTATGTTGACTTTTGTGTAGACCTCCCCGGTAACGGCGCCAGAAATTCTTCTTGCTACCTCTTGAGCACTGTGTTGGATTTCCTTGAAGAGGAAAGGATGATGCAGCAAAGTAGCGTAAGTATTTCCCTCAGTTTTTGAGAACCAAGGTATCAATCCAGTAGGAGGCTACACGCGAGTCCCTCGTACCTGCACAAAACAAATAACTCCTCGCAACCAACGCGATAAGGGTTGTCAATCCCTTCACGGTCACTTACGAGAGTGAGATCTGATAGATATGATAGGATAATATTTTTGGTATTTTTGTGATAAAGATGCAAAGTAAAATAAAAGCAAAGTAAAAAAGCAAAGGCAATAATAAAGTGTTGGAAGATTAATATGATGAAGATAGACCCGGGGGCCATAGGTTTCACTAGTGGCTTCTCTCAAGAGCATAAGTATTTTACGGTGGGTGAACGAATTACTGTTGAGCAATTGACAGAATTGAGCATAGTGATGAGAATATCTAGGTATGATCATGTATATAGGCATCACGTCCGAGACAAGTAGACCGACTCCTTCCTGCATCTACTACTATTACTCCACTCATCGACCGCTATCCAGCATATGCATCTAGAGTATTAAGTTCAAGAAAACAGAGTAATGCCTTAAGCAAGATGACATGATGTAAAGGGATAAATTCATGCAATATGATAAAAACCCCATCTTGTTATCCTCGATGGCAACAATACAATATGTGCCTTGCTGCCCCTACTGTCACTGGGAAAGGACACCGCAAGATTGAACCCAAAGCTAAGCACTTCGCCCATTGCAAGAAAAACCAATCTAGTAGGCCAAACCAAACTAATAATTCGAAGAGACTTGCAAAGATAACCAATCATACATAAAAGAATTCACAGAAGATTCAAATATTGTTCATAGATAATCTTGATCATAAACCCACAATTCATCGGTCTCAACAAACACACCGCAAAAAGAAAATTGCATCGAATAGATCTCCACGAGAGAGGGGGAGAACATTGTATTGAGATCCAAAAAGAGAGAAGAAGCCATCTAGCTACTAACTATGGACCCGAAGGTCTGAGGTAAACTACTCACACTTCATCGGAGGGGCTATGGTGATGATGTAGAAGCCCTCCATGGTGGATGCCCCCTCCGGCGGAGCTCCGGAACAGGCCCCAGATGGGATCACGTGGGTACAGAAGGTTGCGGCGGTGGAATTAGGTTTTTGGCTCCGTTTATGATCGTTTGGGGGTACGTAGGTATATATAGGAGGAAGAAGTACGTCGGTGGAGCAACAGGGGGCCCAAGAGGGTGGAGGGCGCGCCCTGTGGGGTGGGTGCGCCCCCCTACCTCGTGCCCTCCGTGAAGCTTCCTTGACTTATGGTCCAAGTCTCCTGGATCACGTTCGGTGAGAAAATCACGTCCCCGAAGGTTTCATTCCGTTTGGACTCCGTTTGATATTCCGTTTCTTCGAAACTCTGAAATAGGCAAAAAAAACAACAATTCTGGGCTGGGCCTCCGATTAATAGGTTAGTCGCAAAAATAATATAAAAGTGGATAATAAAGCCCAATATTGTCCAAAACAGTAGATAATATAGCATGGAGCAATCAAAAATTATAGATACGTTGGAGACATATCAGTCATCGAGTTGAACGTGTGCAGAACTCGGAGGCGCCGTACGTTCGGTACTTGATCGGTCGGATCGTGAAGACGTACGACTACATCAACCGCGTTGTGCTAACGCTTCCGCTTCGGTCTCACGAGGGGTACGTGGACACACTCCCTCTCGTTGCTATGCATCACCATGATCCTGTGTGCGTGGAAATTTTTTGAATTACTACGCTCCCCAACAATGGGAAGAAGTCGTCGCTGCCGCCGCCATGAAAAGCGGTCCCCAAAAATCTGATCGCACCTCTCCCGTACAGGATCACGAGAGGCGGGGTTCCGGAGGCGTCTGCCTGACTATATAGTGCGGGCCGGATAGGACGTGGGGTACCGAGTCATCACGATCCAAAAGAATCAGAAACGGTTCATTAATTAACTTGTCCGTTAATTATTAATTAATGACTCATTAATTTTTCCGAGCAGCAAAAATATAGACAACGTGGATAGCTCTGTCCTCGGCTCGGCTCAATCCCGCAACCCGCGGCGCGGCACAGCGAGGCGAGGGAGGAGGAGGAGCGCGCATGTAGGTCTCCTCTTCTCATGCTCATACAAGTGGTAGAAGAGCTCACCTTGTGAAATGGTGCAACGCTCTCTCAACTTCCGTGGTGGGACTAAACTCTAGTCTCACTCACTCCACTCACATGTGTGCACGAATAGGCCAAGAGAATTTTAGAATTTTAGTTGAGCTTTGAGCCAAAGGCCTACTAGCAAAATTCCAACGAATTCTCCAGTTTCTGTCACGTCTGCATTATAAATGGATCGACCTACCGTTGAGCGTACCTGCCAATCCAAATGAAAAACCGAACACGCATGTTCGCTTGGCCGACCCAAATAAATAAAAAGCGGACAGAATACACATTCGTTTGGTTGGCGAGTTGGAATTGCTCTAAGGAACGATTGCGCCGAGGGGATGGGACGTGGAGTTTCTGCACCCGAGCTCATATGAGCTCGGGTGAACAGTAAAATCGAAAAAAAATCAAAAAAAAAATTTAATTTTTTTTTGGTAGAAACATTGACAAAAGTTGTAAGTGCATGCAAAAATTTGTCATGAAATTACATTTCTAAAGGCGTGGCAAAAAAAACAAAATCGGTACTCTGAAAATGCTACTTTCAAAAGCATTTTGGAGGCTGAAATTGTTTTTTTTTTGCCACGCCTTACAGGAATGTGATTTCATGATGAATTTTTGCAAGCACTTAGAACTTTTGTCAATGTTTCTCTGAGAATTTTTTTGAAATTTTTTGAATTTATTTTGATATTTTTTCGATTTTACTGTTCACCGAGCTCATTTGAGCTCGGGAGCAGCAAGCCACTTTCGCGATGGGATGTTAATTTCCAGCAAGCATGTACTCCTACTACACTAGTCTACATACTTATCCTGATGGCGTGGGAGAAAACAGAAAACGATAGCGGCCCGCGCGTGGTACACTGTGGCGCTAGCTAGGTGATGCGAGGGCAGGGAGGCAGGCAGGCATGCATGCATGCAGTCCGTAGACGTCTCGACGTACCTACCTCTGCGTGTGCGGTGGAGCGATAGATCGATCGATGTGATGCGTGTCCGTCAGCCTGAGGCGTGCAAGCATTATTGCACGAGTGCGTGCATGCAACCACCTGACACCAGTAAAGAATTGCGGCTCGTACGCAGTCACCTTTTTCATTATCCACCATTACTTTAATAAGGCCGGAGAGAGTAGACAGTGCCACTGTTGCATGGATCCACAAGCGAAGCGTGGGTCTGCACGTACCACACCCGCTTGAGCCGGCCTCGTCGACATCGGTCCATCGTTCGGACCGGACCTTAGCTGCCTGTAAGGTACATGTCGTTATTCATCTGGCTGCTCTTGGACAGCTAGTGTTCGGTCGCTTTTCAGCAGCTATTCTTCTTCACAAACTTGGAGGACAATGAAGGCGGCCGTCAGCTAATATCAACCGTAATCACAGGCTATCCATTGCTAGAATCAGTATTTGTGGAGCTAAGATCGCTGTCGACTTGTTTATTGAATCAAGAAATTATACAGCGAACGACTTTTTTTCCCCTATAATTCGGTACGAGTATGGCTCCAGCCAGTTGCCCTAGAGTTGCATTCTTCCTTGCACCAAAACGTATGTGTCCTCCAAGTCCAGGGGCTCTTCAGGGCATCTCCAGCCGCGCCCCCAACAGGCCCCCCCGGGCCACTTTTTCGGCGCCGGCGTAAAAAAATGGCCAACAAGCGTTCCGGACGCCGAAAATCGCTTGTTCGGATCTTTTTTCGCCCGGCGGTCACAGTCAACCCGCGCCATTGGGAACTGTTGGGGCTCCGCGCTAGAGAAAAGCACACCGCCCACACCGGCTGGGAAAAGTCAAGATTTTCTTCCCGACTCGCCTCGACCCCGCGCCCGCCACCACTAGCTATATTCGCGACGGCCGCCTACTCTCGCTAGATAGCCATTCCCGCCGAAAATAGCGGTAACCGCCGCAGCAGCCCTCCCGCAGCAACGGGCATTTCGGCCGTCGCTTCCGCCGCGGAGGTGCTGTTTAACGGCGGGTACACGCCACCGAGCGCAAGGTGTTCGGCGTTTGACTGTGTCGGCGATGGACTCGGATAAGGAGGAAGAGCTCGCCGAGTTCTTTGGAGGAGGAAGCCGCCGCGACGCCCGTGAAGAAGAGCATCCGATGGTGCTCGCCGTCCTCGCCCACCGGCCGGGCGAAAGCAATAAAAAGCCGCGTCGAGGTGGCTCGGCGCCGGGCGGTGAAAGCAAAGAACCGCATCGCTCGCAAGGCTATCGTGATGCTCTACTCCGACTACTTCGCCGATGCTCCACTTCATGGCGAGAGAACATTTCGGCGCCGTTATCGGATGAGCCGAAAGCTCTTCCTCGTGATTGTGAATTCCATCCGGATTTCGACAACTACTTCAAGTGCAAGATGGATTGCACCGGCGCTCTTGGATTCACCTCCATCCGTGGTGCACGACAATGATGAGGATGCTTGCATATGGAGCTCCGGTGATTCATCGGGCGACTATGGGCGCATGGTCGAGTCCACCAAAGATAGAGTGTTTCTACAAGTTCTGCCGGGCGGTGGTGGCGGTGTTTGGGCCACAATACTTGAGAACACCCAATGCGGAAGACACCGCCGGATCCTAGCCTGTAATGCAGCAAGAGGATTTCTGGGATGCTTGGAAGCATCGATCGCATGCATTGAAATGGAAGAACTGCCCATTTGGTTGGCGGGGGATGTACAAAGCGCCAAAGGCGGTTGCGAGTGGTGCTTGAGGCGGTAGCCACACAGACCTCCGGATTTGGCACTCCTTCTTTGGTATGCCAGAACTCACAATGACATCAACGTCTTTGCGGCTCTCCTGTTTTTGCCAAGCTCGTTGAGGGCCATTCTCCTCCGGTGAGCTTCGAGATCAATGGGCACCAATACAACAAAGGGTACTATCTAGTGACGGCATCTATCCGAGATGGTCGACATTTGTGAAGACGATCTCAAACCACGTGGCGGGAGGCAAGAACGCTGGTTTGCGAAGCTTCAGGAGGCTTGCGGGAAGGATGTCGAGCGGGCATTTGGTGTGCTCCAATCTCGATTCGCCGTTGTTCGGTACCACGCCGGACCTGGTCGAAAGATCAAATGTGGGAGATCATGACTTGTCGTGGTCATCTTGCACAACATGATCATCGAGAGCGAGCAAGAAGACCAGTGTTTGACATCGAACCATACTACTGTGCAGGTCCTCTAGCCAAGTTGATCACCACCACCGCAACTTGGACCGCCTATCTTAGTATGCGTCGGAGATCCGAGACTCACAGTGCATCATCGATCGCAGAAAGATCTGATTGAGCACCTATGGAGGCTCAAGGGGACGCCACGATGAAATACGAAGTTTTATTTGTTGAACTATATAATTTGTATTGAACTATTTGTTGTTGTAGTATTTTGTTGAAGTATTTGATTTTTCTGTGATGAAATATGTGATAAGGAATAATTGTGTTGATAATTGAACGCCGAGACACGGCGAAACCACGCCGAATATGGGCATATTCTCGCCCATATGGGCCGTTTATTCGTCGAAATTGGGCTGCAAAGTGGGCCAATTTCGACGCCCGACGACGATCACAAGCAAAACCGCCTTCATGCATTGAAACAGATCACCGGCCGTCCCTCAGGAAGGCGATTTATATCTCGTCCCGAAGGCTAACGGCCGGAGACGCCTCATGGACCCAGAAAGGCAAAGAAACAGGCACACGTGACATGGTCACGCAAGTCAATGGTAGCACGGTAACCAGAATAAGAAAACCATTAACCCAGTCCCACCACGTACGTACGTACGTACCAGAAGAGCCGCACCCGCACAATTAGCACTTGGTCGTTTGCTACCAGTACCTAGGCCCGGCGCCCAACGCAGCCACTGAGTATCAACCTCGGATTACCCTGTTGTTTATCTGCACATGATGCAAAGTGTGTTCACTGTTCGTTTGATCAATTTCATATCTGTTGAGACGCGCGACAAAACTAAACCCGGCTGCCCGAGCGAGTCCCGGGCGCCACAGATGCACCATGCATGTGGTAAGTAAGAGACGTATATATGATTAGCCCGGAGTATCTAATTGAACGGAAGCGCGTGCATCGTGACTTCGCGGCACCTTCGTTCCGTCCCTGCGCGCATGTGAGGATTTGTCGGCGCGGATGATGAGAAAGATAGCGAGCTGGTACTGGTAGTGTGTCTGCGGTTAATTATCCACTTGGCGACAGGGATCGCGTAGCTTTCTTGCCTGCTAGCCGAAAGCGATATATGGCACGCCTCTGTTGGAGGAACACAGTGTGAACATGCCTTCTGGCCTTGTTAGGCTGATTAATTTAACCTAGTCTAACGTGGCCCATTCGTGTAATAAGCTGGACAGCCTGATTAACCTAATTCCACTCCACGCTCGGCATGCATGAATAATGAGAGTTGTATATGTGTAGCCTCGCCAGCTAGTTAGCCATAATCATCAGTTTGGCTTAAGCATTTTGGTACATCTCAGCCTCCTTGAATTACTTGCAGCTCGTGAAGTACTAATTAAGCCTATAAAACTGTAATGTAAGGAAACATGCATGTTGTGATCTACCGAAGTATGCACAGCGCCGCGCTTCAGTGGTGACAGCTTGATTAAACTTAAACAAAGCTAATTTTGTTATTATGCTAGTCACAATGTATTAGCATCATACATATACTATCTACTCCCTCCGTCCCATAATATAAGACGTCCCATAATACTTTTAGCTAAAACTTTGCAAGATCATCAAAAGTTTCATGATGTTCGATGTCCCAAAGTTTCAGATTTTTTTAACTTTTTTATTTGTTTTGAATTCACTGTTCATATAGGGTGTAGAGGCACACCGGGGGCTGAAAATTCTATCTCTTTTTGCAATCTATAATATAGCTTGCAAAATGTCTTATATTGTGAGACGAGGGAGTAGATATTTTTTGCTAAGATGACACACAACTAGTAAATGAGAAAAGAGAGAATTGAATATCATGATATGATACCGTCCGGATTTGACAAATAAAATATAATTTGTATGCCAAAAAACTAATGTTATTGGATTCAGTGACGTAGCTAAGGGGTGGCCAGGGTGGTCCATGGACCACCCTGAAATTCCCCCATAGCTTGTGTATAGTGTAGTAAAAAATATTTTTTTTAAAATAAACAAAACTTGTGTAAATATTTCTATTACCGGACCACCCTGGCAAATCGGGCTGGCTACGCCACTGATTGGATTCATATACAAAAGATGTTTTAGATGATATGTACTATATTGATGGTATGTAACTTATTTTATGCTAGTTAAATTAAAGGTCAAAGTTTGACCCGGAATACAAGGGGTCCTAATAAACTTGGACGGAGGTAGTATCTACATTACAATAAATAATGTCACTATTTTACACAGTTATGATTCTATGCACCGTGAAGATGGATCACACACTATCATATGCATGATACTAATATATGATATTTTTCATTGTGACCAGCCTTAGCCGGGTATGAATCGCTAAGCCTGTCTGTCCGAGTTTATTTCTGTGACATTCTTTCTTGATGTTATATTATGAGCTCCGAAGTACTGCCTTGGCATATATATGTAATCGAATATGTCAATTGTAAAATTTCGTGGTCAGGCTTCTCTTCGCCCACAGAGTTAATAACGTAAATACCCCAATAATCTGCATATAGTCATACGTGTACTAGGACTAGAGGAGTACTACAATACAGGTAGCAGGAGGTGATATTGCGTGTGTTGGTAGGAGAAAAGAAAAGTTGGGGAGCAGCGGTGCATGGAGATCCGTGCGTGGCAGAGCGAGGCAGCTTTTGTGTGCACGTGGGATTGGACTTGTCCGAGACCCACCAGCCAATTCAATTCATGATGCGTTGCCACCTGGACCATGCTGACTCGGACTTGGTGTACCCGTCAAACGCAAAGGATCCGCATCCGAGGCGCGTTGCGGAACCACATTTCTTGCTGGGCCTGCCAGCCCGGCCCGACTAGTTTAAATGTGACCAAATACGAAACTGAGCTCGTTAGTGTAGTTTCAAGTATTTGATTCTCGAGAAAAAACTTTGTTCAAGTATTACCCCTAATTTTTTTTGTTCAAGTACTGGTCATTATTGTTTCTCACGTAGGAGTACATTAGTTAGTTGATTATAAACAAACTTGAGTTTGTTCCTGGTAGAACCTTTTTCACTTGTTTGTCCGTCGGCGTGAAGTTTGTAACGTGACCCCGGCCGGCCGGTCAAAAAGATGGTAGTGGTCCGTTGTGGTTGTGGGTGAGTTAGTTAAAAAAAAAGCAGGAAAAGATGACCGGCACGGCGCCTTTGCTGCCTGATAGCCGGCACGGTGCCTAAGGAGAATAATGTGACGCCTCGCACTGGAACCTTTTTCATCTTTTGGGGGGTCTGCCGCTGCCCACTTCCCACTTGCATGCCACGCCGTTTGCTGTAGGTAGCTTGCTAGGTTCCGACATCTCCGGTCAATATACGTACTATTAGGTGTGATGCACATCGGTAACCAGTTATGCGTTTGTCTTGAGCAGATCGGCAGGTTAGGCTGAATCTGAGCTGGCTAGCTCACTTCTTCAGCTTAACTTGTCCCTTGGGCACTTGATCTCAGCTTGAATCAGTAAAATCTGTCCCAGTTCTAACAACAACTGTGATCGATTATACACTCTCAAGTTCAGACCGAGATTATCTGACGGTTACACGGCCTGAAGTAACACTAGTTTTTATAGGCCTGTGTCATCATCGTTTACGACGTATCGATAAGTTTTAACTAAGGTGCAGAGTAGCAAGTTTTTTTTTTTTTTTTGAGAAGAGCAAGTAGTTAGTGAGGTGCAGAGAACTGGCGCGCTTGGTGCCAACTGTCCAAGACTTCCTGGGCTCTAAACTACAGTTTTGGAGTCCACTGTTACTAACGTATGCTACAAGCTGGGCGCAGAGGAATGGAATGGAATAGATACACTGTATTAGCGCGTGGCCAGCGCTAGCAGACAAATTAAGGAGAAGAAAAGCGCGACAAGGAGATCTGATCACTGGTCAAATTAGCCTAACTAACAGAAGAAGAATGTGCACACCCCACCCCACCCATAATGGATCTGATGTGCACGGGTGCACGAAGAGAATCTCCTCTGACAATATCATGTGGTCCACGAACAATTGTTAATATTCTTCTGCTCCAAAATAAGTTGCTTGAGTTTAGATAAATTTGTCTTAAAATTTAAGATAAAGTTGGTATAATTTATTTTAGAGGATGAAAGATTACTATTGTAGTATAAGTAGTAAATTTATCTGTATAGTATAGCGATGTTTTTGTATCAACGTGTTATATTATGAGCTCCGAGGTGCCTGCCATGTCATGTCAAGTCATGTCGTCATGCAGAGTTAGCTGCTACAAACCCTGCTATAAAATGCAAGCATTATCTTAATCTCTACCTGCCCCCACTAAACACCATAGTTGCAGTTCCAAGGACTCCCAAACTTCCATAACTAACACTTTGTTTAACTAGGCCGGGCGTGCGACCAAGGCTCCGAACATGGGATAGATGCAGATGACAGGCAGTAGTAGTCCTACAACCCAAACTCTCTCAAGTCTCCACCCTTTGCAGGAGCCAGACAGGAGTAGTAATAACAATAGAATTTAAGGCATTATTATGCTGATGAATAATGTATTGGCATTGGATTTTGGTACAATGTTGTAGTATGGTACTGTAAACTTGACTAACGGTCGGGGTGGGACCTACTCCCTCCGTTCAAGATGGTCGGAGTACACTATATCTATATATACTGCTAACGGACTCCAGGAATACCTCCAGCTCGTCTGGATTAGCGGACCGTTCCACGCTCCAAAGCTTAACGTTGGAGCACGGAGCATGAGACCTCCCGTGTGACAAGGAGATGTGTGCATTATGTCCTTGTTTTTTGCATGAGCATGCGGGGCAAGCATGCACGGTCTTCCATGGAGTTGAGATCCCCCAGATCGTTCGTGCGTGCAGTGGTCCGGAGGTCGCGAGGACACCGCAGCACCAACTATCCGTGTGCTTCTCTCGGAGACAACGTTGAATCATTATTTTTCGAGTTGAACGTTGAAAGATTTGATTTTACTCCCTCCGTTCCTAAATATTTGTCTTTCTAGAAGTTTTAAATGATGACTACATACGAAACAAAATGAGTGAATCTACACTCTAAAATATATCTATATACATCCGTATGTGATGACCATTTGAAATCTCTAGAAAAACAAATATTTAGGATCGGAGGGAGTAGTAGGTACGTAGCTGGTTTTAGCATATCAAAAGAAACTTGGATACATACGTTATTACAAATGGCAAATGCTATATCTCACTTATAGAGAGTCTTATTTCGGTCTCGCCCGAAGCGTCTACAGTTGTGGCCCAGCCCATTCACGCTAAACAAAATATACTAGAGAAAAAGAAAAAGAAAAAAAAAGGGGTCATGCGGAAGTCGATCTGCAATCCTGGCTGCAGCGTTGCAATGCTAGCCACTGGGAACATTCCGATTTGTGTTTAACTAGTAGTTCACCACCTTGTTGAAGCAATCGAGTCAGGTTTTCGGGTTTTTTTTTGTTTTTTTGTTTTTCGCCTGTTTTTCTTCGGTTCCTTTCTACGTTTTACTGTTTTCTATTTTCTTTGTTTCTTTTCGTTTTCCACTAGCTTTTTTCTTTTCTTCATTTTTCGTTGAGTTTTTTTTGTTTTCTTATCGTTTTCCATTGGTTTTCTTTTGTTTTGTCTCGGGTTTTCATTGTTTTTATACACATTTCTGGTATATATACAATATTTTTTTTATAATACACGTTAAGCATTTTTCAAGTACAAGATTCACATTTACTGAATACATGGTCAATATTTTCAATACACATTTAACATTTTTCAAACGCTTGATTAACACTTTTCAAATACCATATTAATATTTTATAATACATGGTCAACATGTTTTCAATACACATTTAACATTTTCTAAGTAACCGATTAACTTTTTAATACATGGTGAATATTTTTCCAATACAGATTTAACATTTTGTAAAAGCTTAATTAACATTTTTAGGTACCATATTAACATTTTTTAATACATGGTAAAACATTTTTCTCTACACTTTTGCAAAAACAATTCAACTCCTTAATTTGCATTTTTAAAATACAAGTTCAACATTTTTTTCAATACATGTTAACAATTTATCTATACAAATCTTACATTTTTTCAGTACTTGATTAAAAAATTCAAATAGTAGATCAATATGGTTTTAGTACATGGTCAACATTTTGTACATGCATTTAGCATCCTTCCAATGCTTGATGAACATTTTTCCAAAAACAGCTCAACATTTTTCTTTGAATACATGGTCAACAGTTTGTATACACATTTAACATATTTTAAATTTTTGATTTAAAATTTTCAAATACTTGATTGACAATTTTCCAAATAACTCTTTTTTTCAAATGCGTGTATTAACATTTTCTAAATACATAATTAAGTTTTCCACACATATTATATACATTTTGTATACATTTTACGTATAAATGACAAACATAATTTCTAAGTACATTTAACATTTTTAAATATTTTGTTAACATATTTTTAAAAGTTTTATTTAAAAAAATTGTGATATATTTATTTAGAATATCTGTAAGTATAAACGAAAGTAAAAAAATGAAAACAAAAAAAATGAGAATTTTTCAAAAATAAAATCGAGGCAGTGGCCTCCCACCCACTAGGCCGGCCCATACACTCCCGTGACTTCAGCGAGTCGGAAGGCTGCGCCGCGGCAAGCTGCAGGCGCCGGTTAAAGTGTAATTTGCAAACGAGCGACTGCAGCAGTCCGAGCTGGGCCGGCCCATTCTATTTCTTTTCTTGTTTGAACTGGGATTCGAACGCGCGTCCCACTCGTTACAACCGCTCCGCTCAAATCACAAGGCCATCGGTGCGGTAGTGCGCCAGTATATTTCCCTTCATCCTTTTACTAGTACAAATGCCCGTGCGTTGCACCGGGCGAAAAAGAGGCACGACCGTGCTTTCTGACATGAAGAAGCCACCTTAGCGTTCTTCATCTGTTTTTATGAAAGATTAGGTTTTCTTGGAATAGATTGTCTGTCATTTTTTTTTCTAAAAAATGCGGAAATTTCCTTATTTTTAATAAAAGGTAGCATTTTCATAAAAACTGGAACGCTTTTTTAAGAACAGTTATTATTTTTATGAAAATTTGTGCATTTCTTTGAAGAAGAACATTTTTTTAGAGCTTTCTTTGAAAAATTTTATTTTATTTTTTTGTACATTTCTAAATGGAATTTTTTTTAGTAATTATTTTTTGGAATTTATAACCTTTTTAAAAACTGCGGACAAATTTTTTGCAACCAAGAAAAGTGTGAACACGTGTAAAACTCTGACCATTTTTAAAAATATTTTTACCGTGTTGATTTTTTATAGATGGTTAGTTTTTTTAGGGGTTACAGACGGTTAGTTGTTTTGTTGGGAATAGTTTATTTATTTCTTAATTATTTCGGCTTGGACCAAACAAATCACTTGACCTAGACAGAAGGGACGCACGAACTCATCTTCCTTATCATACTTCTCGAAAGAAAATCTTCCTGCCCCTCAAAAAAATTCGGTTGCCTGCTTCTCAAAAGAAAAGCAGGACATCTTCGACATACCATAGTTGCTCTGTTCAGAAAGTCTCCTTTGATCTAAAAATGATATTCATCGCTGGATGCAAAATGAACGCTAAATGTATAACTCTAGGACCAAAAACATAAAGCATTGTAAGTCCGTTTCACAAAGCTATATATATATATATATATATATATATATATATATATATATATATATATATATATATATATATATATATATATATATATATATATATATATATATATATATATATATATATATATATATATATATATATATATATATTCAAAAAACATGTCAGCTAAGCTAAAAGGTCTCATCCATCATTGAAGGAAATAATTTTATATTTAAACATGCCAATTTTGTGGGCACTGCATCTCACTACAATTTTATTACTTCAGAGAGATAAGATACATGTAGATGCATAATGTTTCTTTCTCATGCCAATTAGCTAATCAACAGGGCACAAAATAGGGAGATAAACTATGGCAAGCAGGCAACTGAATTGACATAGAAACAACTTTGAATTTAGTTCAATAGTAATGGAAGGACCAGAATTAGTGAATCATAAACATGAAGGGTCGAAGCACTAAGTCAGCGTGTGCTCAGTTCGGTCACCATAATCTACTTTATCTTCGTTGTGGGTTAAATGATCATCTACTTATCTCGTAGTAAAAAATTCTTAGCAAGCCTGAATATTAATTAGATTATAGGCCAATCACTTGCTCCAAACTGCCTAGAACTTTTCAAAAAAAAATTACAGTGCCTATACTTTGAGCCAAATACTACTGTTCTTAAGACAACATTATTGAGTAATTAATCTTTCCAGTAGGCTTTTCACCAGTGACGTGTTATGTATTACTACTGAGAAATAGTAAATATGATAATAATAAAACTAAAATTTTGCAGTTGAAAACATGGATTATGTAGCAGACCAAATAGTCCTAAACCTGAAGCAAAATAGAACAAGGCATATAAAAGTATTCTGTAAGAAAAAAACACCATGCACACTCTTTTATTTTTCATCTGCAGATCTCAAGCATGGCATCCAAATAGAGTAGTCCAAAATCCATCTCCTCTTACAAACCCTTAAGAACCGAGCAATTAAACATCATGGAAAGGTAGAACTGACATAAATTCGTACCAAAATTTACCTGGCAGCTCCAAAAAGTTAACAGTCTTTCCCAAAAGACCATTGTTCCCTGCCCCTGTATGACATCTGCACCAAAATTACAAGAATAAAGAACCACTTTCTCCTCTAAACTTAATTAGCACATGTATCTCGTATGGATTGTGTTTACTCAACTTTGTTTAATCCGCTCACAGGAATAGAATCTTCTATAGGTATTAACCACAATCATGGCACTTGCAATGCCCACAATGGTATGGACCCATGTAACGCCCCGAGACCGATGCTCGAGAAGACTTCCATATATTCCGGGTTTCGCCGTGTGTTTCATTTGTGCCTGCCCTTTTTATTTTTGCATTGCATCATGTCATGCATTTCATCATTGCATCATCCGCATTGCATCCGCATGTTTTCATAAAACCCGTGCACGTTCGTATTTGCCGCGTCCCCACCCTTGCTTTCGTTGACCGTGACCACCTAACCTCTCTTGTCAGCTCGCAGCCCCCTCGCGCGCGTCCGTAAACTTACCCGAACCCGAACCGGTCTGTCGTTACCGATGGATCCGGATCATCCCCAAATATCTACAAAACATCACCGTTTTCTTATTTGGACTCTCCTAGTATATTTTTTCTCGATCGTCTGATTTAAATCGGAGGGCCCAAATAGCCCCTAACCAAAAATCCACTTGCTACATATGGACCCCCTAACCTAACCTAACCTGACCTAGACAAACCACCTAATTTCTAGGGATCCTACCCAGCGCCGCCACCATCTACATCGGGATCCTCCCTGATCCAAAATCCATCCCCTCCCCGACGCTTTGATCATTTCATCAAAGCGAATGTTCCAACTCCGAGATGCTTGCACCAGCCCATAAATGGATCGCTGGAGCTTGCATACTTTGTCAGCATTCTTAGGATCGACAAAACCCTCCGGCTGCATCATATACAGCTCTTCCTTAAGATATCCGTTAAGGAACGCTGTTTTGACGTCCATCTGCCAAATCTCATAATCATAGTATGCGGCAATTGCTAACATGATTCGGACGGACTTAAGCTTCGCCACGGAGAGAAAGTCTCATCGTAGTCAATCCCTTGAACTTGCCGATAACCCTTAGCGACAAGTCGAGCTTTATAGATGGTGACATTACCATCCGCGTCCGTCTTCTTCTTAAAGATCCATTTGTTTTCTATCGCTCGCCGATCATCGAACAAGTCACCAAAGTCCACACTTTGTTTTCATACATGGATTCTATCTCGGACTTCATGGCTTCTAGCCATTTGTTGGAATCTGGGCCCGCCATCGCTTCTTCATAGTTCAAGGTTCACCGTTGTCTAACAACATGATTTCCGGACAGGTTGCCGTACCACTGTGCGGAACGTGTCCTTGTGGACCTCGAGGTTCAAGAGCAACTTGATCCAAGTACCTTGATCATCATCATGAATTTCCTCTTCGCTGGTGTAGGCATCACAGAACATTTTCTGAGCTGCACTACTATCCTGTTCAAGAGGTAGTACTTCATCGAGTTCTACTTTCCTCCCACTTACTTCTTTCGAGAGAAACTCTTTTCGAAAGGTTCCGTTCTTGGCAACAAAGATCTTGCCCTCGGATCTTAAGTAGAAGGTATACCCAATGGTTTCTTTAGGGTATCCTATGAAGACGATTTTTCCGACTTGGGTTCGAGCTTTTCAGTTGAAGTTTCTTGACATAAGCATCACATCCCCAAACTTTCGAAACGATGACTTAGGTTTCTTCCCAAACCATAATTCATACGGTGTCGTCTCAACGGACTTAGACGGTGCCCTATTTAAAGTGAATGTAGCTGTCTCTAGAGCGTATCCCCAAAATGATAGCGGTAAATCAGTAAGAGACATCATAGACCGCACCATATCCAATAGAGTGCGACACGACGCTCGGACACACCGTTCTGTTGAGGTGTTCCAGCGGCGTTAGTTGTGAAACGATTCCACATTTTCTTAAGTGTGTACCAAATTCGTGACTTAAATATTCTCCTCCATGATCGATCGTAAGAATTTTATCTTTCGGTCACGTTGATTCTCTACTTCATTCTGAAATTCCTTGAACTTTTCAAAGGTCTCGGACTTGTGTTTCATCAAGTAGACATACCCATATCTACTCAAGTCATCTGTGAGAGTGAGAACATAACGATATCCTCCGCGAGCCTCAACGCCATTGGACCGCACACATCGGTATGTATGATTTCCAACAAGTTGGTTGCTCGCTCCATTGTTCCGGAGAACGGAGTCTTGGTCATCTTGCCCATGAGGCATGGTTCGCATGTGTCAAATGATTCATAATCTAAAGACTCCAAAAGTCCATCAAGATGGAGCTTCTTCATGCGCTTGACACCAATGTGACCAAGGCGGCGATGCCACAAGTATGTGGGACTATCGTTATCAACTTTACATCTTTTGGTATTCACGCTATAAACATGTGTAATACTACGCCGAGATTCATTAAGAATAAACCATTGACCATCGGAGCATGACCATAAAACATATCTCTCATATAAATAGAACAACCATTATTCTCGGATTTAAATGAGTAGCCATCTCGCATTAAACGAGATCCAGATACAATATTCATGCTCAAACTTGGCACCAAATAACAATTATTAAGGTTCATAACTAATACCGTAGGTAAATGAAGAGGTAGCGTGTCGACGGCGATCACATCGACTGAACCATTCCCGACGCCGATCGTCACCTCGCCCTTTGCCGCCTCCGCTTATTCCGCAGCTCCTCGCTGTGAGTTACAAATATGAGCAACGGCACCGTATCAAATACCCAGAGTTACTACGAGTATTGGTAAAGTACACATCAATTACATGTATATCAAATATACCTTTGGTGTTGCGGCCTTCTTGCCCGCTAAGTATTTGGGGCAGTTCCGCTTCGATGACCCTCCCTTGCAATAAAAGCACTCAGCCTCGTGCTTGGGTCCATTCTTTGACTTCTTCCGGCAACTTGCTTACCGGGCGCAACCTCCTTGTCATCCTTCTTGAAGTTCTTCTTGCCCTTGCCCTTCTAGAACTTAGTGGTCTTATTGACCATCAACACTTGATGTTCTTTCTTGATTTCAACCTCACGACTTCAAAGATAGAGAATACTTCAGAATGGTCTTTACCATTCCCTGCATATTGTAGTTCATCACAAAGCTCTTGTAGCTTGGTGGGGCGATCGAGGATTCTGTCAATGACCGCCTCATCGTGGAGGTTAATATTCAGTTGGGTCATACGGTTGTGCAACCTGACATATCTTGAGAATGTGCTCACCGATGTAACTGTTTTCCTCCATCTTACAACTATAGAACTTGTCGGAGATGTCATATCTCTCGACCCGGCGTGAGCTTGGAAAACAAGTTTCAGCTCCTCGAACATCTCATATGCTCCGTGATGCTCAAAACGCTTTTGGAGCCCCGGTTCTAAGTCAAAGCATGCCGCATCGAACGAGGGAGTAATCATAAGCACGAGACTGCCAAGCATTCATAATGTCCGGACGGGAGCGCCACCTAGCGGTCCTTCTAGGACATATTGTTTCTGGCAGCTATGAGGATGATCTCAAGTTCGGACCCAGTCCGTATAGTTGCTTGCCGTCATCTTTCAGCTTGGTTTTCTCTAGGAACGCGTTGAAATTCAAGTTGACATGAGCGTTGGCCATTTGATCTACAAGACATATCATTCAAAAGTTTTAGACTAAGTTCATGATAATTAAGTTCATCTAATCAAATTATTTAAATGAACTCCCACCAGATTAGACATCCTCTAGTCATCTAAGTGTTACACGATCCGAGTCGACTAGGCCGTGTCCGATCATCACGTGAGACGGACTAGTCATCATCGGTGAACATTCTCATGTTGATCGTATCTTCTATACGACTCGTGTTCGACCTTCGGTCTCCGTGTTCCGAGGCCATGTCTGTACATGCTAGGCTCGTCAAGTAAACCCTAAGTGTTTTCGCGTGTGTAAATCTGTCTTACACCCGCTGTATGTGAACGTAAGAATCCATCACACCCGATCATCACGTGGTGCTTAGAAGCGACGAACTTTAGCAACGGTGCACGCTAGGGGAAATACTTCTTGAAATTGTTGTAAGGGATCATCTTATTTACTACCGTCGTTCTAAGTAAACAAGATGTATAAACATAATAAACATCACATGCAATTATATAGTAGTGACATGATATGGCCAATATCATAAAGCTCCATTGATCTCCATCTTGAGGCTCCATGATCATCTTGTCACCGCATGACACCATGATCTCCATCATCATGATCTCCATCATTGTGCCTCCATGAAGTTGTCACGCCAACGACTACTTCTACTTCTATGGCTAACGCGTTTAGCAATAAAGTAAAGTAAGTTACATGGCGTTCTTCAATGACACGCAGGTCATACAAAATAAAGACAACTCCTATGGCTCCTGCCGGTTGTCATACTCATCGACATGCAAGTCGTGATTCCTATTACAAAACATGATCTCATACATCACAATATGTCATTCATCATTCATCACAACTTGGTCATATCACATCACATGACAATTGCTGCAAAAACAAGTTAGACGTCCTCTAATTGTTGTTGCATCTTTTACGTGGCTGCAATTGGGTTCTAGCAAGAACGTTTTCTTACCTACGAATAACCACAACGTGATCTTGTCAACTTCTATTTACCCTTCATAAGGACCCTTTTCATCGAATCCGCTCCAACTAAAGTAGGAGAGACAGACACCCGCCAGCCACCTTATGCAACTAGTGCATGTTAGTCGGTGGAACCGGTCTCACGTAAGCGTACGTGTAAGGTTGGTCCGGGCCGCTTCATCCCACAATACCGCGGAAGCAAGATAAGATTAGTAGCGGAAAGTAAGTTGACAAGATCCACGCCCACAACTAAATTGTGTTCTACTCGTGCAATAGAGAACTACGCATAGACCTGGCTCTGATACCACTGTTGGGGAATGTTGCAGAAAATTAAAATTTTCCTACGGTTTCACCAAGATCTATCTATGAGTTCATCTAAGCAACGAGACAAGAGAGAGAGTTTGCATCTACATACCACTTGTAGATCGAGTACGGAAGCGTTCGAGGGAGTGGTGATGATGGAGTCGTTCCCAACGTGATTCCGATCACCGATGACCAAGTGCTGAAAGGACAGCACCTCCGTGTTCAACACACGTACGGGACGATGGCGTCTCCTCCGTCTTGATCCAGCAAGGATGAAGGAGAGGTTGAGGAAGACAACTCCAATGGCAGCACGACGGCGTGGTGCGGTTGGTACTGGCAGTTCTCCGCAGGCTTCGCCAAGCTCGCGTGGAGAAAGAGAGGTGTTGGGAGGGAGGGCTGCGCCTTCAATGGTGTGTGCAGCCTCCCCACCCCTCTATTTATAGGAGGAGAGGGCAAGGGGGCCGGCCATCTAGGGAAACCCTAGATGGGGCGGCGGCCAAGGGGAGGAGGGAGGTGGCTTGCCCCCAAGCTAGGGGCGCCCCTTTAGGGTTTCCTCCCCATGCCCTAGCCGCATGGGCCTAGGTGGGGAGGTGCGCCCGGCCACCAGGGCTGGCCCCTCTCCCACACAGCCCATGTGGCCCCCGGAGGGGTGGCCCTCCCGTGGACCTCCGGAACCCTCCCGGTGGCCCCAGACATTACCGTATACCCCGAAACTTTCCGGAGTCCGTTTAACCACTTTCCATATATAAATCTTTACCTCCGGACCATTCCGGAACTCCTCGTGACGTCCGGAATCTCATCCGGGACTCCTAACAACATTCGGTAATCACATAATTGTCTTCCTAATAACCCTAGCGTCACCGAACCTTAAGTGTGTAGACCCTATGTTTTCGGGAGACATGTAGACATGACCGAGACGATCTCAGGTCAATAACCGACAGCGGGATCTGGATACCCATGTTGGCTCCCACATGTTCCTCGATGTTGTCATCGGATGAACCACGATGTCAAGGGTTCAAGCAACCCCGTATTCTATTCCCTTTGTCAGACGATATGTTACTTGCCCGAGACTCGATCATCGGTATCCCAATACCTCATTTAGTCTCGTTACCGGCAAGTCACTTTACTCGTACCGTAATGCATGATCCCGTGACCAGACACTTGATCACTTTGAGCTCAATATGATGATGCACTACCGAGTGGGCCCGGTGATACCTCTCCGTCATACGGAGTGACAAATCCTGCCTCGATCCGTGTGAACCCAATGACACTTTCGGAGATACCAGTAGTGCACCTTTATAGTCACCCGCTACCTTGTGACGCTTTGATACACCCAAAGCACTCCTACGGTATCCGGGAGTTACACGATCTCACGGTCTAAGGAAGAGATACTTGACATTGGAAAAGCTCTAGCAAAACGAACTACACGATCTTGTGCTATGCTTAGGATTGGGTCTTGTCCATCACGCCATTCTCCTAATGACGTGATCCCGCTGTCAATGACATCGATGTCCATAGTCAGAAACCATGACTATCTCGTTGACCAACGAGCTAGTCTACTAGAGGCTTACTAGGGACGTATTGTAGTCTATGTATTCACACGTGTATTACGATTTTCGGATAATACAGTTATAGCATGAATAAAAGACAATTATCATGAACAAGGAAATATAATAATAATGCTTTTATTATTGCCTCTAGGGCATATTTCCAACAGTCCTTACTCTGCCTTCTCTTCTCCCCATCTCACCTCCTCTCTCTCCCACGTCTCTTCTTCCTAGGAGACCGAGGCGCCACGACCATGGAGCACCGGCCGCCACGCTGGATCCTGACCTGATCCGCCTCGCCCCAACGTTCGCGGCTTCCCCACTTTCTGGAGCCCTGCCGCCGATGTCCTACATGTCTCGACCGGATCGGGAGCGCCGCCGCTCGATCGGGACCTGGACCTCGCCCTCCGTGACACTGAGCCTTTTCATCGGGCTTTAGATCGAGCGGCGGCGCTCCCGATCCGGTCGGGACATGTAGGACGACGGCGGCAGGGCTCCGGAAAGCAGGGAAGCCGCGGACGTTGGGGCGAGGCGGATCAGGTCAGGATCCAGCGTGGCGGCCGGCGCTCCATGGCCGTGGCGCCTCGGTCTCCTGGGAAGAAGAGACGCGGGAGAGAGAGGAGGTGAGATGGGGAGAAGAGAAGGCAGAGTAAGGACAGCACAGATTCCGGTGGTGGCTCCGGTCGGCAAATCCAGGTATGTGTCCCGATTCCTCTCCTCCCCGTAAAAAGTGTATCTCGCGTCGTTGCTAACTGCTAGAGATGCCGGTTCATCCTGTGGCCAACAACAACCTCCAGGTCGCGTGAGAGTTCAGTGGCATGGGCATGCTCTCCCTAATTGATTTTGTATCAAAGATTTTGTTCTAGCTTGTGGGCAACACCCATGAGTGTTGGAAGTACACGTTCTATATACATAACAGCTTCTCTGGTGACTTAGTCATCTAATGGTTATATACAATTTTAGCAACAGTGAATAGCCGCCTGATAGTTTTGTTATATGCTTCTAAATGTTCATAATGTGTAAAATGGATCAATTTACTTGAGAAGTTGAATCTGCAAAGTCTTGAGAACATTGACTATATACTCCAACACTGCAGGCCAACTCTTGGTAGATTTACAATGTGCTGCTGGCCTCTGAATTTTTTCTGTCGTGTAGCCGCTCCCCATCCCAGCGTGTGCTATCCACGGAAGCCGGCTCCTCCACTCAGGCCCTCCTCTGCAACGCCGATGAGGACGCTACTTCGTCTGAACCAATCTTCACGACCACGTGCAGGTATACACATGTGCTCCCCTGCCACCCCTGCACTGATTTAAGGCGAAATCCAATTGGGAGTTATTGATAGGCACCAATGTATTCTTGGTTCAGTTCCCCTGTCTTGTATTACGTTGATCCTTTTGGTAAGATCAAACTGAACATGCTGAACATCATTTGCCCAAACAAGCTGAACGCCTTGCCACATTATTGCCCAATTCTGTAAAATTGATCATAGTACTCCTGCTATCATGTCATGTTTGCTAATACTTATTGAGCTATAAAACGATGTTTTCTGTTTATAAGCTAGCCCTTCTTATTATGTTTCAGAAGATCGATAGTACCCATTACGTTACTACAGTTGAAAGGATCGATGTAGTTGACTAGAGGGGGGGGTGAATAGGCAACTAACAATTTTTAAGCTTTTCTTTACCAATTTAAACTTTGCAATAATAAAGGTTGTCTAGATGTGCAACTAGGTGGACAACCTATATGATGCAAACAACACAAGCACAAGAGCAAGCAAGGATAGGAACACAAATAAGCTTGCACAAGTAAAGGGATAAGATAACCAAGAGTGGAGCCGGTGGAGACAAGGATGTGTTACCGAAGTTCCTTCCTTTTGAGGGGAAGTACGTCTCCGTTAGAGCGGTGTGGAGGCACAATGCTCCCCAAGAAGCCACTAGGGCCACCGTAATCTCCTCACGCCCTCGCACAATGCAAGAGCCGTGATTCCACTATTGGTGCCCTTGAAGGCGGCGACCAAACCTTTACAAACAAGGTTGGGGCAATCTCCACAACTTAATTGGAGGCTCCCAACAACACCACGAAGCTTCACCACAATGGAACATGGCTCCACGGTGACCTCAACCGTCTAGGGTGCTCAAACACCCAAGAGTAACAAGATCCGCAAGGGATAAGTGGGGGGAATCAAATATCTCGTGGTGGAAGTGTAGATCGGCCCTTGTCACTAATCCCAGCAAATCAACAAGTTTGATTGGCTAGGGAGAGATCGGGCCAAAATGGAGCTTGGAGCAACAATGGAGCTTAGAGATAGAAGAGGTGGTCAACTAGAGGTAGAAGACGCCTTATATAGTCGTGGGAAAAATCCAACCGTTATCCACATGTTCAGCCCATGACGCGCGATACTACCGCTCGGGGCGCGGTACTACCATGAGGTTGCGCGGTATTACCGTGGCGGACCACGGTACTACATCATGGCAAAGAACACAGGCCGAACTTGCTCGACTAAAGGCGAGACTATCGCTCGCGGTATTATCGCTTCCCTTGCGGTACTACCGCAAGGCAGGCGGAGAGTCACGGCCGGGAAGGGCGCAGATGAAATAAATTACATCCGTGCCAACTTCCGCTGAACCCGAGGTGGTACATAAATCGACGCGGTACTACTACCGCTACTGGACGAGCGGTACTATCGTGGGGCGCGGATGTAAAAATTACATCCGCCCTACTACCGCACCGAGCGGCACTAGGCACTGGGAGCCGCGGTACTACCGCTCCAGAGGAGCGGTACTACCGTGACACCCAGCGGTACTACCGCGGGTACTTGCGGTACTACCACAAGTACAGCAGTAGTCGTTAGATTTCCGCACAACCAAGATAATGAAGGGAAACTCCAAAATGCAGGGAAAGGAGGGACAAGTGTACGTGTTGATTCCGCCCAAACCTTTCCGACGCGGACCCCCTCTTAATAGTACGGCTCTCCTACGACTCAACTCCACCAAAAAGAAATGTAGGACGACGCCGTCTTCAATAGTCTCCGAGGGGCACCGAATCGTCTCGTGCCTAGTGATGAACCATCTGAGGAACTCAAAGCATACGATTAGTCCATAAAAGTATCGCCATCAATCACCAAAACACTTACGGATAAATATGCCCTTACAATCTCCCCTTTTGGTGGATTGATGACAATACGGATTTGCACAAAGATACAATAATATAGAGCAAGGGCAAACCCTCCTCTCCAAAATATAGACGGCTCCCCTAGATGTGTGCACTGGATGAATGCTTTGGACTGCATAACACACGTACTAGGATCACCACTCCCCCTATATTTTAGAGACAAAGGCCCGAAGAATAACATCTAAGCAACATATAGCACAATATAACACAAGCTTGCTAAGATAGATAGAGTGCATATGTCTTACACCATATGAAGGAAAAGCAACTAAAACGAGGTTCAACCGAGAACGCAATAAACACACCAAACACGAACATGACACAAGACTCGCAAATCCCTATGCTCTCTCCCCCTTTGGCATCGAGACGCCAAAAAGGCAGAGAGGACACCTACACACAAGCGGTGGCTCAAGCAGCAGGGAACTCGTCCCAACCCTCTCCGTCGAGACTCCTCGGCGACAGGATGGACTCTCGACGCCCTCATCGTAATCAGTCCACCTGTAGCCTTGCTTCTCCATCCACTCGGCCTCTGGAGTGATGCGCTCCTCAGACCCGCCAGACACATCCTCACCATAGAGCTTCAAGATCTTCCTGTCCCGGCGACGACTCTCCTTGGACGCCACGTGAGTCCTGATCGCCCTTGGCTTGCATGCGAAAAGAGTCTTCATCTTGTCCTTCACTTCGTGGCCCATGAAGGCATAGAGGAGCTCGGAAGGCCTAGCAGCATGGCCCTCAAGAACATTCTCGGCCAAAGATCCTCCTCACCAACAAAGAGCCCTAGCAGCAGACGCCTCGGCACGAGTAGTAGTGTTGGCCCAGTTGGGTTTGACACGCAGACAGATGGGGTCATGGCGAATCCAGTCAGGGGAAAGGAACTCCTCACCAGGGAACATCTTCTCCCAGGTCCTCGAGATCAGCAGAAACAGATAGGGCCCGTATATAGGAACTTTGCGGTTGAACACCGCAAACCGAAGCTCACACCACATGATGTGTGAGACATCAAGTGGCTGAGTCTGAGACAAACGAGCCTCCTCACAGATGAGCATCATATCCACCATATAGGCATGGACCTCGTCCTTGTCACCAATACGAGGGAACAAGGAGTTACGGAAGATGCGGTACATGATATCCAGAAAAGAGTTGAGCACCAACCCAATCTTGCCACTTGGAAGCGTCTTCTCAACATAGTATGGTGCAAGCCTGTCCTTGTTGGCAGAGTCAGAGTTGGCATGGGGGCGAACACCCACGGGAGTGTCGAGCCCGTCATCAGGAACTTGGAGCAAATCCATGAACTCCTTCCAGGTAGCAGTCAGCTTACGACCATTGGTCATCCAGGTCATCCTCCTCTCCTCATTAGGGTGAAAGTATATTGAAGCAAAGAACTGACAGATAAGCTCAGGATCATAGTCAAGGTGAAAGGATATCACATGCTCAATGCCAAAATGCTCCACCAAGTCCAGAGCCTCTCCAAAGTAGGCACGGAACTTGTCCTTCCTCAAGTGATGCATGTCAATCCATTTCACATCCACATAGGTATTCTGCTTGTTCTTGATGACATCCAGATAGACGTTGGTTTGATGCTTGTTCCAAAACAGCTCACAACCCCTGACAGAGGAACGAGGGGTCACGTACGGGTCAATTTGCCTGAGACGGACGTAGTCAGATTGGGGCATCTCATCCATGCCCTTGGCGGGCTCCTTGAACTTGCTAGCAGTTGTCTTGACATGGCGCTTGGGGGCAGAGGAGCCCTCTGGTGCTTCACCTGGGTTGCGCAGATGCTTGGAGCCAGTGTCACGACTGGGATTGGACCGGCGAGAGCCACCACCTGAGACACACACGCAAAGCACCAAAGACGCGAAGAAGATCAATGCAAAGGCCACGATAAAGCACAAGAAACACATAGGAGACATACGAGAAAGTTGGCATGCGATAGGTGTGAGCCACGGTAGGACTGCCACTGCCTGCGGCACTAAAGCATTAGTACCGCTCCAAACGCGGTAGTACCATGCGAGATCACGGTAGTACCGTGGTTGGAGCGGAAGTAAAAATTTAGTGCCGCACAGAGCGCGGTAGTACCGCACCCGAAGGGCGGTAGTACCGCGCCATACGGGCGGTAGTACCGCGTCACAGCAGATCCAACTGGCGGTTTGAATCTGAAAAGAACCGCGAAACAACGGCGGTGCTACGGTGATCAGATCTAGCGCATGACAACAATACAAGTATAAATCCTATGTAATACCACGCTCCTTCATCCTATTCTTGCAGATATTAAGCCTATCAATCTCAAGAACACACAAGCCTCCCCCAAAACCTAGAAACACCAAACACCATCAACACGGAGAGGGAGTTGGGGAAAAACCTGGATCCATAGCAAGAGCACGTGGTGGGGAACGATCCCACCGGTCGGAATCACGGGAGGGCAGCCGGTGGAGGAGATCCGGCGAAGAACGCCGGTTTCGTTCTTGAGCAAGGGAGAGAAGGAGGCGGCATGGAGAGAGAGGACTGTGAATGGGTATGGGGAGTTAGAACTCCCCCTGCCCGTCCTTATCCCCACGCCCTCGAACCGGCGCGGTAGTACCGCGTATCATCGCCCACTCGGGCGGAAGTTCCGCACCGAGGCGGTAGTACCGCTCAACCAGGCGGCAGTAAAAAATTACTGCCATGTGGTAGCGGTAGTACCGTGCTCCCGCAAGCGGTAGTACCGTGGCAGGCTGCGGTAGTACCGCAGCTGGCCGCGGTAGTACCGTGAACTCAAGTCACCGTAAGTTTCAAAACGAGAAGAAGGCCTTTGCAAGGAAACTTTTCACACACAAGAAACCACAAGATCAAGCACAAACCAGAGGCAAAAGACAACAAGAAACCACCAAGCGACAAGGCCTCTCAAGGAGAGAGGGCGGTGGCCGAAGCCACCTATGTTTGAGTTGGATGGTATGGCACCGCGAAGAATTATCCTTGGGCCCATGACCAAAACTCGTCTTTGGAACACAAGTACCATAAAAAATGGCTAATGTGAAAGAGGTGATCGATTTATGCATAATGGGGGGAGGGAGAGTTCATTGAGAGAACAACACTCCCCCTATGTCCATGCCTACACCTAAACTAGACAACAAGTTGAGTGTGGTGGGGGGGTGCACGGGTTCAAGTCACATTGCTCAAATCAATGATATTTAGCTCATGCCTTAACTCGCGAAATCTTGCTTCATCCAAGGGCTTCGTGAAAATATCTGCAAGGTTATCATGAGTGTTGACATACTTGAGCTCGATCTCCCTCGCCTAATGTGATCCCGGATGAAGTGATACCAATCTCAATGTGCTTCGTCTTGAAGTGTTGCACGGGTTGAGAGAAATCTTGATGGCACTTTCATTATCACACCAAAGAGGCACTTTGTCACAAATGACACCGTACTCTTTAAAGTTTGCCTCATCCATAGGAGTTGAGCACAACAACTACCGGCCGCCACATATTCCACTTTGGTGGGCGAGAGACACACAACTTTGCTTCTTGGAAGACCAACTTACCAAAGAGCAACCAAGAAATTGGCACCTCCGAAGTGGACTTCCTATCCACTTTGTCTCCGCCAATCGAATCCGAAAATCCTTCAAGCTTGAAGTTTGCTCCTCTTGGGTACCATAAGCCAAAGTTTGGGGTATGAGCCAAATATGGAAGATTCGCTGACCGCCACATAGTGGCTTTCCTTGATCTTGACTTGAAATCGTGCACACATTCCCACACTCAACATGATATCCGGTCTAGATGCACAAAGGTAAAGCAAGGATCCAATCATGGAGCGATATACCTTTTGATCCACCGCTTACCATTGGGATCAATGTCAAGTTGGCACTTGGTAGGCATTGGTGTAGTAGCCGGCTTGACATCACTTAGCTTGAATCTTTTGAGCATGTCTTGAGTGTATTTGGCTTGGTTGATGAAGGTTCCTTCTCTTCTTTGTTTGATATCGAAACCAAGGAAGAACTTCAACTCTCCCATCGAAGACATCTTGAACTTGGAGGTCATGAGAGCGGCAAATTCCTCATTGAAAGCTTTGTTAGGAGAACCAAAGATAATATCATCAACATATAGTTGGCATACAAACAACTCCCCATTGACCTTCTTAGTAAAAAGAGTGGGATCGATTTGCCCCACTTCAAATCCACGATCTTGTAACAACTCGGTAAGGTGGTCATACCACGCACGTGGGGCTTGTTTAAGGCCATAGAGTGCCTTATCGAGTTGATACACATGATCCGGGAAGTAGGGGTCCTCGAACCCGGGGGGTTGCTTGACATAGACCAACTCATTAATAGGACCATTAAGAAAAGCACTTTTCACATCTATTTGTTGCAACTTAAAGTTGTGATGGGAAGCATAAGCAATCAACAAACGAATGGATTCAAGACGAACAACGGGTGCAAAGGTTTCATCGTAGTCGATACCCTCGACTTGGGAGTAGCCTTGTGCTACCAATCTTGCCTTGTTGCGAATGATGTTCCCATGAGCATCTTGCTTGTTCTTGGAGATCCACTTGGTTCCAATGACGTTGTGGTTCCCCGATGGCCTTGGCACCAATCTCCACACCTTGTTATACTCAAAGTTGTTGAGTTCTTCATGCATGGCATTGAGCCAATCCGAGTCTTCGAGCGCCTCATAGACCTTTTGGGGTTCAACACAAGATACAAACGCGTGATGTTCACAATAGTTTGCCAATTGTCTACGAGTGCTTACCCCTTTTCTTAGGCTTCCAACCACATTCTCCATGAGATGGCCTTTGGTGGTGAGTTTGGAAGCAATCTTGGCGCACGACGCCTAATTCCTCCTCGGAGGTGAGATGAGGAGGGTCACTTGATCATCTTGGCGCCGCCTTGAGCATGATCTTCATCTTGAGCATGCTCGAGGGAGAGAACTTGACCTTGGGCATCATTTGGAGTGTCATCATCGCCTTGAGCACGATCTTGCCCTTGGTCTTGTTCATGAGGTTGAGGGCCTTCACTTTGTTCTTCTAAGCGTGTGGGCCTTGGGTTGGTGATGGCTCCACTTGAGTGGAGCATTGTCCTTCTCCTTCGGCCACAAGGGGTTCCTCAACGGGTAGGATAAAACCAACACCCATTCTTCTTATGGCTTGAGGAGGAATTTCATCACCTACAACACAAGTGCCACTTTGCTCCACTTGGGAGCCGTTATTCTCATCAAACTCCACGTTACACGCCTCCTCAATAAGTCCGTGGATTTATTGAGGACATGGTAAGCATGAGAGTTTGTAGCATAACCAACAAATATGCCCTCATGAGCTCTAGCTTCAAATTTAGACAAACGAACACCTTTCTTGAGAATGAAACACTTACACCCAAACACCTGGAAGTACTTGAGGTTGGGCTTGTTGCCGGTGAGTATCTCATAAGGAGTCTTGTTCAAGCCTTTGCGGAGATAGAGCCGATTGGATGCATGACATGCGGTGTTGATGGCTTCGGCCCAAAAGTTGTATGGAGACTTGAACTCCGCCATCATGGTCCTTGCCGCATCCATCAACGTCCGGTTCTTCCTCTCCGCAACACCATTTTGTTGAGGGGTATATGGTGCAGAATATTGATGCTTGATCCCCTCATCACTAAGAAACTCATCCAAGGTGTAGTTCTTGAACTCGGTGCCGTTGTCACTTCTTATAGTCAAGATCTTTGCATTATGTTGACGTTGAGCTTCATTTGCAAAGTCGATGACGGTTTGTTGAGTCTCACTCTTCCTCTTGAAGAAGTATACCCAAGTGTATCTTGAATAGTCATCCACAATCACCAAGCAATACTTTCTACCTCCAAGACTATCAAAAGATGGTGGCCCAAAGAGATCCATGTGAAGGAGCTCCAAGGGTCTCTTTGAGTATATGATGGTCGTGGGAGGGTGAGCCTTCTCATGAAGCTTTCCTTCAATACAAGCACTGCAAGCACGGTCTTTGGCAAAACTAACATTTGTCAGTCCACGGACATGGTCCCCCTTTAGAAGACATTGCAAAGGTCTCATATTGACGTGGGCTAAACGGCGATGCCAAAGCCATCCCACGTCAACTTTAGCCATTAGGCATGTCGCGGTCTTAGTGGGTCGCTCCGAAAAGTTAATCACATAGAGACTGTTCTCGACATGCCCAACAAAGGCTACTTTAAGAGTCTTGCTCCACAAGAGGGCCACGGTATCAATGTCAAAGAAGGTAGCAAAACCCATGATAGCAAGTTGACGAACGGAAAGCAAATTGTATGCAAGGGACTCAACAAGCATGACTTTCTCGATCGTAAGATCATGAGAAATGACAACCTTGCTGAGACCCAATACCTTAGAATGTGATGCATCACCCCACTCGACATTGGTGGGCATAGATGGAATCTCTTGCACGTCCACCACCATGTCCTTGCTCCCGGTCATATGATTTGTTGCTCCACTATCGAGCAACCATGATCCCCACCGAAGCAAACCCTACAAGAGATCAATGCTTGGTTTTAGGTACCCATTTGGTAATGGGTCCTTTGATGTTAGTAACGAGGGTCTTAGGAACCCAAATAGACCATTCAATGTACTCATAAGAAGAACCAACAAATTTAGCATAAACATGCCCATCACTAGCACGGCACAACACATATGAGGGGTTAAAGTCACCGGCAATGTTCATGGGGATGACGTTGTCCTTCTTGGCATTGCCACCCTTTGCACGGTTCTTCTTCTTCTTGGAAACACCCTCTCCCTCCCTCACAAAAGTTTGCTTGAGAGGGGGAGGTTGCTTGGTCTTGTCATTCTTCTTCTTGCTCTTGGGCTTGGGCGTGAACCCAATCCCCTCCTTGGCCACAACTTCCTTTTGATTACTCAAAAGGTCGTTAAGGTTCTTCTCACCTTGTATGCATGTGACAAGGCCCTTTTCAAGTTGCTCCTTCAACTTAGCATTCTCCTCAACAAGATGCACATGCTCACAACAAGGGTTGGTAGCATTTGCATTATCAATCAATATCATATGAGGAAAGGTGGCTTTCTCCTTGGTTAGCTTCACTTGGAGTTGATCATGAGACTCTTTGAGACTAGCATGAGCACCCTTCAAGACTTTGTGAGCCTTGTTGAGAATGTCAAAGTCCTCGTTGAGTCTAGCAAGATCAACTCCAAGCTTTGCCTTCTCGGAGCTAAGCACACGAGACACAACAAGAGCATGATCAAGGTCTTTCTTTAATTTAGCATGATCATCGTTGTATGACTCCTCAAGAGCTAAACGAAGACCACGCTCTTCCTCAAGAGCATTGGAAAGATCCGAAATCTCATCGGCATAGTCACGACTATGCCCTTCCATCTTAGAGATGGTTTCTTCATGAGCCTCGATCATGACATTGGCTTCACCAAGTTGTTCCAAGAGAGCAATGAAGTGCTTCTTGGATTTGCCCTTGAGTTTACTCATAAAGATCTCAAACTCATTCTCCTCCACATTAGTCCCCTCATGTTCATCAATGCAATCCGTCAAGGAAGAATGATTGATGATGGTAGTTTTGATGTTGGGGGTTACCTTGTTGGTGGCTTTAGCCATGAGGCACTTGGCGGTGATGCTTTCATTAGGTGAATCGAAGAGAGACACCCCGAGGAGTCGTTGCAATGGCAACGGAGGCCATGGCAACCGATTCACCATCTTCATCATCATCATCATCCTCATTGTACTCTTCTTGAACCACCAAAGCTTTGTGAGGAGTCTTCTTGGTGAAGTTGCTCTTGTTGGGGAAAGACTTGGCCTTGTCCTTACGGATGAGCTTGCCACCATTGTCTTCCCTCTTCTCATATGGGCACTCCGCAACAAAGTGACTCACATTGCCACAATTGAAACAAGTCCTCACTCGTTGCTTGCCCTTAGTGCCACTTGAGTTGCTCTTGTTGAAGTTGGGCCTTGAGTTCTTCTTGCTCCAAAATTGCCTTGAAGCAAGGGCCATGTGTTCATGATAGTCATACTTTGTATCTTCGAGGTTGCTCTCTTCTTCTTCCTCCTCTCCATCTTCTTCGACACAAATCTTGGCCTTCAAAGCGAGGTTGGGCTTGTTTGCTCTTTGGGAGCGAAGCAGCGCATTGTCGGCGGTCTTGTCTAATATGCTCATAGCCACAAACTCATCCAACACATCACTTGAGGACAGGGTGTGGAAGTCCGGCCGTTGACAGATGACGGAGGACATGGCTTTGTGGTAGGGCATCATTGCCTTGAGGAATTTGCGCGTGATCCAGTTGTCATCCGTGTCCTTACTTCCATGATCCCAGAGGGAGGCTGCAAGCTTGGTTACTCTCCGATAGAGCTCACGAGGTTCTTCTTCTTCTTTCATTGCAAACTCATCGGCTTCATCTTGGACCACTTCATAATTGAACGTTGAATGCTTGCGCTTCCTCGATAAAGGAAACCACCTTGAGCCAAGCATCTTTGGCAAGGAGTAGGGCGGAGATGAGGGAGGTCTTCGGAAGGATTGCTTCTTGGATGATGAAGAGAGCATTCTCATTGAATTGATGGTCCACGACTTCTCTTGGAGAGAAATTGCTCGGATCATGCGGATAGAAACCTTCTTCAATGATTCTCCAAAGGTTAGTGTTCACATGATTTAAATGACGCTTAAAACGATAAACCCAAGAATCAAAATCCTCCTTTTATCAATCTTAGGTGGTGGACCGGCATGATTCAAATGAGTGGAAGGAATCGGTCCACCATAAAGGGAGGAGGTTGCACATGGGCAAAGATGCGGTGCCATTCTTACCACTAGACGAGGGGCTTTCTCACTAGTAGCTTCCCCTTATCGGAGTTAGCATCCGCTCCGTGTTGGCGGGATCACCCACTTTCACGGTGCGGTGGAAAGTTTAAGCCCTTCTAGGAATTCCTTAAACATGTCCTTGACCTCGGTCGTCATGGAGGTCTTCAATGTGTCCAACGCCACATTGAATTCCTCACGAGATCGAGGTACCCCATCTCCGTAGATGATATCGGATTCGCACCGAGTGCTCCCCACATCATCTACGACGCCAACCATACTCTTGGACGGTAAAGTCCTTAAAAGAGACGAGGCTCGATACCAATTGAAAGGATCGATATAGTTGACTAGAGGGGGTGAATAGGCAACTAACAATTTTAAGCTTTTCTTTACTAATTTAAACTTTGCAATAATAAAGGTTGTCTAGATGTGCAACTAGGTGGACAACCTATATGATGCAAACAACACAAGCACAAGAGCAAGCAAGGATAGGAACACAAATAAGCTTGCACAAGTAAAGGGATAAGATAACCAAGAGTGGAGCCGGTGGACACGAGGATGTGTTACCGAAGTTCCTTCCTTTCGAGGGGAAGTACGTCTCCGTTAGAGCGGTGTGGAGGCACAATGCTCCCCAAGAAGCCACTAGGGCCACCGTAATCTCCTCACGCCCTCGCACAATGCAAGAGCCGTGATTCCACTATTGGTGCCCTTGAAGGCGGCGCCAAACCTTTACAAACAAGGTTGGGGCAATCTCCACAACTTAATTGGAGGCTCCCAACAACACCACGAAGCTTCACCACAATGGAATATGGCTCCACGGTGACCTCAACCGTCTAGGGTGCTCAAACACCCAAGAGTAACAAGATCCGCAAGGGATAAGTGGGGGGAATCAAATATCTCGTGGTGGAAGTGTAGATCGGGCCCTTGTCACCCAATCCCGAGCAAATCAACAAGTTTGATTGGCTAGGGAGAGAGATCGGGCCAAAATGGAGCTTGGAGCAACAATGGAGCTTAGAGATAGAAGAGGTGGTCAACTAGAGGTAGAAGATGCCCCTTATATAGTCGTGGGAAAAATCCAACCGTTATCCACATGTTCAGCCCACGGCCTTGCGGTACTACCGCTCGGGGCGCGGGTATTACTGCAGGTTGCAATGGGTACTACCGTGGCGGACCACGGTACTACCGCAGCAGCAAAGACAGCCGAATTTGCTCGACTAAGGGCGGTACTACCGCTCATGGCATACTACCGCTCCCCTTACTGGTACTACCGCAAGGCGAGAGTCACGGCACGGAAGGCGCGATGAAATAAATTACATCTGTGCCAACTTCCGCTGAACCTGAGGTGGTACAAAAATCCGACGCGGTACTACCGCGCTGGACGAGCGGTACTACCGTGGGGGGCGCGGATGTAAAAAATTACATCCGCCCCTACTACCGCACCGGAGCGGCACTAGGCCTGGGAGCCGCGATACTACCGCTCCAGAGGAGCGGTACTACCGTGACACCTAGCGGTACTACCGCAAGTACAGCAGTAGTCGTCAGATTTCCGCACAACCAAGATAACGAAGGGAAGCTCCAAAATGCAGGGAAAGGAGGGACAAGTGTACGTGTTGATTCCGCCCAAACCTTTCCGATGCGGACCCCCTCTTAATAGTACGGCTCTCCTACGACTCAACTCCACCAAAAAGAAACGTAGGACGACGCCGTCTTCAATAGTCTCCGAGGGGCACCGAATCGTCTCGTGCCTAGTGATGAACCATCTGAGGAACTCAAAGCATACGATTAGTCCGCAAAAGTATCGTCATCAATCACCAAAACACTTACGGGATAAATATTCCCTTACAACAGTATAGTGTAATATGCAGAACCTGAGTTTTTGTTGCCAAGCAAATGTTTATGCTAATTCCCACAAGAAATTTGTGTTTGAAGAATTATTACTTTATTAGGGAAATATCTTTTATATGGCTTCATGAAATCAAATATGACACTAGATTTGCAGAATGACTAAGCGACATTGGAAATTGATTTAGCACTACCTCATTAAACATGAAGACTTATTCTTGATTTTGTATTGATGTTTCAGATGGAATTTTTCTCATATGACATCAGGGATGTAGGTTGATTGGGTGAACAAGCTTCCTGTGAAACATCCAGATCCCGGTGGCAGTGCCTCTGTTCAGCATCCCACGCGGCGACATCCTCCGGCATAATGGCAAACACCGGCAGGGAAGAGAGCAGAGCAGGAGGGTATTGGGTCCATACCATTGTGGGCATTGCAAGTGCCATGATTGTGGTTAATACCTATAGAAGATTCTATTCCTGTGAGCGGATTAAACAAAGTTGAGTAAACATCATCCATACGAGATACATGTGCTAATTAAGTTTAGAGGAGAAAGTGGTTCTTTATTCTTGTAATTTTGGTGCAGATGTCATACAGGGGCAGAGAACAATGGTCTTTTGGGAAAGCCTGTTAACTTTTTGGAGCTGCCAGGTAAATTTTTGTAACATCCCAAATTTCCTATTTGGAATGTTTTACAATTATAGCTAAGCATCTATGCATATTGTTTGAATTTGAGTGACATTTGAAGTTTCAGAAGTTTTTGAGTTGTTGGAATTTGAATTCAAATTTTCGCAGTTGAAATTTGTTTCAAAACTATGCCTGACAAATACTTGAGAAAAAGTATGAGAGGAGTAAACATGACACTCCAAATATGTCAGAAGAAAACTCTGCCAAAAAGTTTGAATTCAAATTTGAATTTTATTTGGGATTTTAGAAAAATGATTTTTTATAAAGTTTAAGTTTTGCCCCTGGAAAAATGTTCAAATTATAGGGAATATTCCCCTGATCATTTTGATATATATATGTCCTATATAAAATATTTATATTTAAATATATTTTCCCCCTTTCCCTAATTCAAAAAAAAAGAGACCCAGGCGCCAACCAGGCCAACCGGCCCAGCCAGCACCCAGGCGGCCCACCCATGGGCCAAGCCAACCAGCCGGCCCAGCCACCAGGCGCAGCCCACCCGAGCCGGCCAACCCACCGACACCCTGAATCCCTTCCGAATCGGTCAACCGACCGCAACGCCGCCTCCCTCTCCCGCTGACGGGTGGACCCCGCCACCTTCTTTCTCCCAACGCCACATCCCGCCGCCGCTCGCCGGAATCCCGACGAATCCGGGATCCCCTCGCCCGATCGCCCCTCGCCTAACCCCTCCTCCAAGCCTGGTGCCCCCCCTATAAATAACCCCGCCCCCGACCCTTTTCCCCACTTTTCCCCCTCGCCCGACCCCTCTCCCTCGCCGCATCGCTCGCCGGAGCCCGAGTGCGCCGCCGCGCCATTGCCGCCCCATCGGTCGCCTCGAACCTCCTCGAGCTCGCCCGAGTCCACCACCGAGTTCCCCTTGCTCCGCCGCACCCGCCGGAGGCCTTCGCCGTCGTCCCCGACCACCGGAGCCACCGGAGCCGTCGTCGCCGAGCCGCCGTCGACCATCGCCGTCGTCGCCGCCACGGTACGCCACCGGAGAACCCCGCTGCCGTTAGATCTAAAACCTAGGGTTGAGATTAGATCGCGAAGGGGTAGGTTTAGTTTTAAATAGACCGGTTTTTAGTTCCGGTTTATTCCGGTTTTATTAGGGTTTAGTTTAGACCGGCCGATCGGGTTATTTTCTGTTAAACCGCGTGCGTATTTTAGTTATATTACGCCCGAGCGCTAGATAGGCCCATTAGCCGGTTTTTACTTTTTAGTTATTTTTTTCGTTTCTGTTTTTAACAGAATAGTTTCAGTTTTGTAAAATTCATATCTTTTAATCTACTTAATATTTTTAATTGATTCTTTTTTTTGTTGGTTTGCAAATTTGTTGTAGTTTCTGTAGAAAATATGTTTAGTCATGTTAAAATTATTAGAAACTGTTTTATTTTAGATTTAGGCAGATTAGTAATTCTGCTATAAAATGAGTTAGGAATATTTTATTTTAGTGATTCTTTTTGTCACTACTTTGTTTTGACATTGCCTAACCGTAGGAATTTATTTGGGCATTTTAGATTTAATAAAAATAGTTTTAATCAAAATATTGTAGTTCTTATTTATTTAACTAGCTACTGTTTTCCTATTGTTTTAATTAGCAAATAATTTTATTTTTCATATGTGATAGTTTATTCTAGGTTAGTTTCGTAACTTTAGACCATGAACTTTTATTTACAATAAATAAAATTTTTATTTTATTTTTACTTGCTAGGATTGTTCTAGGCATAATAGGAGTTCTATAATAGCTTTTAATGTGATTCTTTTTGCTCCTAGTTGCATGATGAATTATTTTCTGTTAATTAGCAAAAACCCATGCTTAGGTTCTGTTAAGAAAGTTTTTGTTATGTAAAACTAGTTCTTAGTTGTTGTTTGATGTGGTGAAAACTTTGATTTGGATTTCTTCGAGTTTTCTTTGGTTTTGGATTCGATTGTTTTGTGTGTTTCATATTAGCAAGCTGTTATGTTAAGTGATCATATGTTTGTATGCTTATATGATTATTGTTTGCCTCGGTAGAATTTCCGGAGTGCGAAGCTTGCTACCACGAGTCCCTAGCTTTCGAAGATCGTCAGCAAGGCAAGTCATTGATCATATTTCTTTTACTATACCTATGATTTTATTGCATTAGAATTATACCTCCCCACCATGCATGCAGTAGGAGAATTTGAAGTTATGTTCTTGAGTAGTATCATGAGGTAGGATGAACCCAATTCCTTGTTACCATTGCCTCGGGGCGAAGTAGTTTATTTTTGCTATGCTCGTAGACGGGATTGGTTGAGTGAATTCATAAGGGAGATGTGAGAGTCAAGATGATGACAACCCCATGACTTCAAGCTCAAGATGGACTTCAAAATTCACTACTGGGTGGAGGACAGTTGACGGGCACCCTGGAGAAACCAGTGGTTGGCCGGGATGCATGGAGAAGTGCCATGACATCTTGCGGAAAGCTTCACCCAGCCACGAAGAGACGGATGGATACCCCATTGACGGAAGCTTACTGCAGCCGCAAGCCATTATGGGCTCGCTTGGTCAACCCTAGTTGTGACTCTGGCTGGGCGGTGCTACGAGATGTAGAAGAACGGTAGGATTGGATGGGTACCGGCGGGGCGGAGGAACTCTTCTAAGACCCTGTTGCTCGTCCGCCTTCAAACACCATGAAGTGCGAAGACTTAAAAGGAGGGAACGATTCTTGCGGGTAAAGTCATAAACCTCTGCAGAGTAAAGATCTAATCGATTAGCCGTGTCCCCGGTTACGGACAATTTGAGCCTCTGGAACTTGGAGTAATTCAGAAATCTCAACACCGAAATTAATAAATTAATTGAGGGGATTATTTAATAATTGGGAATGAGACATTGGTTGGCGGAACCATCTCAATAACTACCAACAATTTTGTAGTAATTGCAAACAAGTCCTTATTGTAGGGAAAACCGGCTTTTCAAAAACAATGAAACTTAGAGCTTCACAAATGAAATTGCATATAGTGTTAGTAATTTTATTATTGTTCTCTCTTCATGACTTGCGGCATATTCAAAATGCTGACCTACACGGCTGCAACGCCTTATGTTGCGAGAGGAGTATTCGATCGGAGTGAGGCTACGATCCGCGCTTGGCGATTGCCCTATGGAGTCGGATGGACTCGCTATTCTTCTACGCTTCGCAGCTTTATTTAGTTTATTTCTCATGAGTTGGCCTTGGCTGAATTTATTCTATTGTAATAAAGACTCGATATGAGAATCGTGTAATAAATTCAGGTGTGATTGAACTTTGATTATTTCATCAATGTACCGTGTGTGCCAAAGATGATCTTGGGATGGTATGCATACGTAGACTTGACCGATTTTGGGTCGGTCGCTACAGAGATGGTATCGAGCACACGACCGTAGGACGTACCCTAGGATCGGAAAGCCATAGGAAGAGACTATTTATTTTATATCCTTATCATTCCGTAATTCTCCCTGCTCATTTCGACTTCTCTCCGATTTTCAACATTCTAGATGGCGCGAGTTCACCCCGCTTTGCTACGGAGTTTTGCCACCAGATGAGACGATGCCTTTCGCAAGAAGCTGGTCCAGATCGTGAAGAAGCTGAAGATTGCTCGCCCTCGATCACCGGAAGCCTACCAATGAACTTCCGACGGATACCCGCTACAGGATTGAGGTGCACATTCCAGGGAGGACCTTCGGAGGACATTCAGAGCCCATTGACTTTGAGTTTACCGATTTCAATTGGATCCTCGAAAGAGACATGGCGATTTATCGTGCACTTGGACATCTTTGAGAAGAGTACATGGCCGAGCTCGACCCATCAGACCTCGCCATGATTTCTCGCAGAGCTAGGAATGGAGATATCATCCGTACCGTAGAGGACGACTCCATTCTCTCATATGTCCAAGACTTGGAGTGTCTCCTCGAGAAACGGGAGATCCGACTCGCCAGAAACTCAAGGTGCACAGAGGCTGTTGTTCCGTGAACTGAACCGAGGAGAAAGCACACAGACTTCCTTGACCATGAAGAAGAAATCATGGATTTCATGGAGAGAGTCGACAAGTGAAGATGGATGTTGCGCATTAGAGGAAAAGAAGGACTTGGGAGAAGACCTTTTCCGAGTGGAGATGACGGACCTCTCGTGAGCAATGATCGGATTATGAAGGAGCTCCACCAAGGAAGCCGCAAGAGGAGGCGCCGCATCGAGGACACCACACCGAGGACGCCGCACTGAGGACGCAAGGATAATTGATGAAGACATTTAGTCGACCGCCATGTTATTTTACTTTTGTCGCCGATCGCTTAGGCCGTTATTTTCGATTAGTCGTGAGAAATTTGTAATCCGAGATTGAACCATGTTTGAGTTGATTGAATAAATGATTGGTGTGATTATGATTGTGCATTCATATGGGTAGTGATATTTTCTCATTAGACCCTTGTTCTATTCTAATTTTCTCATCCACTCCAAAACACCAGATGCCTCCGAGACGTGACCCGGTCTCAACTTTCCGCCAGAGCTCACCCACCGATCCAGCAGAGAATGCCCTCATGCGGATGCTCATCCGTAACTGTAACAACAACAACAACAACAATCCACCGCCACCACCCCCTTTTGACAACTTGACCCACTTCCTAAGGCTGAATCCGCCAGTGTTCTCTAGCAGCACTGAGCCGATTGTGGCCGATGATTGGCTCCGCAAGGTCGGAAGGGAGTTAGCCACTGCTGGATGCACAGATGCAGAGAAGGTGCGCTTTGCCGCACATCAACTTGATGGACCTGCAGCCTCTTGGTGGGAGAGCTACACCGCCACCTATCCCATCGCCACCATTACGTGGGATCAGGTTCCAAGAAGCTTTCCGCACCGCCATGTTTCAGCTGGAGCCATGAGTCTCAAGAAGCGTGAGTTCCGCAACTTACGCCAGGGAACCGTCTTGTGGGCGATGCGTGGATGAGTTCAGCAAGTTAGCTCGCAATGCCCCGGATGATGTGGCCACAGATGCCGCAAAGCAGAGAAGTTTCTCGGGACTCAATGACGAGCTGGGTATGCAGCTTATGGTGGCTACCTTCACCAACTACCAGAGCTGGTAGACAAGGCCACCATACTTGAAGGCAAGTAGCAAGAGATTGATAGTCGCAAGCGGAAGTATGGTCGGGAAGTACAACTCGAGCCTCAGCAGAAGCCCGTTATGCCCCATACTGGAGGGCATACCCATCACACCCATGGAGGACATAATCATGGAGGACATAACCATGGAGGAAATGGGAACAACCGCAACCAGACAACAAGACGAGCAATGGAAACGGTAACGAAATCAGCATCGTCCCGCCTCATTCGTAAGGATCTGAGTCACATCACTGCTTCAAGTGCCGTAAAACAGGCACTATGCCACCGATCGCCGGAGGCCAAGCGGAGGAATGGAAACGGCAATGGAAGCTCAGCAAAGAAGCCCAACCCTTTTCCTCGTGCTCGGGTGAACCACATTGACGTGGAGGACGTCTATGATCAGCCGATAATCGTGGTTGGTAAGTTTTATTGAATTCACGTTCAATATTGGTACTCTTTGATTCGGTGCAACGATTCATTCATATCAAGGGTAGTTGTGGAAAAGTACGGTTGCCCACTAGAACCCTTAGAAGCCCTCTTCACGCCGGGCCCGCAGAGGAGAAATGATGGCGAGCTTAGGCTGTCATGCAACCTCAACATCGGAAACCACAAATTTCCCGCAGACCTCATAGTATTGGAAACCCGCACCTTGGATGTAATCCTAGGCATGGATTGGTTGACGAAGTTTGAAGGAAACATAGATCGTGCCCAAGAAGTCGATTCTCGCCACCACCCCGGAGCGTAAGAGGATCAAGTATGTATCCGCATCGAATCCCGATGAAGAATCAGTGCATTCCCTCACGGGAGTTGTTCAGAGGAAGTGCCAGAGTGCAAGATTTTCCCGATGTGTTTCCTGAGGAATTACCAGAATGCCACCGACGAGACATTGAATTTCTGATTGAGTTATTGCCCAAGACAGCCCCAAGGTCCAAAAGACCCTATCGGATGCCCCGAACGATTTGAAAGAGATCAAGAATCAAATTAATGAGCTATTGGAGAAAGGATATATTCGCCAAGCTCATCACCTTGGGGAGCCCCATTCTTTTGGTAGAGAAGAAGGATGGAACCACGAGAATGGTTAGGATTATCGTTCGTTGAACGACGTGACCATCAAGAACAAGTACCCTCTGCCGATGATTAATGATCTATTTGATCAGCTAGTTGGAGCCAAGGTATTCTCCAAGATCGATCTTCATCGGGTATCATCGATTGAAGATCCGTGAAAAGGATATACCCAAAACAGCATTTACCACGGTATGGTTTATATGAGTATACCGTCATGTCATTCGGATTGACTAATGCCCTGCATACTTCATGAATTTGATGAACAAGGTATTTATGGAATATCTGGACAAGTTTGTCGTGGTGTTCATCGATGATATACCGATATTCTCCAAGAGCGAGGAAGAGCATAAGGAACATTTGCGCCTAGTTCGAGAAACTCCGAGAACATCGCCAGTATGCCAAGTTCAAGAAATGTGAATTTTGGCTGAAGGAAGTCGGATTCCTCGGACATGTTATTTCAGGAGAAGGAATAGCATTGACCCGCCAAGGTTGTATCACCACCGATTGGCGATCACCCACCTCGACCAAGGAGATCCGCAGTTTTCTCGGACTCGCAGGATATTATCGGAGGTTCATTGAGAATTTCTCGAAGATTGCCAAGCCCATGACTAAGCTGTTGAAGAAGGACGCCAAGTACATTTGGACCGAGGATTGTGAAGCCGCTTTCTGTGAATTGAAGAAACGCTTTGGTTACAGCCCCAAGATCTGATTTTGCCGGACATACACAAGGATTACGGTATATTGTGACGCTTCTCGTCGGGACTCGGAGGAGTACTCATGCAGAAGGAAAAGTTGTAGCTTATACCTCCGCACAGCTACAACCCCACGAGATGAATTATGCCACGCATGATTTGGAGTTAGCAACCGTAGTGCATGCACTCAAGACTGAGACATTTCCTTATCGGAAACCGTTGTGATGTTTACACGATCATAAGAGCTTGAAGTATATTTTCACGCAAAAGAGTTGAACCTCGAAGAGGAGATGGCTAGAGTTAATCAAGGACTATGACATGAAGTTGCATTACCACCCAGGAAAGGCTAATGTTGTAGCAGATGCTTTGAGCCGTAAGAGTTATGTGAATACTCTCATAGCGGGAGGATTACCCCAGGAGTTAGTCGATGACCTCAGAGATCTCCGACTAGAGATAGTTCCGAGAGGATATGTTGCAACTCTGGAAGTTCAGTCCACTTTGGCCGAAAGAATTCGTGAAGCCCAGAAGTCGGACAAGGAAATTGATGAGATAAAGAAAAAGATGAATGAAGGAAAAGCTAAAGGGTTTCGTAAGGATGAATATTGAGCTATATGGTTCGAGGATCGTATTTATGTGCCCAATGATCCCGAACTCGTGAAGCTAATTCTTCAGAGGCTCATGATTCACCGTACTCGATTCACCCCTAACACCAAGATGTATCTGGATTTGAAGGAAAGTTTCGTGGACGGTATGAAGAAGGATATTGCCGAGTACGTAGCAAGATGCGATGTTTGCCAACGAGTAAAGGCGAACATCGAAGCCAGCAGGGTTACTTCAACCTTTGCCGATTCCCGAGTGGAAATGGGAAAACTTGGAATGGATTTTATCACAGATTACCCAGACCTGCTCAGGTTATGATTCCATCTGGGTAGTGGTTGATCGTTTGACCAAGGTAGCTCATTTCATTCCGTGAAGACTACCTATACCAGCGCTAAGTTAGCCAAGATATACATGACCAGGATCGTATGTCCGCATGGAGTTCCGAGGAGTATCGTGTCGATAGAGGAACACAATTTACCTCAAAGTTTTGGAATCGGTTGCATGAAACTTTGGGTACGAGGCTGGAGTTCAAGATGCTTTTCATCCGCAGCAGATGGATGCACCGAGAGAGTCAACCAGATCTTGGAGGACATGTTGAGAGCTTGTGCGCTAGACTATGGGTCTAGCTGGGATGATAATTTGCCATCGCAGAGTTCTCCTACAACAACAGTTATCGATCATCCAAGATGGCCCCTTCAAGCTCTATACGGAAGGAGGTGCGAAACACCACCGCTGTGGGATGGTGTTGAGATCGACCACTTTTCGGTTCCGATCTTATCGAGATTCCAAGAGAAAGTCAAGCTGATTCGAGATAGACTCAAGGTAGCTCGATCGAGGCGTAAGAGTTATGCCGACAAGAACGCAAGGAAGTAACTTACGGCGGGGAGACCGAGCATATCTTCGTGTGTCCCCACTTCGTGGAATCAAGAGGTTCGGTGTTAAAGGAAAGTTAGCACCCCGGTTCATTGGCCCCTACAAAATCCTCGAACGTCGTGGAGAAGTTTCTTACAAGTTGGAATTGCCGGAAGGATTGTCCGGAGTTCATGATGTCTTCCATGTTTCTCAGCTGAAGAAATGCCATGCCGACATGGCCGATATTCCGTTGAGAGACACAGTGCCCCTAGAGGTCATACAGCTGACAAAGGATCTCGACTTATAAGGAGAAACCCGTCCGAATTCTCGAGATGCGAACAGAGTCACCCAAAGAAGATCATCAAGTTTTGCAAGGTGTTTGTGGAGTCATCACTCCGAGGAGGAAGCCACCGGGAGCGAGAAGAAGACCTCCGCCGAGACCACCCGCTCCTATTTGCTAGCCAACCCGAATCTCGAGGGCGAGATTCATCTTAAGGTGGGTAGGTTTCTAACATCCCAAATTTCCTATTTGGAATGTTTTACAATTATAGCTAAGCATCTATGCATATTGTTTGAATTTGAGTGACATTTGAAGTTTCAGAAGTTTTTGAGTTGTTGGAATTTGAATTCAAATTTTGGCAGTTGAAATTTGTTTCAAAACTATGCCTGACAAATACTTGAGAAAAAGTATGAAAGGAGTAAACATGACACTCCAAATATGTCAGAAGAAAACTCTGCCAAAAAGTTTGAATTCAAATTTGAATTTTATTTGGGATTTTAGAAAAAAAGATTTTTTATAAAGTTTAAGTTTTGCCCCTGGAAAAATGTTCAAATTATAGGGAATATTCCCCTGATCATTTTGATATATATATGTCCTATATAAAATATTTATATTTAAATATATTTTCCCCCTTTCCCTAATTCAATAAAAAATAGAAAGAGACCCAGCGCCACCAGAATAACCGCCCAGCCAAGACTCCAGGCGGCCCACCCAGGCTAAGCCAACCACCTGCCCACCACCAAAGCGCAGCCCACCCGAGCCGTCCAACCCACCGACACCCCGAATCCCTTCCGAATCGGTCAACCGACCGCAACGCCGCCTTCCTCTCCCGCTGACGGGTGGACCCCGCCACCTTCTTTCTCCCCACGCCACATCCCGTCGCCGCTCGCCGGAATCCCGACGAATCCGGGATCCCCTCGCCCGATCGCCCCTCGCCAAACCCCTCCTCAAGCCGGGTGCCCCCCTATAAATAACCCCGCCCCCGACCCTTTTCCCCACTTTCCCCCCTCGCCCGACCCCTCTCCCTCGCCGATCGCTCACCGAGTTCGAGAGTCTTGCCATTCGCCATTGCCGCCCCACCGGTCGCCTCGAACCTCCTCGAGCTCGCCCGAGTCCACCACCGAGTTCCCCTTGCTCCGCCGCACCCGCCGGAGGCCTTCGCCGTCGTCCCCGACCACCGGAGCCACCGGAGCCGTCGTCGCCGAGCCGCCGTCGACCATCGCCGTCGTCGCCGCCACGGTACGCCACCGGAGAACCCCGCCGCCGTTAGATCTAAAACCTAGGGCTGAGATTAGATCGCGAAGGGGTAGGTTTAGTTTTAAATAGACCGGTTTTTAGTTCCGGTTTATTCCGGTTTTATTAGGGTTTAGTTTAGACCGGCCGATCGGGTTATTTTCTGTTAAACCGCGTGCATATTTTAGTTATATTACGCCCGAGCGCTAGATAGGCCCATTAGCCGGTTTTTCCTTTTTAGTTATTTTTTTCGTTTCTGTTTTTAACAGAATAGTTTCAGTTTTGTAAAATTCATATCTTTTAATCTACTTAATATTTTTAATTGATTATTTTTTTGTTGGTTTGAAAATTTGTTGTAGTTTCTGTAGAAAATATGTTTAGTCATGTTAAAATTATTAGAAACTGTTTTATTTTAGATTTAGGCAGATTAGTAATTCTGCTATAAAATGAGTTAGGAATATTTTATTTTAGTGATTCTTTTGTCACTACTTTGTTTTGACATTGCCTAACCGTAGGAATTTATTTGGGCATTTTAGATTTAATAAAAAAATAGTTTTAATCAAAATATTGTGGTTCTTATTTATTTAACTAGCTACTGTTTTCCTATTGTTTTAATTAGCAAATAATTTTATTTTTCATATGTGATAGTTTATTCTAGGTTAGTTTCTGTAACTTTAGACCATGAACTTTTATTTACAATAAATAAAATTTTTATTTTATTTTTACTTGCTAGGATTGTTCTAGGCATAATAGGAGTTCTATAATAGCTTTTAATGTGATTCTTTTTGCTCCTAGTTGCATGATGAATTCTTTTATGTTAATTAGCAAAAACCCATGCTTAGGTTCTGTTAAGAAAGTTTTTGTTATGTAAAACTAGTTCTTAGTTGTTGTTTGATGTGGTGAAAACTTTGATTTGGATTTCTTCGAGTTTTCTTTGGTTTTCGATTCGATTGTTTTGTGTGTTTCATATTAGCAAGCTGTTATGTTAAGTGATCATATGTTTGTATGCTTATATGATTATTGTTTGCCTCGGTAGAATTTCCGGAGTGCGAAGCTTGCTACCACGAGTCCCTAGCTTTCGAAGATCGTCAGCAAGGCAAGTCATTGATCATATTTCTTTTACTATACCTATGATTTTATTGCATTAGAATTATACCTCCCCACCATGCATGCAGTAGGAGAATTTGAAGTTATGTTCTTGAGTAATATCATGAGGTAGGATGAACCCAATTCCCCTTGTTACCATTGCCGGGACGAAGTAGTTTATTTTGCTATGCTCGTGATCGGGATTGGTTGAGTGAATTCATAAGGGAGATGTGAGAGTCAAGATGATGACAACCCCATGACTTCAAGCTCAAGATGGACTTCAAAATTCACTCTGGGTGGAGGACAGTTGACGGGCACCTGGAGAAACCAAAGGTTGGCGGGATGCATGGAGAAGTGCCATGACATCTTGGAAAGCTTCACCCAGCCACGAAGAGACGGATGGATACCCCATTGACCGGAAGCTTACATGCAGCCGCAAGCCATTATGGGCTCGCTTGGTCAACCCTAGTTGTGACTCTGGCGGACGGTGCTACGAGATGTAGAAGAACGGTAGGATTGGATGGGTACCGCGGTGGCGGAGGAACTCTTCTAAGACCTGTTTCGTTCGTCCGTCTTCAAACACCATGAAGTGCGAAGACTTAAAAGGAGGAACGATTCTTGCGGGTAAAGTCGCAAACCTCTGCAGAGTAAAGATCTAATCGATTAGCCGTGTCCCCTGATTCACGGACAATTTGAGCCTCGGAACTTGGAGTAATTCGAAATCTCAACACAAATTAATAAATTAATTGAGGGATTATTTAATAATTGGGAATGAGACATTGGTTGGCGGAACCATCTCAATAACTACCAACAATTTTGTAGTAATTGCAAACAAGTCCTTATTGTAGGAAAACTGGCTTTTCGCAAAACAATGAAACTTAGAGCTCCACAATGAAATTGCATATAGTGTTAGTAATTTTATTATTGTTCTCTTCATGACTTGCGGCATATTCAAAATGCTGACCTACACGGCTGCAACGCCTTATGTTGCAGAGGAGTATTCGATCAGAGTGAGGCTACGATCCGCGCTTGGCGATTGCCCTATGGAGTCGGATGGACTCGCTATTCTTCTCGCTTCCGCAGCTTTATTTAGTTTATTTCTCATGAGTTGGCCTTGGCGAATTTATTCTATTGTAATAAAGACTCGATATGAGAATCGTGTAATAAATTCAGGTGTGATTGAACTTTGATTATTTCATCAATGTACTGTGTGTGCCAGCATGATCTTGGGATGGTACAGACACAGAGACTTGACCGATTTTGGGTCGGGTCACTACAATTTTGGTACGAATTTATGTCAGTTCTACCTTTCCATGATGTTTAATTTCTCGGTTCTTAAGGGTTTGTAAGAGGAGATGGATTTTGGACTACTCTATTTCGGATGCCAGTAACGCAGATCTGCAGATGAAAAATAAAAGAGTGTGCATGGTGTTTTTTTCTTACAGAATACTTTTATATGCCTTGTTCTATTTTGCTTCAGGTTTAGGACTATTTGGTCTGCTACATAATCCATGTTTTCAACTGCAAAATTTTAGTTTTATTATTATCATATTTACTATTTCTCAGTAGTAATACATAACACGTCACTGGTGAAAAGCCTACTGGAAAGATTAATTACTCAATTATGTTGTCTTAAGAACAGTAGTATTTGGCTCAAAGTATAGGCACTGTAATTTTTTTTTGAAAAGTTCTAGGCAGTTTGGAGCAAGTGATTGACCTATAATCTAATTAATATTCAGGCTTGCTGAGAATTTTTTACTACGAGATAAGTAGATGATCATTTAACCCACAGCGAAGATAAAGTAGATTATGGTGACCGAACTGAGCACACGCTGACTTAGTGCTTCGACCCTTCATGTTTATGATTCACTAATTCTGGTCCTTCCATTACTATTGAACTAAATTCAAAGTTGTTTCTATGTCAATTCGGTTGCCTGCTTGCCATAGTTTATCTCCCTATTTTGTGCCCTGTTGATTAGCTAATTGGCATGAGAAAGAAACATTATGCATCTACATGTATCTTATCTCTCTGAAGTAATAAAATTGTAGTGAGATGCAGTGCCCACAAAATTGGCATGTTTAAATATAAAATTACTTCCTTCAATGATGGATGAGACCTTTTAGCTTAGCTGACATGTTTTTTGAATCATATATATATATATATATATATATATATATATATATATATATATATATATATATATATATATATATATATATATATATATATATATATATATATATCATAGCTTTGTGAAACGGACTTACAATGCTTTATGTTTTTGGTCCTAGAGTTATACACGGGCGTTCATTTTGCATCCAGCGATTAATATCATTTTTAGATCAAAGGAGACTTTCTGAACAGAGCAACTATGGTCTGTCGAAGATGTCCTGCTTTTCTTTTGAGAAGCAGGCAACCGAATTTTTTTGAGGGGCAGGAAGATTTTCTTTCGAGAAGTATGATAAGGAAGATGAGTTCGTGCGTCCCTTCTGTCCAGGTCAAGTGATTTGTTTGGGCCAAGCCGAAATAATTAAGAAATAAATAAACTATTCCCAACAAAACAACTAACCGTCTGTAACCCCTAAAAAAACTAACCATCTATAAAAAATTAACACGGTAAAAATATTTTTAAAAATGGTCAGAGTTTTACACGTGTTCACACTTTTCTTGGTTGCAAAAAATATGTCCGCAGTTTTTAAAAAGGTTATAAATTCCAAAAAATAATTACTAAAAAAATTCCATTTAGAAATGTACAAAAAAATAAAATAAAACTTTTCAAAGAAAGCTCTAAAAAAATGTTCTTCTTCAAAGAAATGCACAAATTTTCATAAAAATAATAACTATTCTTAAAAAAGCGTTCCAGTTTTTATGAAAATGTTACCTTTTATTAAAAATAAGGAAATTTCCGTGTTTTTTAGAAAAAAATGACAGACAATCTATTCCAAGAAAAACTAATCTTTCATAAAAACTGATGAAGAACGCTAAGGTGGCTTCTTCACGTCTGAACGCACGGTCGTTCCCCTTTTTCGCCCGGTGCAACGCACGGGCATTTGTACTAGTTTAAAAATAATTCCTGAATCCAATGATGTTCGCAATTTGAAAGAATGAACATTATTTTAATTTCAATGAATTTATTTCTGACAAACAATTTTTCATGGGCATTTGTGAATAATGATGAACTTTTTTTTTGTATTTGATGATCAAATTTTTAATTTGATGAACATTTTTTTAACTTGATGAAGAGAATTTATAATCAAGAACATTTAAAAAGGATGAAGAAATTTCTAATTCAATGAACATTTTGAATTGGATGAACAAATTTTGAATTTGATTAACAATTTATGAAATCTGTGAACAAATTTAGAATTTGATGATCTCTTTCAAATGTAATTAAAGAATACGATGAACATTTTTTGAATTTGATGAAAAAATAGCATTAATGAACATTGTTTGAATTCGATGAACAAAACAAATTCACGAATTTGAAAAGCAAATTCACAAAAAGGTGAAAAGTAAAGAAGAAAAGATAGAAAATAGGGGGAAAGCAGAAAACAAATGAAAAACAAAGTCAAAAAATGAAAATAAAAACCGGAACAAAAAACAAGAAACCATGTAGCCCACTGTGCGAATGATCAGGGAGGAGGGGAGGGTACGTCCTAGGTCGCTCCGCAGCGACCTATCCGCAAATAGGATCCGCCTTTCACTTGCACATGTGATGGTCATGGTAAGGGATGCTCTTATTTGGCGCATAAGGCGGTGCATGGCGCACAATAGCGCATCCCCGCTTGAGGTTTAGGCCCGCCCAAAGTGCTGCACGGAGCACTTTTTGTTTCTTTTCTTTTTCTACTTTGCTTCTTTTTTACCTTTTCTTTTTTTCCATTTCCCCGTTTTTATTTTTTATTTTTATTTGACTCTCAATAATTTCATATTTTGTTAGCAAATTCAAAAAAATCAAGAAAAAAAGGTTCTTGAATTTTAAATAATGTTCTAAAACTTTATATTGGAATTAAAAAACTTGAATGTGAAAATATCATGAATTCAAGAAATGTTCAGAATTTTGAAAATCTTCAAGATTTCAAAAACTCCACTGTTTCCAAGAATGTTCATGAATTTGAAAATTAATTACCATTTAGCAAAAATGTTCACAAATTTGAAAATTGTTCGTGAATTTAAGTTATGTTATTAATTTGTTTAAAAATGGAGAGTTAAAAATACTGCAAATTTATTATGTATTCTGAAATTGAAAAAATGTTGATTCATAATGTTAACCAATTTGAAAATTTCTCAAATTTAGAATTTTTAATGAATTGCAAAAAACATCCGCGACTTTAAAATTTTCCCAAATTTAAAAATTGTTCATGAATTAAGTTTTTTAAATATTAATCAAATTGAAAAAAGAAAAGGGAAGATTATAAAATATAAAAAATCAATAGAAATCCAAAAGAAAAACCAACCGAAAAGAAACACGGGAAAATCCAAAAAGCTGGTTCAGGTTCTAGAACCTTCCATAAACTAGTGAGAGAAAACGACGTGAGCCGATCCAACTGGTGCGCGATACCTTGCTACCCCCCGCAGTACGTAGCGAATAACATTCATGTCATGATATGTGGAGAAGAAATATGCAGCGAAGTCCTTGGTTCTTCTCATCCGAAAGCATTTATGGGGCCAGCGAGTAAAACAACTACATCCAAGTTTCCAAGCCACTCGGCGTACGCATTTGTTTTTCCCTCAATCTCCTCCATTAGATGTGTTCTTGATACATTGGATGTGTGTGTAATTAGTTGCATTCAAAATCGAAATAGACAATCGACTACACATAATAACTATGGTACAACATTGGACGCGCGCCTAATTGACCGCATGCAAGAACGGAATGTGGAGCCACCTGCATGCAATAACTATACCTAATCTGGTTAGCATTTACCATGCTCTGAAATCATGCGTTGTTAGAGTTAATACTTTGCATTGGTCCTTGAGTTTTGGTTAGCCGGCCTAATAACCCTGTCCAAGGGAGTAGTAACCAACTTACCCATTGCTTAGAGTAGCTGATTTAGATTCGGTATCATTATAACACTACATTCTAGATGTGCACACGCCTATTGTTAGGGAACATTTATATGTAGAATTGCATACATGCCTTGATTTCATAGGATGTCACTCATAATGACTACAAAGGGAGAGTGGTATGTGATCCTCTGATAATAACACATTTACACAAATGTTAAATTGGCTTGCCTATTTTTTGACATTAAAAATCTACACAACTCTAAATTAAAGAAATTGGGATGTTGGATATATGCAGGAAAAAACATGAATAGAGGAACAACTCATGTAGGTGCAACTCTATGGAAGAAGCATGATAATATTATTGCATTTTTTATTGCTCGGGCGCGTGAATTTTTTTCGGGTGCAGTCACCTCTACGTGTAGTAGCTCCAAGCGTGAGATGGGGACACCGCAGTCGCCAGTGAGCCCAAACTGAGATCCCACCGAAGACGGGTCGCGATGTCGTCAGTGGAGGCATGGTAGCAGGCTTACCGAGATGGGTGGGGAGCTTTATGTTTTGATCACCGCTCGGATTTGATGCAGCCTGAGATCAAGAGGGGGACGCACCGACTAGTCATGGTGTCGGTCGCGAGGATGTTGTTGGATGCGGGGACGATGCGCTTGCCACGGGATTGATTCCTTTATCCCAACATTCTTCTTATCCTTCGTTATGGAAAGAAACTTTGTGATCTTCTTATTCAAATCAATTTTCATATGGATTCTCACGAACTCACCGACAAAGCCTGCTAGAAGTGTAATCTAAACCTTCAAAACCTGACCCATTGGTCTACACGTCCCTTTGATGATCGGTTCATGTAAATAATTATCCGGTAGCTGGAGTACTTGTGACCATGCAACCAATTTATCCAGCGCCATCGTTCTAGGGTTTTAGAATCTGTCATATTCCTTGATCAAGAGCGCTTAGTACCGAAATAACCATGGTCCTTGATACATAGCTTTGTTCTATCAGATTTTTTAGGGTATTGTTCCAATCTGCTAAGAACTCGTATTGGATGGTGAAAATATTATCATCTATCTTTCTCCATCTAACCTCCTTCGCTAGGTTCCATGCCAACCCCATGTCTCCACATAGAGCGCTAGGGTTAAACCCCTTCGACACTTGGGCGATTGCAAGCCACATTGCCTTCTCTGGGGGATCCTTCACTTCATTTTCCCACACAAATTCCTCCTCGTGTTCTTCGTGCAGATTTAGTCTCTCCAGTAGATCCTTGATCTACTCCTTCCCCTTTGTTCCGCTCGAAGATCCAGTGCCTTCCGCCATTGACGCCCAGCCGACCCTTCTACACCGTTGATACTTGAAGCAGACATGAGTTAGGTGTAAATTGTTGCTGCCTTTTCACTTATGTTTGTCGTTTGCAGCCGGAGTAAAAAAAGGCCATGGTCGGCGCAAGCCATGGATAGCTAAAGGCTAGGGGTGTAGCTCAATATCGCCGGCCGGCCTCGGCAAGTGTATTTACGCCTTTGATGACACCTGGTGGCCGGTATGGCCAGCCCCGTTGCCCGATCATTGCCAATCTGAATACCGCTACGCCTTTGCTTCACCTTTTTCAACTTATCGTTTCAAGGTTCGAGATCAATGTAAGTACTCCCTCCATTCCAATGAATAAGGTACGTACGCATCTAGAAATCCAACTTTAACTATAAATTAAATAAATAATATATAATTTTGTGATTTAAACATTATATCATTAAAAAGTACTTTCGAATACGAATTCAAGGATATAATTTTTGTCACATATAATACACGTTCAATTGGTCAAACTTTTTATCGAATGTGTGCGAGCTCTATTAATTGTAATGGAGGGAGTAGTACGTCTGCAGGGAACCATTATACTACGTGTCCGTCTTTAGAAAAGTGAAAGGGCAAGACCAGATTCTTAGGATTCCTCTGTCTCAAAACAAATCTATATGCCAGGTTACCTGCATATTGTACTGTTAGCAGTACATTACAAAATGCTCTCAGAGGAATGGAACTGATACAGTGGACTCGTCTGCCCGCGACCAAAACAACGGAAGAAAACAAGAGATAACAGTCCGAGGGAGAGTGATCGCCGATGTAATTAGCCTAACTAACGGAAGAATGTGGACGCACACTATTTCAAACTACAGAGAATCTATCTGCCAATAGTATAATGTGGTCCAAGAACAATGAAGCTAGAGCCCATCTCGTCTCATATGCACTTGTTTATACACATCTTCGAATTCCTACAGTTAGTTAATTTATCTGTATGTGAAATTTTTATATTAAAGATGTTATAATATGAGCTCCGAGGTGGCTGCCATGTCATGTCATGTCACGATGCAGAGTTAGGTAAAAACCCTGCTATAGAATGCATGCATTATCTTAGTGAAAGTGCTATTATGCGCTCGAGCTCACCTGCGCTCGGTATCCATACCGTTTCTATGCTTCGAGATCCCCAACAGGCCACGTGAAAGTTCAGACTTAATGAGGGCCGGCCACCTAATCATGGGCCCACTAGAACGCACGACACGAACCATAATTGCAACGTCGTTAATGAGAGGTGGGACGGCTCAAACGTCTGCTAATGTCATGGGCCGTAAGGACGCATATTCTGGACTAACGTCGCATGGGCCATCCGGTAAATGCTGCTATGAAAATTAAATTTCCACATTACAGTACTCCCCCAACGAACCTGACGACAAGTACACGTGCATCAAAATTTCGTTACTGTTAACAAGGCAAACACATGATCTTCTTGCAATCACAATGACTGCATACATTTCGAAGCAAAAAAATATATCAATTCATTCCAAGACATCCGCATCATATACCAGGTCATCGGCATGAAAACTATAAATTTCAGAACATAGCCTACAAAAATTTCTCTTGTCAAAGATTTTAAGACAATTCTTCAGCCTCCTAGTTGCATGCACAGTTCACCAGCCCTAGTGCAGTTGTTCCTCCTGTGCCCCTCCACCTTGCAATTCTTGCATCTTGCTGTTTGTGCGGCTGCTTCAACATGTCTCCTCTATCCGGGCAGGTGGTCCACTTTGTGCCCCTGTTTCTAACAGATAGTGCAAAATCTAGACCTCTTACTCAAATCTTCGTATGGCGCCTTCCGCCTATTGGTTGTCGGTCATCCAATCTACTTCCTTTTAGCTGGGGGAAATAACCCTGCCATCTGAATTGTTATTCTTTGCAGTTCTTCTAGAGCCGCTTGATTTGGACATCCTTGGTATATAAAATCTGACCTTCTTGCACAACCTCATAATTCTGTTGCTGTTATTGTTTTGGCTCTAATTAACATGAATCACCCACAAGCATCGATCCCTAACATATTTACTTTCTTGTGGCGTTTATGGAAAGCAAGAAACGATACTCTGTTTTGCAGGAAAACCTCGTATCTACATCAGGTTCATCAGGCTGCGCTTGCCATTGCATCAACTCAAATTATGCAGGACACCCAACAACACAATCCAGGAAGCTAACCTGCTCCTCGTGATGAGTCTTCTACCATGTTCCCTCAATGCCATGAAAATGTCCAGCAAGGCTGTACACTCAAGTCTGATCTAGCAATTGCAGGTAGCAAGATTTTTCCTGAAGCTTCTTGGAAGAAAAAGAACATACCTCGTTCCAAAAAAGAAAAAGAACATACCAGGTCAGGGGGATTTGATCGCGACTGGACAGATTTGATGATTATGATCCAAGCTTCTACTGACTCTGCTGCCTCGCCTCTCGTCACTGAAGCTCTTGCACTTTCAGTTTGCTGCAAAGGTTGCTTGTAGGCTTCAACTTCAGCGGATTACTTTCAATACAGACAATCTTTCTTTGGCCAAGGTGGCTGCATCCAGAGATATCAACAGCCCCATCATTACTTGGAGATGCAGACAACCTATTAGCGAGTTCTTTCAAGACACTTCACAATTCCCTTTTGCTGTTTACCACATCTCTAGGAATACTAATGGAATTGCTCACAATTGTGCTCATCAGGTACTCAACTCAAGAGTAGAACTTGTTTTCAATTGAACTCATTCTGCTCATACCAATGGCTCTTGCCCTGTTTTCCTCATCAGGTACTCAATTTCCATATACAGAGATATGTAATACATGTTGTACATTGCCTATGAGTTGAATCAAAATTTGGCGCTTGCAGGCGCTTTCCTTGTGTTAAAAAAAGCACTGGTTTGTTGTTACCACTGATTGCGTCTTCATCTGTGTTCATCCCATGCATTCCTGCAGAACATGCCATTTTAGAAGGAAAGTGTTTCAAGTACCTGAAAGGCTGAAAGTGTTGAAAAGAGATATGATGTCAATTCTCCTTGAAGATTTTATCCCCGTAGAGACATCATCTATTCCTCCCAAAAGCACAACTGTGCAATATGAGCTTTATGACTCTTGGGAAGATGAAATATTTTGGAGGAGATGAAATGAATAAGATGTCGAGAATGACCTCATGATGTGAATTTTTATTTCACCAATTCATAAGAATATTTATTTCACCACGCTATGCATATTGCATATTGCATACTGTATATTGCATATTTGATTCCTTTTGACAACATACAGTTAAGTGTCAAACATAACCTTAAACTATCCAACCTTGTTTTAAAGTATTATTTTAGTCCACCTTTCCCTCTTCCGCCTTAATAGGTACTTTTCACTTTTTTTTTGCTTCTGAATTGCAGGACAAAGTCGCTAGTACCCAGCGACATAAAGGAGCATGTCGTGGAATTGCTTCTTTGTTGACCGAAGTCATATGATAGCTTTGAGAGTCTCTTTCGTAAATGGATAAAATACTTATGGAACACCCTGATGGTTGTATGTTATGGAAACAATAACTATTTCAATGCCAATGGGAATTCTCCAGATTCAAAGCATCTGATGTAGGGAAGTCTTACAAATACGTAGTACATGCTATATCTGCAGCTTGTGCCCAGCTATATACCCCATCCCCCCCCTCTATTTGCATGAACTTATTGTAGCCATTATGATTTCTTGTTCTGAATTTATCCACGGGGTACTCAAAATGCTGATCTGAACCAACCAACTATAATTCAGCTTGAACTTGGTTTTATATTTGTAAATCTTTGCCGGTTTGAAATAGTGGCAGTGCCAGAACTGGAGAAGATGGGGGCTCTTGAATGGTCTACATGGTTAGAAAGGATGAGGAGAGTCAACAAAATATGGTTATGCAAGAAAATCCTGAAGAACCTGAAGGTGTAAGCTGGAGCAGTTGATTTGATTCCTTGTAGAAAAGACTAAAACGAACGAAGTGTCTAACAAATAATAGAACCATCAGTTGCTGATGGAATTGATCAAGAAGACTCTGATGCTGAAGTCGCACCTTCACAGGAGTCAGGATGATGTTGAATCTTGCTTAAAAAAGCTTGGCATTGGTCTATAGGACGAGTATAATAACAAAGTTAAAGATGCAAAAACATGGAATAGATGGTCCAAAATGGAACTGTTTGAGGGACAATGAGAAATGTATGCCTCTTCATGAAAAGTATGGTGCTTCCCTTTCCCCCTTTTGTTGGTCGATAGACAATTGACTTTGTAGGTTTGTTTCGTTAACTCAACGCCTCACATCGGATGCTTTTTACATTAGGACCAAGTCATTCCGATGATGCTTCATCTGGAGAAGAGATTTGAGACTGTAAATTAGTTTATGTTCTATCTATCTCCAGAAGAGGCTCACTTTTCTTTGATATGCCAATCCATCGATTTCTATGTTGACAAATTTTTTAGAAGGTAAATTCTCTTAGTTCTATCCAGGCTGTGGCCATCCTCTTAATGTGAAAATAACTGAAGAGTATATTTATATTTCCTTATGAATTGTTTCAACTTATATTGCTCAGAGTTCAATCCTTAAATATAATATCTATCAAAAAAGATTGGATTGTATTATGAGGTAGATGTTTGACACAATTGATGTTAAACCCCTAAAATATGTCGCCCGCAAAAAATAAAAAATAAAAAATGTATGGCCCCGTTTCAAACCACGTGCAGTTAACTAGTACAAAGTGTAGAAATCATACACTTCCCCAGCGAGTCAAAACTCGTTCCTAGCGCTGGAACGACCAAATTATTACCCGGATTATCTGCAAAAGACCGGATCGTTTTCTCTTCGGACACGCGTTCTTCCTGGAGCAGCAGCACCAACTCGCACCCTGCACACCAACAACAGCCAGAGAAAATCCATATTTTGCATCAGGAGGGTACTCGACCATGTTTGTAACAGCCACAAATTTCAGAAAATCTTATCGGAAGTGCCGTATGAGATATAGGTAAATTGTAACTGCATGTATTAAGTATTAACATATGCTTAGTTACAGAAAGTGTTCCCTCCTGTATGTTTTCATCACTATGAACGCCCTGTTTAATAGCTCCTACGCATTGTTTTCAGACGCAGCACACACAAAAATCACCATGCGTGCTCCAGGGTTGTTTTGCAAATGCTAAGTTGGCGTTCCATCATACAGGATGACCCTTGCAATCAGGCTCAGACACCCACCACAAACCTATATCCCCTGTTCCCTCTGTTAATGCAACCAAACTATCTGAAATCGACACCAAATTTAACAGGCGGCGGTTTGAAATCCAAAGAATCCTACACTGTCACCACCATTCATACACACTAAAGCAGGCAGCATAATCTTGCAGACCAACTAACCGAATAGCAGCCGGTAGATCTGTACAGCACCACCACTGAACAAAATGGGTTCAGATTCACACCTTTTTGCGCTAGCCTGGGGCCTGCGGGTTCACCGTTCAAGCCGACAGTCCAGACGCCGGTGGAGGATCCGCTCCCTCCGCCGCCATCCTCCCCTGCTGAGCGCAGATCTGGTCATCTGGCCATCCGCGCTTCCTGCTTCCACCATCGATTGCGGCCGAATTTCGTGTTTTGACCCTTTTTAGAAAGAAAATCGGGATCTGACCCTAGTTCGGAAAAATTTGGGATCTCGACTTTTCTTTACCGCCAGAGGCTTGGCGGTAGGATTACGCGCTTCTACCGCCATATCCTACTGCAAGCAGCCATTTGACGGCGATCGACGGCCGCTGGCAGTCACGACGTGAAAAGGGCTCACCGCCATCCCCTACGGCGCAGAGTTCTTTGAGCTCACCGCCATAACCTCTGGCAGAGGGTCCTGTTTCGATAAGGTGGGGAGGGCTGGATATCCCCCCCTCCTCAACCACTCATTCAGCCCACATCACCTCTCCACCGAGCTCAACTCTCCCCTCTTTCTTTGAAGCACAAGAGCCTCCCAAATCTCTCTCATTTGTTTGAGATTTCTCCGTGATTCTTACCATTTTCATCACTCAAGGTGGCTCTCTCATTTCCCTCATTTTGATTGGTTGATATCTTTGTTTACTTTGCATTTGCTCATTTGATTGCAAACCCTAGCTCATCATTTTCGTGTGGTCAAATCAATTACTATGATCCATTGAGGTTTATGTTTGTGGTTTCCTTATGTATGATGTGCTTAGAATTGGTTGTAGAAAAGTTTGTGTGCCTAGATCTAGTGCTAGTCTTAATGTACATAATGGGGGTTAGGTTATGCTTAAGAAAGCAATTAAAGCTAAGTTACTTTAATAGCAACTTTTCAATTGTAGGATGGCACCGTTCGCTTTCTTTGAAACTTCATTGAGGCGGCGAACCGTGAACGCGAATTGATTGAGGAAAAGATGAACTTGTGGATCGAAGCCATTGATGCGTTTAATGCGAGTGTAGGGCCTTTTCATATAATTTTTCAATAAAGACCGTTCAAAAATTTTATAACAAAAAGGAGAGGTGATGAAGAAGCTCAAGACGGCGGAAAAAAATTGTAGGCGTGATCTTGCAATGCAAATTACATTGTGTGCGATAACGGCGAATATGCCGAGATAGACATGGGCAATCATGGTCGTCATTGATTGGTTAGTTCGGCAACCATTCTCGCTTGGATGAGAACCGTGCATCTCGTTGGGCATGGGTCAAAGAAAGAAATGATGTTATTTGTTGCAACCGGGACCGTCGCGCCGCATAGTATTGCATGAGGCTATGTAATCTTTGTCATTTGAACTATAATGACATGTACCCTATGCTTGGTCGTCGTTTGAACTACTATGACTTGTACCCTTAACGCTTTGAACTCATTAAGAACTTGGTGTTGTATGTCATATCAAGTTACCAAGTGTTGTACTTGCATTTAATTTATTTTATGTTTTTGTTTATGTCATCTTGAACCCGTATGTTCATGTAGGATGGACCGTCAATCCATGACTATGAACATAGCGTGTGAGAAGATCATGGCGGAGCGACACCATTGCTTGAAGAAGGAATGTGAAGCATGGTTGAAGAGTTGTGATGAGGCAAATGCGCCATGAAGGATTTCAGCAAGTATCACTTTATCGAGGAACCTTCGATGCTAAGGAGAAAAAGCATTCAAAGCTTGTGAAGGAGAAAGAGAGGATGCTTGATCACCGCAAGACCGGAATATGCTTGCGTACACGCTTTGGCGCTTGAGATTATGTTCACTTTGCAAGCAAAGAAGAATTCTATGAGATGGACTTGAGGAAACCCGGCAGGTCATAGGATGGGCAATCAAACAGTATGTGTCGAGAATCCGCTACCGTGTTTGCATGGGCTTGGTTCCGTGAAACGAATGGTGTGTTGGGTCATTAGGCGGGATCCATGGACTTCCAAGCAAGCGTAATCAAGGCGTGACGATCAAATTGAACATTTGATAAGTATGAGGCTTATGTTACCTGTTTAGAACATGTGTCGTCGAGCTTGAGCTATTAGTTTGAACTGATGTCATTCGAACCGGGTCATGTTTTAATTAGTTTGAACATGTGCTATTCGTGGATGTAATGAACTATGTTGAGTTGAATTATGTATGTGCTTGCGAGATAGAATTGGGTATATTATGCTAACATTCGACACATATGGGGCAAAACAAGGAGAGGAGGACGGACCCTACACCACAGTCCATGGCGGTAGTGTCCAAAGACCCTACCGCCATGGCCTGTGGCGGTAGGGTCCGATCCTACCGCCACGGTCTTGGGTTCTTCGTCACAGAACTGTTGCCCCCCTATCACATGCAACTGGGCGGTAGGGCACCCCCCGCCATGGCTGCTGCGATAGGGTCCGGTCCTACCGCCAGCGTCTTGGGTTCTTCGTCACAGAACTGTTGCCCCCCTACCGCCATGCATCTGGCGGTAGGGTCCAGCCTCACCGCCATGGCTTGTGGCGGTAGGGTCCGATCCACCGCCAGCGTCTTGGGTTATTCGTCACACAGAACCGTTGCCCACCCTACCGCCATGCATCCTCAAGTGGTCCAGACTCCCGCCATGGCCGTTGGCGGTAGGGTTCTAACTCAAAACGGAGCACTCTATTCTGTTATATCCCACTTCTCTTCACAGCACAATAGTTTTTCAATAAAAATCATGAAAAATCCCAGAATACACTAACAAACTAAATTCATTCACAACACATTGCAAACATCTTCACACCAAATTCAATACAAATGGCAAATTCATTCACGACAAGTTGACGACACATGGCTTTTTTCCTTAGTACTACATAGTTCATGATAAATTTGGCATGGCTTCATCCGGTTACATGACGAGTCCACCGAAGGTGACGGCTTTATCGAGTCATCACGGGCCATTTCCCTTCCCCACACGTGCCTCATCCTCCTCTTGTGCCTTGCGAGCTCTTGCAAGCTTTCTTGCCCTCTCCTCCTCACGAGCAAGCTTCGCTTGGCGTGCCCTCTCCTCCTCGCGTTGCTTCCGCTCCATCCTCTCTTTTTGACGACGCTCTTCCTCCAAGCCTCTTTGAAACCTTTCTTCGAACAGCCGTTGGCGCCTAAAACAATCTTCTAATTGGTCCTTTTGGATATCTTTTGGCACTTCATGATCTATCCAAATTGAAGTACTTGCATAGAGGAGGCGGTGATCGCATATAAAACGGATGTTAGTGATGGCACACAGCTTGAGAGTAACATGTTACTTCTCTAGCATACCGTGGAAGGTCATAGGCGTTAGTTGGAAGCGCACGATTGTAAGCATAATTGGGGCAAACAAAATATCTCCTTCCTTCGGTCCATGACTTCTTTCGGTCGGTGGACTCCTTCACCTTGCAAACATCTCCACACCAACATGGCGGAATCTTCACATCCTTCTCCTTCACCTTGTCCAAAGATGCGTCCTTCCACTTGTGTGGCATGTCTTCATGGTGAGCACACGGTGGCCTTGTCATGGAACCGGATGAAGCCATGCCCTACAACAAATAAAGATGTTAAGTCTAAATATGAACACATTGACATGTAAAGAGGCAAATATATCAACACATGCATGAACATATTAAAAGTAGTACCATTCACATTATTTAACCATCCGGATTGAGCAACACGCCGATAGGCCTTCCCTATCAACCCGACGTGTCCTAGAACCACGGATACACGGCCACGGCCCCTACAAGGCTAGTCCTTCCTCCACGGCCACGGCTCCCTCCAAGGCTAGTCCTTCCTCCACGGCCGCCCCCTCCAATGTTAGCCCTTCCTCCACGGCCAAGGCCCCTCCAAGGCTCTTGCTCCGTCCACGTGTTTGACTAGTGCCCGTGTTGGTTCTTCGTTTCTTGCATGTCCTAACGTTGTGTCTGTGTCATTGCATTCTCCACAATTGTTGTTTTCCTATGGCTCCATGAAATGACCACTACCAAATTGCTTCATTCCAAAGTATCCAGCTAGATCATCCATGTCACTCCGGAATCTCTTCTTTCTTCTTCTTCCCTCATAGGCACCATGAGTGCGGATCTGCACAATGTCCGCCCAACATACTCAAAGCCATCGTGAGGCATCAAGGAAAGGATTGAACCGAGGCGCCCACGCCAACCTTGTTCTTTCCAATGTAAACTCGTGCAACCGCACTGCTGTGCCATCGGATACGTTCATGTTTCTCACCCGTCTGCGGTCATCAAATGCGAGCAAGGCCAACGATACTTGTGTGGCCTCTCACACCGGCACCAACGGTTTTAAGGCGCACCTCGTAAGCAACTCCACCGTAAGACCTACCGTCCTTGTTGTCCCACCCGCTCATTGATTTGATAGATCATTTCTTTTTCATTATATGTGATCACTTGTTGTTTGGCGACTTGAGCGCTTGATGCAACAACCAATCATGAACCTTTAATGGATAGTCCATCTTTTCCCCAATCCACTTGGCCGTGCTTGCGAATGCTTTAGGAAGTACTCATTGAGCTTGATGAAAGTGTACTTGAGTATTGCGGTCACCGCAAGGAATGGACACCCTTCAACACATTGTTGAAGCATTCCACCATGTTGCTTGTCATGTCCCCATATCGCATACCTCCTTCATCGTAGCGCATGACCACTTTTCCTTCTCCGGAAAGTGCCTAACCAAGAATTCTTTCCCCTTTGTTCTTCTCCAAAGCCTCGAGGAGTTTATCATATCGGGTCTTGAATGTGGCGGTGTTGAAAGCAACGCAAACAAGGGTAAGGTCTTTGCAAAACTCCTTGCTCTTGCATGCCCGTAAAAGTTTGCAACAAAGTGTCTCATGCACCAACGGTGTTGAAGCTTTGGAAGACCGGAATATCAACGTCTATTGCATTGAGAATCCCATGATGGCGATCCGATATAATGCATACCTCTCTGTTGCCTATCACCTTGGTTCTCACATGCTCCATGAACCACTCCCAATTATCATCGTGCTCCGAAGGCACCAAGGCAAATGCCACCGGCAACACGTTATCATTTGAAGAGTGGGCCATCGCCACCATCAATGTTCCCTTGTATTTGCCGGTCAAGAATGTACCATCTATAGACAACACCGGGCGACAATACGTGAATGCCTCAATGCATTGTCCAAAGCTCCAAAAGGCACGACGAAACACTCCGCAATTGACTCCACCCGATGGCGCATTCCCGGGTTTCGATGAGCAATTGCTGCCAACATCTTGGGGAGAATGTTATATGCGGCCTCATAATCACCATGCAGCATCCTAATAGCGTTTGCCTTCGCCATCCATGCCTTCCCGTACTTGACCGGGTGTCCGAATTGTTCCTCAATCGAAGACATGAGAAACTTGACCTTCACGGCTGGATCATGTGCTATTTGATGCAACAATTTATATCCTAGATACTCCGACGTGAGTTGACGGTGTCCTTTGCTTTGGTCGGCCTTGTCCGGGGGTACGCACGTGTGAGTGCCAACATGACTCTTCAAGACCCATTGCCCGGTTTCTTTGATTTTTCTACCGCGGACCATCCATTTGCAACCTTCTTTGTCACATTTGACCGTGTACCGAAGTTTTTGATTTGAATGACCAACAACAAACGGCCTATGGTTCCTAATGCCATAGTCACACAACCATATCTTGAACTCTATCAAAGAACCAAACTTGATGCCTTTCTTCAAATGAGCATTCTCATCCTCATTTTCCGTCGAGGATCACTAAATTTGGGGCACGGCGTTGGCTCGGACAACCATAATCTCATCCCACCATCAACGATCGCATTGTCCGCAAGACTCACATCTCTAAACAAAGACGACCCTCTCTCCTTGCCGGTCACCTTCTTGTAGATTTCGTTTTCTTGCTTGATCAACCCATCCTCATCCAACTCTTCCTCCGGACCCTCGTCATCCGAGTTATACCCACACATACGGTTATAAAGGAGGGTACGGTCCATGTCTTGTTGCCGCACAATGACATCCAAGTTACCAATTGGATTGTAATGGATCTCTTCATTCTCCGAGGAAACATCCTCCTCTAGAGCAACAATAGCATCATCATCAACATGAGGAATAGCATCTTCTTCAACATGAGGAATAGCATCATGACGGAGTACTATGGCGCTAGCGTTGATATGATCTTCATTGGGTTGGCTACTTGGTGGTTGGCTAGAAGAATTGGGGACATACACCTCAGCACTGTCATCATGCATGGGGGAGGATGCATTGCGGTTGAGATCAATTTGCAAAGGAGGAGGAGGATGCATTGCAGTTGATATGATACCGCTTGTAGGACCTTGAAGTATGTCTAGAGGGGGGGGGGTGATTAGACTACTTGACCAATAAAAACTTAACCTTTTCCCAATTTTAGAGTTTGGCAGATTTTAGCTATTTTAGGACAAGTCAAGCAATCATCACACAATTCAAGCAAGCATGCAAAGAGTGTATAGGCAGCGGAAATTAAAGCATGCAACTTGCAAGAAAGTAAAGGGAAGGGTTTGGAGGATTCAAACGCAATTGGAGACACAGATGTTTTTGGCGTGGTTCCGATAGGTGGTGCTATCGTACATCCACGTTGATGGAGACTTCAACCCACGAAGGGTAACGGCCACATGCATGAGTCCACGGAGGGCTCCACCCACGAAGGGTCCACGAAGAAGCAACCTTGTCTATCCCACCATGGCCGTCGCCCACGAAGGACTTGCCTCACTAGCGGTAGATCTTCACGAAGTAGGCGATCTCCTTGCCCTTACAAACTCCTTGGTTCAACTCCACAATCTTGCTCTGAGGCTTCCAAGTGACACCTAACCAATCTAGGAGACACCACTCTCAAGAAGTAACAAATGGTGCGTTGATGATGAACTCCTTGCTCTTGTGCTTCAAATGATAGTCTCCCCAACACTCAACTCTCTCTCATAGGATTTGGATCTGGTGGAAAGAGGGTTTGAGTGGAAAGCAACTTGGGGAAGGCTAGAGATCAAGATTCATATGGTAGGAATGGAATATCTTGGCCTCAACACATGAGTAGGTGGTTCTCTCTCGAAATGGTAAGTTGGAAGTGTAGGTTCGTTCGATGGCTCTCTCCACGAATGAAGAGGAGGTGGAGGGTATATATAGCCTCCACACAAAATCTAACTGCTACACACAATTTACCAAACTCGCTTGGACCGAATCGTTAAACTCGGTCGGACCGATTTAGTAAACCTAGTGACCGTTAGTGATTTTCGGTGGGGTGACATGCATCTCGGTGAGGCCGATTCGGTTAGGGTTAGGGCATAACGTAATCTCGGTGAGACCGACATACAAACTCGGTGAGACCGATTTGGTAATAAGCTTTCCAGAGAGTTGGTCGTAAACTCGGTGGGACCGATTTGCTCTTTTCGGTGAGACCGAAATGTTACAAAAGGAAACAGAGAGTTTACATTGCAATCTCGGTGGGACCGATCGCTCACTTGATTAGTCCGAAACGCTACGAAGGGAAACAGAGAGATTGTAACCCCATCTCGGTGAGACCGAGATCCCTATCGAGAAGACCGATTTGCTTAGGGTTTGTGGCGGTGGCTATGACTTTTGGAATCGGTGGCGCGGATAGAAAGAATCGGTGTGGCCGATTTTGGCTTTAGGTTTAGGTCATTTGTGGATGTGGGAAAGTTGTTGAGGGTTTTGGAGCATATCACTAAGCACATGAAGCAAGAGGCTCATTAAGCAACACCTCATCCCTTCTTGATAGTATTGGCTTGTCCTATAGACTCAATGTGATCTTGGATCACTAAAATGTAAAATGAAGAGTCTTGAGCTTTTGAGCTTGAGCCAATCCTTTGTCCTTAGTATTTTGAGGGATCCACTTTCATCATCCATGCCATGCCATTCATTGAGCTTTCCTGAAACAATAGTCTTGGAATAGCATTAGCTCAATGAGCTATATGTTGTTATGAATTACCAAAACCACCTAGGGATAGTTGCACTTTCAATCTCCCCCTTTTTGGTAATTGATGACAACATATAGATCAAAGCTTCGACAAATGATAATAAAATTTAAATAACATCGTCGCTTTGAGAAGTATGTGATAAGCAAGAGCTCCCCCTAAATTTGTGCATAGTTTTAGATTTGCTTTGGACTGCAAATGCACAATGAATTAGGCTCATGGGTTACTCTTCCATGTCACATACATCTTGGTGGAGCGCTCAAAATAATAAACAATGAATACATGCACTCATCACCAAGCATAGTGAGTGATCACATAAGATAGATAGGATAATATCAAGCATGCATAAGTGTAGATTATGATCAAACACATGATCATCAATGTTTCACAAGCATAGTATCTCAACCAAAAGCAAACAAAGATTGAAAACCACCAAATAAAGCAAGAGAGAACAAAAGCAACACTCTCTCTCTCTCGAAGTTTATGATCTATACATTTTTCTCCCCATTTGGCAACAAGTTACCAAAAGTTCATAGAAAATGCATAGTGCTAGATCGACTCTCGTGCTTGATCTTCGGTGGTGGTGTAGAGATGGCTCCTTGGATGAAGGCTTCAGCTTGAAGTGGATGGAGCTGGAGGAGTTGGTCTTGGAGCTGGTTGCACCGGGCCCTGTAGGGGCGGTGGCTGGTGCTGAAGTTGTTGCTCTATTGTCATCACATCTGCACTGCAACCGACCTCTGGGCTCTGGGCACTCTGCAAACACATTGGTGGTAGTCTAGCCCTTCCTCTCCTCAAGATGTCATCCTGCAGCTGCTCCACAACCGATCAATCTCAGCCACCTTGATATCTAGATCATAGAATTTTTGTTCCATGATTCTTTCCAGTGCTCTCCTGGTTTTGAGTTAGGTGGCCAACCCTTCTCAATCCTCGAGATGATGCTATCAAGTAACCAAGCTGCTCCTGTTTGGTTTTCAAGAAATATTCAGATGCCTCCTCTTGAGTTGGCATCTTGGCAGCCTTCTCCCTCTTTGCCTTCTCCTTCTTCTCTTGAGCTTGAACTGATTGTGGATCATCTTCATTCATGACAACCTCATTGTCCTCAAAGTCTGGATAAAGTGGAAAGTGTTCCTTATCCAACTGATATTTTCCTGTGCCCATCTTTGAGTTTATCAATTCTTGAATCTGAGGTGCATATCCACAGCTCCTCTTCTGATCTGCTGCAGTCCTCTTGATTGTTTCAATGATCAGGCCCATGACTTTGAACTTCTGAGGTGTAGATCTTCACGAAGTAGGCGATCTCCTTGCCCTTACAAACTCCTTGGTTCAACTCCACAATCTTGTCGGAGGCTCCCAAGTGACACCTAGCCAATCTAGGAGACACCACTCTCCAAGAAGTAACAAATGGTGCGTTGATGATGAACTCCTTGCTCTTGTGCTTCAAATGATAGTCTCCCCAACACTCAACTCTCTCTCATAGGATTTGGATCTGGTGGAAAGAGGGTTTGAGTGGAAAGCAACTTGGGGAAGGCTAGAGATCAAGATTCATATGGTAGGAATGGAATATCTTGGCCTCAACACATGAGTAGGTGGTTCTCTCTAAAATGGTAAGTTGGAAGTGTAGGTTCGTTTCGATGGCTCTCTCCACGAATGAAGAGGAGGTGGAGGGTATATATAGCCTCCACACAAAATCTAACTGCTACACACAATTTACCAAACTCGGTGGGACCGAATCGTTAAACTCAGGCGACCGATTTAGTAAACCTAGTGACCGTTAGTGATTTTTGTGGATCGACATGCATCTCGGTGAGGCCGATTCGGTTAGGGTTAGGGCATAACGTAATCTCGGTGAGACCGACATACAAACTCGGTGAGACCGATTTGGTAATAAGCTTTCGAGAGAGTTGGCTGTAAACTCGGTGGGACCGATTTGCTCTTTTCGTGAGACCGAAATGTTACAAAAGGAAACAGAGAGTTTACATTGCAATCTCAGTGGGACTGATCGCTCACTTCGGTTAGTCTGAAACGTTACGAAGGGAAACAGAGAGATTGCAACCCCATCTCGGTGAGACCGAGATCCCTATCGGTAAGACTGATTTGCTTAGGGTTTGTGGCAGTGGCTATGACTTTTGATATCGGTGGCGCCGGATAGAAAGAATCGGTGTGACCGATTTTGGCTTTAGGTTTAGGTCATTTGTGGATGTGGGAAAGTAGTTGAGGGTTTTGGAGCATATCACTAAGCACATGAAGCAAGAGGCTCATTAAGCAACACCTCATCCCTTCTTGATAGTATTGGCTTTTCCTATAGACTCAATGTGATCTTGGATCACTGAAATGTAAAATGAAGAGTCTTGAGCTTTTGAGCTTGAGCCAATCCTTTGTCCTTAGTATTTTGAGGGATCCACTTTCATCATCCATGCCATGCCATTCATTGAGCTTTCCTGAAACAATAGTCTTGGAATAGCATTAGCTCAATGAGCTATATGTTGTTATGAATTACCAAAACCACTTAGGGATAGTATTAGCTCAATGTGCTGCAGCGTGGAGCCACGTGAAATCTCTATGCCATTTTTTTTGCGAGATCTATGTCATATTCATGAGTTGCACTACAGGAAAAACATATTTTGCCTTGTGCTTCCTGATAAACTGAGTATATGTTGTCGTCCGCTCGACTTATAGCTCCTTAAGCCGTGTGTTAGCCAACAAAGACACACGGCGATGATCCGGCCCTCGGCATACCACTCGAAGCAGCCATGTGGGTATGCCACGAATGTCACGTCAACGAACGCCGATTTCACGCTAATTTCGTTTATTATTATTTTCCTGTTATTTATATTTTATAAATTTAATTTAATTTAAAATTTGAATTTGAAAAAATGATAACGCAACATAAAAAAATGCTAGTGCAACTAAAAGGAATGTTGATAGCTTTTGAAAAAAATGTTCATGACATTGGAAAATGTTCTCGCATTTCAACAAACCTATATGTGAATTTCTTTTGTAAAAAGCATATGTAATATCAAAAAATGTTTGCTTAATATAAAAAGATGGTTTGTACCAAAAATGTAAGTGTCATTCTAAAGAAATACTCTTGCATTTCAGAAAAATGATAGTGGCAATTTAAAAATATGTATACAATGTAAAAGAAAGTTCTATTATTTACCATAAAAAATGTCAAAGTGTATTTGAAACAATGTTGACCATGTATTAAAAGAAAAATTACATTATGTATTTGAAAAATGTTCAACGTGTATCAAGAAAATATTTCATGTGTACACTAAAATGTATATTTCCTACTAGGAAAAAGTAGGCATGTGTTGAACAAAATATAAACCAATGAGAATCCACAAAGAAATAAAAGATAAAGATAAAATAGAAAAAAAAACTGAAGAAAACCAATGCGGAAGAATGAATACCATGAACCCTGAGAAGGAAAGAAAGGAAAACAAAGAAAACCAGGAAAATAAATAAAAAAACGAATAAAGATAGAAAGAAAAGCCAAAAACAAAACAAAGGAAAAAAGAAAGAAAAGAAAATCCATTAAAAACCGTGAAAGAAATGAAGAAAATGGGTGAAAAAACAATGAGAGACAGAAAACAATAGAAAACCAGTGAAGAATCAGAGAAAACCAGAAGAAAAACAAAAAGAAAAAAATCGAAGCGAATGCTGCCAGCTATTAGACCTTCTCCTTGGCGCGTTAAGCGTCCAAAAGAATGTTGGTGACCAGACCTCCTCCTTGGCACCTTAAGTTGTGGCCCAAGTAAGCTCACTCGCTCGCCTTGTGTTGATCGCTCGCGTCGACATTTCCAAGTAGCTCGGCGCTTTTTTAGGTTCATTGAAAACATATGTCGTTCTTTTAAGTTCAAAAAATAAAGTTCATCAATTTCAAAATTGTTTGTAAGTTTAATAAAGTTCACATTTTCCCAAAAAGTTCATAGATTCTTAAATATGTTATGCTTTTAAAGAAGTTTGTGAATTTGAAAATTGTCCATTAATCTAGGGAAAAGGAATTTAAAATAAGTGCACAGGTTTGAATTTTTATAATAAATTCGAAAAAAGTACAAAAAATTGAAATATGTTCATGAATGTGAAAAAAATCACAAATTTGAACTTTTTATCATAAATTTCAAAAAGCTTTAAAATTTGAGAAAATTTTATAAACTTTTAAAAATGTGCATAAATTTTAAAAAGTCACAAATTTGAAAAATATTAAAATTTAAAATATTCATGAAATTTTATAAAGTTCATGAATTTCTCAAAATTTAAAATTTTGAAAAACTTGAATTGGAAAAAAATCATGAAAAAAACAGAAAAACAAATGAAAACTGAAAGAAGAAAAAAAAGGACCAAACCAGGCTGAAAAAAGAGAAATAAAAAATATCAAACCGGAAGCTTTCCATAACCAGTTGAGTCATATAAACGTGTGTGCCCCAGCTCAATCTAGCGAAGGGAATAGGGGCTCTACAAGAGCCGAAGTCAGCGAGGGCGAAAATTAACCGGACCTACACTGTAGCATAAAGGAAAAGGCTTTGGACAAAAGGCGAGGGAGTATACATCTCGCCGCAACTGAGATATATTAATAACTCCGTGGATATTGCTCTCGCCGAACAATACGAAATCATTAATTAAGATGTAGTTCTTGAAAATGCCACTTTCACCTTCTCAGGTTATGACAAATTACACACGGCATGTACACCATTGCACCCTTTTTTTAATTCGTTTATACAAAACATTTTATCTCTTAAACCGTGCATTCACGATTGTTTTCATCGTGAGATTTCTCGCGTCGAGATCTTCAAAACTAGATCACATGTTAATAAGTTTCAACAAACTTTTTTTTCATAAATAAATCGGAATAAAAAACCCGAGGCGGAAGCACATTTTTTATTTTCCAAGAGACACAACTATGCCTCTCGCGGAAGCAAATATGTGCCTCGCACGAAAGAAAACAAAACACATTTTTTCCGTTTTCAAGAGGCATAGATGTGCCTCTCGCGGAAGTAGAACTGCGCCTCCATAAGAAGAAAATTCATGCCTCTCACCAAAGAAAAGAAACACATTTTTTTTCTTTTCCCGAGAGGCATAGTTGTGCCTCTCACGAAAAAAAACTATGCCTTCACGAGAAGCAAAACTATGCCACTCGAGAAAGGGAGAAAACCGTGTTTTTATCCTTTTCAAAGAAGCAAAGTTATGCCTCTTGCGAAGCAAATGCGTGCCTCCACGAGAAGCAAATCTATGTCTCTCGCGGAAGAAAAATGTGCTTTTTTGAGAGGCACAACTATGCCTCTCGCGGAAGAAAATAAATCGATTTTTTGGTCCAAAACCTAGGGGAGACCGGGCAAAAACCGAAAAAACCATCTAAACCGGAAAACACGCACAAAAAAAAAATCCCGTAGGAGCGCCGAGAACACGATATGGGGCCCTTGTGGGGTTCCCGCAAGGGGTACCCCTCAATTAGTTGGGCGCTGATATGTCTCACCTACAGCAAGACGAGAGGAAATATCGCTCAAGGCGAGCTCCATATTGGGCCGGGCTATCGCGCTGCTGACTAGAGGCCACAGGCCATATTCTCGGGGTTTTTAATTTTTGTTATCTTCTACTTTATTTATATTTCATGATATTTTTATATTAAAAAATACTTGACGCAAAACATTTCAAAAATGTTAATTAAGCATCTAAAAATGTTAATTGTGTATAGAAAAGATGTTTATCATATATACAAAAAATGTTAAATGTGTATAGAACTTTTTTGACCATGTACTTAAAAATGTTAATCCAAGCATTTAAAAAAATGTTGAACAAATGTTCGAAAAATGTTAAAACTTGTAATAAAAAATTTATATGTGTATAGAAAAAAATGTTGACCATGTATTAAAAAAAATCTTTATCAAGCTTTTCTAGAAAAATTTAAACAAGTATGTCCCCTAGCGATTGTGGCCTAGGGTTACTATGTCTTTTGGGGCTGCCGCCGTGAGTTCCCCAAATTTTTTATCGTTCCCATAACGATCTCGTCCCGGTGCGACGGCCCACCGCTGTCGGATTTCGGGTTCCGGCAAACCCTTGAGGTTCGAACACTAGGGTGCGCGCGGAGATCTTTCCCCTACCAGCTCACGCATCCGCGGTTTGCAAGAGATCTAAACTAGGAAGAAGAACACACAAGGGACACGAGGTTTATACTGGTTCGGGCCACCGTTGTGGTGTAATACCCTACTCCAGTGTGTGGTGTGGTGGATTGCCTCAGGGGCTAATGATGAGTAGTACAAAGGAAGAACAGCCTCGCGAGGGGTGTTCTTGGGCTGGTGCAATGAACTGCTTTGGTGAGTTCGATCGCCTCTCTCTCTCTGCTATGGCTCCATCCGATTCTCTTCTTTCTTCTCCTCTCTCGTTGTGGTGGCTAGTCCTATTTATAGAGGGAGGCCCTGGGCCTCTTCCCAAATAATGAGCGGAAAGGGCGCCAACAATTGGGCATTTTGAAGGGGAACATCTAGTACACTTATCCTGACTAAAGTTGGTCTTGGTGCCAAAGGCTCGACAAAGGACGCCGCCCACAGGCTCCACGATGACCTCCGTCCCCGTCGCTCTCTCGGTCTTGGTCTTGTTGCACCGATGCGGTAACCTTTGCTCGATGCCTTGGCTCAGTGCTTGCCTCCTTTGCACCAAAGGGGAAACAAGGACATCTTGGGGCCGGCGCCCACCGGCGCCTACTTTGTCTCGATCGTCATGGCTTGCGCCACGGGCACCCTCGTGAGGTACCCCGCCTTGATCTCTCCGCCTCCTCGTGAGCCTCGCCTGACGAGGCTGCTCTGAGGAAGGTTCTGTCGTCCGCCATGAGGCTTGGCCTCGCGAGGGTCTTGAGCTTGAGCCGATGAAGCCGGGCCGCACTGGCTCCCACTTGAGCCACGCCGCAGCCGCAGTAGGCAAGTCTGGGACCCCGCTCCCGAACGCCGACAAGAGCCCCCGGGCCCAAGGCGCGCTGGACTTGGCTTAGCAGAGAGGCGAAGGGCAGTCAGCGCGCCATGGCCCCAACAACCCTGGCCTTGGGCACCGCGTAGCGATTGATTGGTCGTGGGCGTCTCCGCTTCCCCACGACGCCTCGACAACTGCATGACTTGACAAGTCCTGCACGCAGAAATGGGTCATGATTACCTGTGATCGTGGAGGCCGACGGTTGGCCTCCTCCGACTATAAGTACGGAACGGCGCGAGCATTTCCAGTCCATCTCTTCTTGCTATTCCTTCCTCTCCATGGCTTCGATCCGCCGGTTTTTCGCAGAAGAGAAGGGAAAGGCCCCCCGAGAGGGTCCCGACCTGCTTCCGTCGAAGAAACGGCTAGTCCTCTGCCGCCGAGATGAGGGCGCCCGGCAGGAGGTGTCGAGGCCCTGGTACGAGCGGCCACCGCCGGGTTCCCGCTGCCCTTGTACACCCGCATTGAGGGCCCTGGAGGAGCAGGCGCCGAGCGCCACGGACGCCGCCGCCGTCGGCGCCGGCGGGTCACGGCGGTGCGCGTCGTTCCTCCTGGAGTCCATGCCGAGGGCTCCTCCCGAGAGCTTGTGCTCCACGCCGCCATGCCTCCTCAATCTTGGATTCACCTTCCTCCTCCTTCGCCTTGAGATCCCGCCGAGGGGCTCTCGAGCTCGGTTGCAAAGACGCTGGCTGCAGCACCCTGCGACCGGGCGGAGGTTGCGTTGTCGCCCGGAGCAAGGTCTACATGACCCAAGGTCAGGCGAGATCGCTCGGTTCTGCCGGACAAGGGCGCCCTCGTGATCCACCCGAATACGGTGACACCTCCTTGATGTTCTTCAAGGTCTTCGACGCGAAGGACGCCGGCTGTAATGCTGCCCCGAGAAGGGCGGTCGGGGCATCGTCGTGGCGAGGACTAGGCCCGCCGGTCGCCCCCTCGGCAGCTCCTCGGGCAGCAGCGAAGGGGCCGGAGGGTCCAGCGCCTCGCTGAGCTTCGCGACTCCGAGGCGAAGCGACGACAGCTATGAGCCCCGAGCTCAAGGCCGCCCGGAGCCGGGCGGGCGCTTGAGCTACGGCGCCAGGTGATCTGGATGGGGTTGGCGCCGCACGGGCGCCCCATCGCGATGATGGCGTCTCTGTGGAGGCACGCGTGGTCGGCGTTCCTTAGGATTAGCACCTTTATTTCCGCAAAGAATCAAGTAGCACCCGCAGGATATGTAAGGCGCTGGCCATGTTTTTGTGAATATTATGTCCTTATGATGAATTGGTGCGAGATGCTTGTTCTCGCCTCACCAGCTCCCCTTTCTTTCCTCACGAGGGCTTGGTGCTCTACGTTGACAGTCCCGTCCCAGTGTAGGCTTCACCGTCGGCGGTATGACAGTCGCGATGCCGTGGGTCAAGGCCAGAGGTGAGCGCCCGAGGTCCATAAGAGCCCCCGAGTCGCGATGCTCGGAGGTCCCTTTAGCGCTCAAGCAGCCTCCACTGGCAAGAAAGGTAGGCAGCTTTGCCGTGACAGAGCAGTAGTAGGCGAGGGTTTAGCACTGAGTCGGATCAGTTTTGCGTGACTTATCTTGCGGGTTTGGAGCGGCGTTCGACGAGGTGCCGTGCCTGCGCGGAGGCAACTGAGGTGTTGCTGGGTCGGGTCCTCGCGAGCTTCTTCCCTCTCCCCCGCGCTTTCCTTGATGCTCTACGTCCTCAGGTCCCGGCCCTCGAGCGAGCTCAGCCGCCGCTGGTATGACAGGTCGCGATGCCGTGGGTCAAGGCCAGGGGGTGAGGGCTGGAGAGCCAGTAAGAGCCCATGAGTCGCGATACTCAGGTACCCCCCTTTTAACGTGCAAGCGGATTGCGCCGGAGAGGTGGAGAGAAGGCTCACGATGCCGCCAGCGTTACTCCTGGAGCAGGTCCTGATATGGTCGGAGATGGCGGGGTGTTGAGGTAGCGGACGACGCGTGATGAGGATGCCGGACCTCACGAGCCCTCCGGACCTGGAGCCTCGGGAGGCTCCGGGGGCACGGGGGTTTCTCGAGAGCCATCTCCATCTGTGCCAGGATCGCGCGCTGCTTGACCTCCTGAGCCTCCAGAGCGCACCTCAGCAGGCGCTGATGGGCGGCAACCGCGTTCGGCAGGCCGAAAGGCATGCGAACGTAGCTGTGAGGTGGACCCTCACAACGCCCCATGCGCGAGGGCTAGAGGCGCTCCTGAGACGCGACCCGGTTGAGCCCTGGTATGTCGATGCAGATTCGCAGCCCAGCATCCTCGCCTGGATGCGGGGCGACGGCGGGCAAGCGGCGACAACCGCGCATGACTCTTGACTCCTGTAGCTCCTGGGTGTTCCTCGCAATGAACTCCTGAGGGTTTGGCCCTCCTTGCCTCATACCTTCCTGAGGGAAACGTGCCTCAAAGCACGCCTCCAAGTGGTGCCCAAGCGCCTCCCTCGTGATCCCGGCTAGGTCGGTGGCTCGCCATGAAAGAGCCCCCGAGCCCCGCCTGAGGAGGGCGCCGGGCGCGCCTTCCTATGCGACAGAGAGTGGCGCCCCTTGCACGGGCGCGGGTCCTGTTGCCACGCCTCCGGAGGTTCCTACCCCATGAGGGCTTGGACCAGGTGAAGCCTTCTTATTCTTAGGGATCGCCTCGGGAAGTCTCCTGCTCCTGTGATCCAGGTCTTCGATTGCTGCAGCTTGGAAGGCACGCTCAATAGAGCACACTGCATCCCTTTCCTCACAAGGCACTGTGATGACTCCTCCGCTTCCTGGCATCTTAAGGACATTGTAGCCATGGTGAGTCACTGCCATGAACTTGGCCAGAGCTGGGTACCCGAGGATGGCATTGTATGGCAGGCGAATGTGGGCGACGTCAAAGTCGATGAGCTCGGTGCGGTAGTTGTTGCGCTGTCCGAAGGTGACGGTGGAGCCATCGGTGACTCCTGAGAAAGGCTTGGTCGGCTGAAGCTGATCGTATGGCACTTGGAGATCGTGAATGTCTCGACAGATAGGACGTTGAGCCCTGCTCTGCCGTTGATGAGGGTCCTGGTGACTTGCACGTTGCTGATGACTGGTGAGCAAAGCATGGGGAGGACTCCGGCCATTGCCGCGCACTTGAGCTGATCCGCTGAACTGAACGTGATAGCGCACGACGACCACCTGAGAGGGCGTTTGGCCTCTGGTTTGGGAAGGACTGCGTTCACCTCGCGAGCAAACTGCTTGAAGATGCGACGAGAGGCTGGGGCCTGAGCACCACCCAGGATGCAAGCGATCGCGCGCGGCTCCTGGAAGCCCCCAACCCCCTCGTCCTGATGATTGTCTTCGTACCTCCTTGGCGGCTGCGGCAGAGGTGGGAGCCCTGCGTTGCCTTGAGGGCGGTCCTCACGAGGCTGGTCCCTCCAACCTCCCTCGCGAGGCTGGTCCTGCCAGCGGTCCTCGCGAGGTCTGTAACGGCATCCTTGGTGAGGGCCACAGTCTTCCCAGCGTCCTGCGCCTCTTCCTCCTCCTCGGCCGTAGCCCCGATCGTTGCGCTCGGGGCGTCGGTCGATATGCCCTTCTCGCACGGCCCTGAGCTCCTGGCATTCGTTGGTGTTGTGGGTGTGGAGGTCGTGGTATACGCAGTACCGGCTGCCCTTGGATGATTCGGGCTGATCCCTGCCTTGCTTGGTGTCTGGTTCTGCCGCGAGCACGGCAGCCCCCTTGCGCTTCACGTCCTTGGCCTTGGGCTTCTTCTCTTCTGGATCGGCGGCCGGAAGCTCAAGGAGGAGAGGCGCCTTCCTCAGCCTGGCGCATTTGGTCGCCAAGTTGAACAGCTCGAGGATGTGCACAGTGTCTTCATGCATTGCTAGATCCTCCTTCATCTTGACGCCACGCACGCCATTGGAGAAGGCCGAGATGATGGCTTCCTCACCACGTTGGGGATTTTGAGGCGCGTTGTTGAGCGCTGGATGTACTTCGCAGGTCTCTCCGGCTGCCGCTGATGCGGCGCATGTCGCTCACGGCCGGAGGCCGGTCGCGAAATGCCTTGGAAGTTGGCGATGAAGCGGTGCGCATCTCGTCCCCAGAGGAGATCGTGCCGGAGCCGTGTTCAGAGCCGTTCGGGCTCGCCCTGAGCGCCATAGGGAACCAATTCGCCATGACCTTTTCGTCCCCGTTGGCGGCTTCGATGCCCAGCTCGTAGAGCTGAAGGAACTCCGCGGGGTCGGCAGTGCCGTCGTAGGAGGAGGCAGGTCTGGCTTGAACTTGTCGGGCCATGCGATGCTGCATAGCTGGGCGGTGAAGGCGCGGCAGCTTGCAGTGGCCACCGGGACTCTCTGCTGATGTGGAGCTTGCTCTTGTGGATTCCTGCGCATCACTGCCTGGAGCAGCGCGGGGTCTTGACGTGGTGGTGCTGGAGCGCGGTCGCGGTGTTCCGGTGCTGGGAGCATGCGAGCACCTTCTTGGGGACGAGGGATCTCCTGGCAGCTCCTTTCTTGTTGCGTAGGCGCCGGACACGGAGGGTCTTGGCCCGGGGCAACGCGCCTTGGAGCGAGGGCGCCTTCTTGGGGAGGAGGTGGCGGGGGCACCTCCGGCTCCCTGCCTCCCGCGCGGGGTGAAGGGCGAGGCAGCGAGAGGGACGGCGCGGGGGAGCCCCCTGCGGCGCGGACGATCTCGGCGACGCGGTCGAGCCACTCCTCGCAGACGTCGTCGACGGGATGGTAGCGCAGGAGCTCGTTCGCCGCGATGAGCGCGGCTCGAGCCTCCATGGGGCGCGGCGCTTGCGGATTTAAGAACCAGCAGGGCGAAGCGAAGGAGTTGCGGTGCGGCCTTCGCCCTCAGCGAAGGATGCGAGGATGAGGCTCGCTGCTCGTTCCCGCCGGGCGGTGGCGGCGTTGGCGGCGGCGACGGGAACGACGGGGGTGTCCGCCGATGGGAGCCGTCTGGCGACTCGAGCGGCGCGAGCAGCCCGACGCTCGGCGCGAGCTCGGCGAGCGTCAGCCATGGACACGATGGAAGATCACACGCGACCAGCGGAAGGAAGATTCCGGCGCACCCCTACCTGGCGCGCCAAATGTCAAATTTCGGGTTCCGGCAGACCCTTGAGGTTCGAACACTGGGGTGCGCGCAGAGATCTTTCCCCTACCAACTCACGCGTCCGCGGTTTGCAAGAGATCTAAACTAGGAAGAAGAACACACAAGGGACACGAGGTTTATATCGTTGGGCCACTGCCAGGTGTAATACCCTACTCCAAAGGTGTGGTGTGGTGGATTGCCTCGGGGCTGATGATGAGTAGTACAAAGGAAGAACAGCCTCGCGAGGGGTGTTCTTGGGCTGGTGCGATGAACTGCTTGGGTGAGTTCGATTGCCTCTCTCTCTCTGCTAGGGCTCTATCCGATTCTCTTCTTTCTTCTCCTCTCTCGTTGTGGTGGCTAGTCCTATTTATAGAGGGAGGCCCTGGGCCTCTTCCCAAATAATGAGCGGGAAGGGCGCCAACAATTGGCCATTTTGAAGGGGAACATCTTGTACACTTATCCTGACTAAAGTTGGTCTTCGGGTGCCAAAGGCTCTGACGGTGACGCTGTCCTGGGCTCCACGATTACCTCCGCCCTTCCGCCTCATCGGTCTTGGTCTTGTTGCACCAAGCGGTAACCTTTGCTCGATGCCTTGGCTCAGCTTGCCTCCTTTGCACCAAAGGGGAAGCGAGGACATCTTGGCGGGCTGGCGCCCACCGGCGCCCGCTGGTCTCGATCGTCATGGCTTGCGTCACGGGCACCTCGTGAGGTACCCTGCCTTGATCTCTCCACCTCCTCGTGAGCCTGCCTCGACGAGGCTGCTCCCGAGGAAGGTTCTGTCGTCCCCGCCTCATCAGGCTTGGCCTCGCGAGGGCCTTGAGCTTGAGCTGATGAAGCTGGGCCACGCTGGGCCCCCACTTGAGCCACGCTGCAGGCCACATGCAGGCAAGTCTGGGGACCCCGTTCCCAGAACGCCGACAACCGCCCTCTGGATCTTTCTCTAGACCAGGTCGTACTGTTTCATGACGAAGTTAGATTTTAGGGGCGGTTTCCATCGTGATATGGCAACGCCTTCGGAATCCAGTGGATCACGCCCTAAGCTTCCAGATGACCCTGTCCTTCTAGAGCGATTGCGTCTGGAAGATGATGAGCTCGATAACTTCGTTTGGAGGAAGAGGTGGAAGAACTTGATGAGAAACCCAAGTGGCTGGCACTAGCTAGGGTTCTGACAACCAAATCTTTTGGGCAAGGAGCTTTGAAAGCTGACATGAGGGCGGCTTGGAACCCCACGCAAGAGGTAGTGTGGTGGAGAATAAACCCTAACATGTTCTCCGTGCAGTTTAATTGCTTCGCAGATTAGAACAAGGCGATCCACCAAGGTCCATGGGATTTTGTAGTTATGGCTCTGATGATACCTGAGTACAATGGGTTCAAAAATCCTGAATCATTCAAGCTGGACAAGTAGAAACCCAGTGTCAGATTCACAAGTTGCCTGATATGATGGTGAAAATAGAACAATTTGTGAAGAATATGACCAAGCGCATTGGAGAAGTTCAAGAGGTCCATATCATTCTCCTAATGGTTTCATAGGAGAATTTGTTCAGGTTAGAGTAAAGCTAGATGTCACAAATAACTTAACAAGATTTGTGGGCTTCACAAAATCCGGTGAAACTGAATTTTATCAGGTCAAGTTTGAAAAGCTTCCGGTTTTTTGCTACATGTGTGGTCTTCTGGCCACCAGCGTGAGGAATGTAGCTCAGGGGAACACGCGGAAAAAGATATGGAGCGGGGTCCCTTCATCCTTGCATCAAAGAGAGGACGAAGTGGGAGTGATCGAAACCCGGGCAGAGGCTTTGGCCGTGGTGCAGATCGGGATGGAGGTGCATTTGATGGCGATGAAGGAGATGATGTTAGCGGCAAAAGAAGAGGGGCAGGTCGCGAACGTGGCTAAAGCCGGGGTTATAGTACTACATGCAATGGATAGTATAACCGTGGTCAACATGGGGTAACTGAAAATAACAACACCGTTGGATAACACATGCATCAGAGCTGGCGTTTCAATGCTACCAATGCTTTGCACGATTGGGTGTTGATCTAGCACGATCTGTAGGTGCTGGCTAGGAAAGAGAGATGGAGGATGCAAATATATTGGGAAAGAGAAGTGCTGATGATTCTGTTATTGAACCAAAAACCACATAGGGAAATACTTTGGACAAGAACACAGGTGCTATAATCCCGGTGGGGAACACTGCTGATAAAGTGGACCAGTTCGAAGGGCACGACCCCCTAGCTCTAACCTTAGCACCCCACAGAAAAATGCACATAAGAAAAAACTTAAGGAAGATGATATTGCAGCCATTGACAGCACATCGACGAGTGGATCGGGGGCCTCCCCAGCAGAGGACCGTTGGGAGCATTGAATCTCCTCAGCCGGAACATGTAGGCGGGAATCCCCGGACAGTTCGTGAACTAGCGACGTTCATACAATTGCTTTCCCCTAGTCTGGTGTTTTTGTGTGAGACAAGGCAGAAAAATGTATATGAAGAAGTACATGGGTAGGTTTGGGCTCAAAGGATTTGATGGAACTGATAGTGAAGGAAATATTTGGTGGTTTGGCACTATACTGGCAAGAATCTAATGGTAGATATTGTGCTTTCTAGCCAGCGGTGTATAGATGCTTATGTCGAGGGTATTGATGGTTTGCAATGGCGAATTACTTGTGTTTATGATGAACCGAGAGTCGAGGACATGCACAATATGTGGACACTGCTGAACAGCTTGAGCACCCGTTCAACATTGCCTTGGCTTTGTCGGGGATTTAAATGAGTGTCAATGGGCTTTGTGCACTTCTCAATGACTCTGAGGTCCCCGAGACAGATGCATGCGTTCAGAGATTTGCTGGAGATATGTGAGCTAGCTGACTTGAGATTCTCAAATGTCCCACACACGTTTGATAAGAAAAGAAGTGGCGCGGCAAATGTGAAGGTCCGGTTGGACCGATCCTTTGTGAACCCAGCTTAGCGAACACGTTTGACCATGCCGCAGTGACACACTTGGTCACTCCAACCTCAGATCATGTGATCCTGCATGTAACTTGTGAGAAACCGGGGGACATGCATGCAAGGAAGAAGAACTTTCATCAATACATAATAATGTGGGAAAGAGAGCCGACACTCCAGGAGGTTATTGCAAAAGCTTGGTAGGAGGCGGGTCAGATGCATTGCCTTGGTTATGTACATGCAGCCTTAGGATCCACTATGCGTAAGCTAGGTTCTTGGAGTAGGGAGAAGTTTGGCAATGTGTCAAAAGAAATAGCCAAGTCAAGAACCCAACTAGGAGAACTTATGCTGATGAACACTAACCGTTGTGAGATTAGGAAAGTGACAGATAGAATGAATGAGCTCCCATATAGAGAAGAGATGATGTGGCTGCAACGATCTCGTGTGAATTGGCTAAAAGAAGGTGATAGAAACACACAATTTTTCCATGCAAAGGCGATTTGGTGAGCAAGAAAGAACAGGATCCAGAAACTAGAAGATACTCATGGTACTGTACATCGGGACTAAAAGAGATGGGGGCTGCGACAATAGGGTATCTTGAAAATCTTTTTCCTACCGACCCTCTACTTGATCCATCCCCGATTGTTAACTTGTTTCAGCCTGTGATGCTCCAGAGACAAATGATAGACTTTGTGCTGAATTCTCAGATAAAGAAATTGCATATGCTCTATTTCAGATAGGCCCTTTGAAGCCCCAGGCCCGGATGGATTTCTGGCACGTTTTGTCAGCGCAATTGGAGCACCTTACAGGAAGGTATTGTACTTGCAATTAAGGAGTTCTTTCGCACGGGTGTCATGCCTCCTGGAATAAATGAAACTGTTATTGTTATGGTTCCTAAAATAACAAACCTAGTTAAGGTTACGGATATTCGCCCCGTTAGCATATGGAATGTAATCTACAAAGTGGTCTCTAAATGCTTGGTGAATCTCTTAAGGCCTGTTCTTGATGATGTTATTTCTCGTGCCCAAAGTGCATTTTTTCATGGGCGCATGATTATGTATAATGCTTTTGTGGCCTTTGAGTGCATCCACCATATTAAGCAGGACAAGGACCCTACAAAGAGTTTTTGTTCTTATAAAATGGATCTTTCTAAAGCATATGATAGAGTGGACTGGAATTACCTTAAGGAGATTATGCAAAAGCTTGGCTTTGCTCACCAGTGGGTTGACTGAATAATGACATGTGTCACCTCGGTGAGATATTCCGTGAAATTTAATGGTGCCATCTTGGATTCATTTGCACCGACCTGTGGTCTTCCCGCTATCCCAATATTTATTCTTATTTGTTGATGATGCTCTTTCTGCACTTATCATTAAAGGCATAAATGATGGCGACATCTACCCTGTAAGGATTACTAGACGTCCCTTGGAGTTTCACATTTGTTATTTCCCGATGACACACTTTTATTCATAAAACCTTGTATCGAGGATGCAATTATATAAAAAAGATCCTGGATATCTATTGTGCGACTACATGTTAATTGATCAATCCTTCAAAACGTTCCATGTTGTTTGCGAACTCGTGCCCGAATGCAAACAGTGACAGTGCTAAGCATATTAATCAAGTCACAACTTCCAATTTTGAGGAGAAATACTTGGGGATGCCTACCCTAGATGGAAGAATGCCTAAAGGAAAATTTCAGAACTTGCATGTTAGACTCACAAAACATTTGTTTAATTTTGATGGGCACCCAACTCAAGTAGGCAAAGAAGTGTTGATCATGGCGATAGCTCAATCCATCCACACCTATGACTATATTTGAACTTCCCTTTGATGTGTGCGATGATCTTAACCGCATGGTCAGAAACTATTTCTGGGGAGCGGAGAAAAGAAAAAGAAGGACTCATTAGTATGCCTGGGACAAGATGACAAAGCCAAAGGCTCAAGGAGGGTTGGGGTTTATGGACTTTCATATATTCAATCAAGCTCTATTAGCTCAACAAGCATGATAGTTATTAGAACACCCAAACAACTTGTGTGTGCGAGTACTAAAAGTGAAATACTTTCCCAATGGAAATCTCGTGGATACAGTGTTCACCACTAATCCATCTCCTACTTGGCAAGCAATCTCTCATGGTTTGGACCTCCTAAAAAAGGAATCGTATGGAGTATTAGCAATGACCAATTTGTTCGAATATGGAGAGATGGACAGGTAGCTCGTTACCCAACAGGAGGCCTAATCTCGCAGAAAGGAAGGGTAGGATGAAGTGGTTTCGGACCTACGAAATTTCAATGGAAGTTGGGATATGGAGAAGATCACACGATATTTCTTGCCTGTGGACGTGATAGAAATTTAGAAAATAAAGCTTGCTCCCCGCTATTGGAAAGATGTTATTAACATATTTCCTTGTTCATGTAAATGTTTATTATCCATGCTATAATTGTATTGACCGAAAACTCAGATACATGAGTGGATACATAAGCAACACCGTGCACCTAGTGAGCCTCTACTAGATTAGCTCGTTGATCAAAGATGGTTAAGGTTTCCTAACCATAGACATGAGTTGTTATTTGATGTGATGGACAGACCCAACCGTAATCTTGGCACCAGATCGTATCACTTAGTTTATTTGCTACATCTTTCTTCATGTCAAGTATCTGTTCCTTAGACCATGTGATAATGCCGCTCCCAAATATTAGAAGAATACTTTTTGGGTAATCAAATGTCACATCATAACTGGGTGATCATAAAGGTGCTCTATAGGTATCTCGGAAAGTGTCTGTGTTGGAAATATGCCCTAGAGGCAATAATATTGTATTATTATATTTCCTTATTCATAATTAAGTGTTTATATTTCATGTTATAAATGCTATGATCCTGGAATATGTGATTCAGTGGAAAATTCATATGCACGGGTGAAATGATAAACGGATAAAATAAAGGTTCCTAGTCTTGCCTTCAAGACTAGGTTAGGTGTTGTTGGTGATCACATTTTCCGGATCCTAGGATATTGTTAAGTGTAACGATAGTCCTAAAACAATATTGAGGTTATGATGTTGGAAGAATGATCATATTGAATTGACCCAAACTTGTTTGTTATGAATTGAGATAATATCGCCTGTAATCAATTGTGATAACATGGAGTGTTAACATGTGATTTTGCTCCTTATACCATGAGAGTATCATAGTCACTTCTTACTGTACGATGGACTTTGGTTGCTCAAACGTCACCTGTAACACGGGGATCATAACGACAACTTACTGGTTCACCGGAAAGTTTGACAAGGGACTAGATAGCTTGAGAGTGGGATTTGCTCCTACGATGACGGGGATAAATTCTTAGGGCCCTCTCGGTGTGTTATTTTGTTTCTCATTCTCTATGGCAATGATATTTTAGTTTACTTCACTATTTGGATGAAAGTTGCGAGAGTCAGATGATTCATAATCAGATGACTTCAATATACATCACTATGGAATTCCACAAGCTAGTTTCTCCAATGTGACTAAATGTAGTGCCACACATATGCGGTATTCTTTTAGTCTTCCGACATTTAGCGTCAGTGTTATGGATGTTCAATTTTTTCATAAATATTCATAACATACATCCTATTCATAATAGGAGTATGACCTTTTGTTCATAACATCGAACAACTATTGTTCTCTCATGAACAACTGCCTTGTAACTTCTATGCAATGGGCTAGAGTGTACAAAAGTCCAGAATGAATAATGAAAATAAACATAGAGGTAATATGCTGATGAAACAGTATCATAACTTCTACAAATTTTCAAGACATATTTTACCCTCAATGGTCATTTAGGCCGTTGTAGTTTCTTGCAACGACTCGCATCAGCATGCAATATAGTCGATATCCTTCTGATCAACTTTTGACCACAATCTCGAAGAATTAGTGATCAAAAAAATTGATCATAAATTCTCAAGAACTACACTTTACTTGACCAACTTTATCTACATTTTATAACTTGTATGACATTCATACGTGAGCTGGACATTCCAGTCTTCTTTTCTTTTCTGCCTTTTACTTTTTATAGTTTTACTTTCCATATTTCTCCTACTCACAGAAGAAGTATCCAACTTTAAGAGTGGCGTTAGCCCTGAACTTACCTAGGCATGTAAGTCTAATTACATACTTTAGTTTTGTTCTTTTCCCTTTAAGTTTCTCACCATCAACTCATGACTGGCATTCTTCCGAATCTTACACATTTTAGTCTTAAACATAGCTGAACACTTTACTAGAACAAACACTTCTTTAGATATCACATATCATTTAACCTTTGTTTGTTTCTGAGAACAATTTTCAGTTCCAAGAATATCACATAACTATCCCAAACATTTTTGAAGTTCGGGTGTCTCGGAAGCAAGCATACCGTAATGTAATTCTAGCCCTTTGGACCGAAGGACATGAGTCTCATCATCCATAGCATAAGAAAGAGTATTGTAAGCATGCAGTAGGACAAAATCCTTCTTGGCACTTTTAGAGGATGATCCTTTCAATCAAAAAGATTCAACCAGATAAATAACAGCTAATCAGTTTCAACAACAAAAGTGGAACCGTGAGCCATAATTCTACAACTATAAAGCAAACTACACATAGACATTGTTCATAATTAATTTGCACTAGTGATTAAAATTGATTAATACATAATTGTGCTCCCACTCAATTCAATATCTCTCATAATTGATAGTGATTTATTCAAGATCCAGATCTTATTCTCAGCCATTGACGTGGACATCACTAATGACAAGAATTTTGACCGGCAGGCAAACTTTTGCCGATCATATCTCCATATGCCTCTTGTTCACCTTTCAATTCTTCGTGCTCCGAGCTCAGAATGATTTTGCTAGAACTTCAAGACAACCAAGTGTTATCTGCTCACATGGTCTGACCATCCACCCGTCTTACATTTTGTAAACCGTTTGTACTCATGTGGACATGGCGCACGTCGGGATGTTATGTGTTACAGACAGTTGCAACACTAGGAAGAGCACCTTTTCACTTGAATTTACTATGAGAGATCGCCCTAATAATTGACTACTGCGCAATCAAAGGGTGCAAATAACAAAGGGATAAACATCTTAAAAAATTCATAAAAGCATGGTATGGTATAGCCCTGGGCACCGGGAATCCTTCATGATCATTTTCAATCTTCAGTTGAAGCGTTGTGACGGCCAATATTTCGTTGCCGTGGCAACTGTCCCTAAAATGTTGTCATGGCGAAAATTTTAAAAAAATGTTGTTGTGGCGATCGTTTCAAAAAATGTTGGCATGGCACCAAATTCAGAAGTTCCGTCGTGGCACGGAATTATACCTCCTCGTCCCACGCCTTAGTACATGTTCTCCACGTCGGGGATCCTCCGTGTATGCTTTCCATTGTCACCTGTATCATGTAGGCTATCTCTACGATATTTACATTAACGTGGCAATCTCGTGGCTCCATCCATCATGCCGTGACATGAAGGCTACTTAACATTACAACATATAATCATCTCATACATAAACTCATTATCATGACGAAGGCTATACCACATCATATGCATACACCGCAAAACTAAGTTAGACGTCCTCTAATCAGTTTTAGAAAATTTTAATTACGTAGTTAACCAGTGTTAACAATAATAATGGATACCTACGTCCATAATATTAGGTGATAATTCTTAATGCTAGATTAATTTTAGGGGTGTGTGAGGGAAGAGACTTAATTAAAAATCTCTAACCCCACACTAAACTTTGTCTAATACACATGACCCCTAGAATATCGTCCATCTTCGGCACCCTCTTGTGTAGGCGATGGTTCATTATTCTTGACTATGATGATGCCCAAAGAACTGTTAGCAAATTGTCAACATCCAGAGTCGAGCGATTGTCAGAACTTTGTACAAAGCTTCGCCATGCCGCCAATGAATTAACCAAAGCAGCACTCGAGAGAAGCAGAACATCAAACCCTCACATCGACATGTGATCCAGATTGCAACATGCACCTACTCATATAACTACTCATGACGCCACTATTGGGAAACGTAGTAGAAAACAAAAAAAATCGCACCTATGAACACCCAAGATCAATATGAAGATGCATAAAGGGTTGGGATCTGGATTGTTACCGTCACCGAGTTGCGGTGGAATAAGGATGTGTCGTCGTACTTGGAGTCCCGTGAACCGTTGCTGAATGATCCCTCGAACTGCCCACGAATAGTCCCTCGAATCGAAGACCAAAAGCACGGCCTCTCTAGTTGGTTGCAAGCATGCAGCCTTCATGATCCGACACGATTCGCCGTCCAGAGCTAATCGTCACTGGAGAATTAGAGGGAGGAGATTAGAACCACACTGGGCTTCTAATTATGAGGATTAGAGGAACTAGACCAAGCTCTAATTAGTTAACTAGGACCAACTAGTACTAGGGCTAGATGAACTAGAGGAAGGTCCAAAACTTGTGTTCTAGGGGCTAGCCCTGCCCCTCTATTTATATGTTGAGCAATGGGGTCGTACCTTGGGGAGAGGGCCTCCCCAAAGTTAGTTTGGAACATAAGGAAGAGTCCTCCTCGGTTTCCAACATGAAACACCAAGGTTCCTGGCGTTTCTAGAAACGCCACGGACGTCAGCGTCTGGCCCAGGGCCAGACGCCATGGACCCTGGCGTCTGGTCCCTGACCTCTGCAAAACTCCTTTTGCTGTGACCTAAAGCCTCGTGGGCCTTACCCATTGCCCCGCCAAAGTGTCCTTGCACCAGAACATTTCTGGAAACATCCGAAACCCTTCCTATGACCCCGAAACGCTTCTGGATCCTCTGAAACTATCTTGAATATTTATGAAACAATTCCACAAATATATTCTCATCACTCCCGTCCTACTAACACTTAGCAGATCGTGATTGCCTTAAGCTTATGACCCCGTAGGTTCGGTAACTCATAGACATGAACGAAACCGTTCGTTCAATGTTCGATAGCGGAACCACGGATGTCCATATCGATCCCTATGAGCACATGAATGATATTCGAGTGAACTATTGGTTATCATGTGATGTTCCCTTTGCTTTGCGATACTGCACAATACCCGAGATGCATCGGTATCCTCCCGAGTCATCACATGCTCACTATACCGTTATCCTCGTTACTAGTTTTGTCCTTCTTTCTTGTTGTCATGTTCCGGCATCCCCGTGATGTGGTCACCTGTGTCTGGCCAGACGATGATGGATGCAAGCAGTGGATATATCTATCTGGCCAGATGATGATGGGTGTCGTGTTCCGGCATCCCCGGAACATGCATGTTGATGTGTGTAGTTCAATAAGTGCTGTTGCAAGCAGTGGATTTATATATCTTCAAAGATGACTCAAGTAGATATTTATATTTACTTATTGAGACATAAGTCTAGATCCTTTGAAATGTTTCAAAAGGTTTTCAGAATGAATTAGAATTTATTGTAACAAGAAAATTATGTTTCTTCAATTAGATTGCGGAAAGGGATATTCGAGTTACAAGTCTAGCGGATGTCTGATGAGCTATTTTATAGCTTGAACCTCCTAGAACACTGCTAAGAGTAGAGTGTTTTGAGTAGATGTCATGAAACTATGTATGACATGGTGGGATTAAAGATGACATTAATCAATTTGCCAATGTACTTCTTAATGTGATGCTTTAGAGACTATGGCCTTTACACTAAAAAGAACGCCATCAAATTTGTTGAAATAAGTGCTACTTTGTAGGTTATCCCAAATGGTTGGGTATTCCTTCATCACTACACTGAGGCAAAGTGTTTTGCCATAGAGTGCTAAAATTTTGAAGTAAATGTTTTCTGCAAAAGAGTAAGTGGGAGGATAGTGCAATTCGACGAGGTTGCAGAATCTTGGTGGCCATGTCAAAGAAAAGAAATGCTGAAAGTAATTCTAGAATTTCCTACGGCGACTGATACGAAAGCCTCTACATGAGATATAGATGTCGATCAAATTTTAGCTGAACTATATAGGTGTAGCGACCTGACCCAAAATCGATCAAATCTCTGTGTCTGTACCATCCCAAGATCATGCTGGTACTCACAGTACATCGATAAAGTAATCAAAGTTCAATCACACCTGAATATTATTACACGGTTCTCATATAGAGTCTTTATTACAAGGGAATAAATTCGGCTCAAGGCCAACTCATGAGAAATAAACTAATAACACTGCGAAGCGTCGAAGATAAAGCGAGTCCATCCGACTCCAAAGGGCAATCGCTAAGCGCGAGCGTAGCCTCACTCCTGATCGGAATATACCTCTCGCAACATAAGACGTTGCAGCCATGTAGGTCAGCTTTTTGAATAAGCTGGCAAGTCATGAAGAACAACAATAATAAACTTACTAACACTATATGCATTTTGGCTGTGGAGCTCTAAGTTTCATCATTTTGCGAAAAGCAAATTTTTCCCTAATACAGTGGACTTGCTTGTAAATTACTACAATTGTTGGTAGTTATTGAGATGGTTCCGCCAACCAATATCTCATTCCCAAATTATTAAGTCATAAAACCCTCAAATTAATTTATTAGTTTAGTGTTGAGATTTCCGAATACTTCCAAGTTCCAGAGGCTCAAATTGTCCGTAACCGGGGACACGGCTAATCGATTAGATCTTTAACTCTGCAGAGGTTTATGACTTTCCCGCAAGAATCATTCCTCCTTTAAAGTCTTCGCACTTCATGGTGTTTGAAGACGGACTAATGAAACAGGTCTTCCAAAGAGTTCTTCCGCTACCGCCGCACCCATCCAATCCTACCGTTCTTCTACATCTCGTAGTACCGCCCAGCCAGCGTCACTACTAGGGTTAACCCAGCCAGAGCCCATAATGGCTTGCGGCTGCACAGTAAGCTTCCGGTCATGGGGCATCCATCCTTCTCTTCGTGGCTGGGTGAAGCTTTCCGCAAGATGTCATGGCACTTCTCCATGCATCCCGCCAACCACTGGTTCTCCAGGTGCCCACAACCGCCCTCCACCCAAAGAGTGAATTTCCAAGTCCATCTTGATTCTTGTAGTTCATGGGGTTGTCATCATCATTGACTCTAACATCTTGCTTATGAATTTCACTCAACCCAAAACCCGCTCACGAGCATAGCAAAGTAACTACTTCATCCCGGGTCATGGTAACAAGGGATTGGTTCATCCTACCACATGATACTACTCAAGATTAATAACTTCAAATTTTCAACTACTGCATGCATGGTGGGTGGTGAACAAATCTAATGCACAAAACCATAGGATAGAAAATAACATGATCAAAACTTGCCTTGCTGATGATCCTCGTAAGCTAAAGATTCGTAGTAGCAAGCTTCGCACTCCGGAAACTCTACCGAGACAAACAAATCACAATAAGCATATAGCATAGGATCACATAACACAATGGCATAACAAAAGTAACATAACACACCAAAACAACCAAATCAAAATCCAAGGGAAAACTCAAAGAAAACCAATTCAAAGTTTTTCCTACTTCAAACAATAACTAAAAGTAGTTTTATATAATAAAATTTTCTCAACATAACCTAATCATGGTTTTAGGTTAACTTAACAGAAAAGAATTCATTAAGCAACTAGGAGCAAAAAGAATTAATTAAAAATCTATTATGAAACTCCTATTAGGCCTAATCCAATTTATATTAAGAAAATAAAATAAAACTTTTATTAATTGTAAATAAAAGTTCATCCTATAAAGTGACAGAAACTGCCCTAGAATAATCAATCACATGTTAAAAATAAATTTATTTACTAATTAAATTAATAGGAAAACAGTAGCTAGTTAATTAATTGGGATTAATAAGATTCTGCTTAAAACTATTTATTTATTAATCCTAAAATACCCAAGTTAATTTTTATGGTTTGGCAATGCCAAAATAAAGTTGGGACAAAAAGAATCATCCAAAATAATTTTTCTAACTCAAGTTATAGCAGATTTACTATTCTGACTAAAACTAAATTAAAGCAATTTTAATTAATTTTAACATAGCTAAATATATATTCTACAGAAACTTTAGAAAATTTGCAAACCAACAAAAAGAATCACCTAAAAATATTAAACAGAATAAAAGATATGAATTTTTCAAAATGTAAACTATTCTCGCTAAAACAGAAAAACAAAAATAAAAGAAAAAGGCCTAATGGGCCTAAACTACGCACTGTGCGTCAAATAACCTAAACGGGCCTAATGGTTTAAACTAAACGGGCCGGCCTAATAAATAAAAACCTAACTAAATAAATCAGAACTAAACCGCCGAACCGGGCGGTTTTATAAAGAAATACCCTTCGGTTCTAATCCACACCGCCCATCACGATCGGACGGGGAGGGGTTCCGGTGGCTTACCGGACCTCGGCGGCGGCGGCGGCGGCGGCGACGAGTGTGCCGAGGGCTCCGGGCGTCGGGGAGGTCGGGGAAGTGGCCTGGGGGTGCGGGGGAGCTCGGGGAGGCTTCTGGTGGAGTCGGGGGAGATCGGGGTGGTCTAGGGCGGCGACGGCGACGAGAATGGCGGCGGGAAGGTTCGGGCCCGTGAGCTCGGAGAGAGAGGAGGAGGTCCGCGAGGGCTAGGGGGGAATGGGGTGCGAGGCCCGGCTTAAATAGGTGGGGCCTCGCTTTTGCTCGGGGCGATCAGGCGGATCGGGATCCGGATCCTTCGATCCGCGATCTGCGGGCGACGCGCGAGTGGCGTGGGCGGTTGACGATGGGGCGGGTCCTGCTGTCGAGAGAGAGAGAGGGGTGGAGCGAGCGGGCGGCCGATCGCGGAGGAGTTCGGCGCTGGGGTGGTGCGGTCGGTCGGCATGGGCACTCGGCTGGCAGATGGGTTACTGGCTGCTTGCCCCAGCTGGGGTTTATGGGCGCTGGCTGGGCTGTGGGCCTAGCCGGCGCTGGGTGGGTTTTTTTTTTAATTTTATTTTTTAAAATAAAACAAAACAGAGTATAACTTTTAAAATATAAATATTTTATATAGGGTATATATATACCAAAATGATCAGGGGAATATTCCCTTTCATTTGAACATTTTTCCAAAGGCAAAATCCAAACTTTATAAAAATCCATTTTTTTCAAATTCAAATAAAATTCAGATTTGAATCCAAATCTTTTGGCAATGTTTTCCTCTGATATTTTTGGAGTGTCATGTTTACTCCTCTCATACTTTTGATCAAGTATTTATCAGGCTTAGTTTTTTTGAAATGTTTCCCACTTGCCAAAGTTTGAATTCAAATTCAAAACTCAAAATTCTCTGAAACTTCAAATGGCATTCAAATTCAAACAGGATGCATAGGATGCTTAGCTATAATTGTAAAACATTCCAAATAGGAAATTTGGGATGTTACAATAGGTTGGGAAAATTCGTACAGACCTTCATGGTGTGCACACGAAATATTTTTGAACAAACAATGAACCTATAATACACAAAGAAGCATTGATGGGCCCTGACTCCGGAATTTGGCTATATGCCAACATACTCTGAGATAGTATCCATGCACGTAATTCAAGCTTAGAACTGTTGGGGAACGTAGCAGAAATTCAAAATTTTCCTACGTGTCACCAAGATCTGTCTATGGAGAAACTAGCAACGAGGGGAAGGAGAGTGCATCTACATACCCTTGTAGATCGCTAAGCGGAAGCGTTCAAGTGAACGGGGTTGATGGAGTCGTACTCGTCGTGATTCAAATCACCGATGATCCTAGCGCCGAACGGACGGCACCTCCGCTGCTCAACACACGTACAGCCCGTGACGCCTCCCACGCCTTGATCCAGCAAGGAGAGAGGAGAGGTTGAGGAAGACTCCATCCAGCAGCAGCACAACGGGTGGTGGTGATGGAGGAGCGTGGTAGTCCAAACAGGCTTCGCCAAGCACCGTAGGAGAGGAGGAGGAGTTGGGAGAGAGAGGAGGCGCCCAAAGGCCTTAGATTGGTTTTCTCCTCCTTTTCCCCACTATATATAGGGCCAAGGGAGAGGGGAGGCGCAGCCTTGCCCCTTCCTCCAAGGAAGGGTGCGGCCAAGGGTGGGAGGAGTCCATCCTCCCAAGGCACCCCTGAGGTGCCTTCCCCTTTAGGACTCTTCCTCTCCAAGTGTTTCATGCGCATGAGCCTCTTGGGGCTGGTTCCCTTGGCCCATGCAGGCCTAGGCGCACCACCTAGGGCCCATGTGGCCCCGGGGCAGGTGGCCCCACCGGTGGGCCCCGACCCCTCCGTGGTCCCAGACAATACCGATAACCCCAAAACTTGTCCCGATGGTCAAACAGCACTTCCCATATATAAATCTTTACCTCCGGACCATTCCGAACTCCTCGTGACGTCCGGATCTCATCCGGACTCAACAACATTCGGTAACCACATACAAGCTTCCTTTATAACCCTAGCGCCATCGAACCTTATGTGTAGACCCTACGGGTTCGGAGACATGCGACATGACCGAGACGTTCTCCGGTCAATAACCAACAGCGGATCTGGATACCCATGTTGGCTCCCACATGTTCCACGATGATTTCATCGGATGAACCACGATGTCAAGGACTTAATCAATCCCGTATACAATTCCCTTTGTCTAGCGGTATTGTACTTGCCCGAGATTCGATCGTCGGTATACCGATACCTTGTTCAATCTCGCACGGCAAGTCTCTTTACTCGCTCCGTAACACATCATCCCGTGATCAACTCCTTAATCACACTGTGCACATTATGATGATGTCCTACCGAGTGGGCCCAGAGATACCTCTCCGTCACACGGAGTGACAAATCCCAGCCTCGATTCGTGCCAACCCAATGACACTTTCGGAGATACCGTAGTGCACCTTTATAGTCACCCGATTCCAGACGCTTTGGTACACCCAAAGCATTCCTACGGTATCCGGAGTTGCACAATCTCATGGTCTAAGGAAAAGATACTTGACATTAGAAAAGCTTTAGCATACTAACTACGATCTTTGTGCTAGGCTTAGGATTGGGTCTTGTCCATCACATCATTCTCCTAATGATGTGATCCCGTTATCAATGACATCCAATGTCCATGGTTAGGAAACCGTAACCATCTATTGATCAACGAGCTAGCCAATAGAGGCTTGCTAGGGACATGGTGTTGTCTATGTATCCACACATGTATTTGAGTTTCCTATCAATACAATTATAGCATGGATAATAAACGATTATCATGAACAAGGAAATATAATAATAATAACTAATTTATTATTGCCTCTAGGGCATATTTCCAACAGTCTCCCACTTGCACTAGAGTCAATAATCTAGTTCACATCGCCATGTGATTAACATCGATAGGTCACATCGCCATGTGACCAACATCCAAAGAGTCTACTAGTGTCTTAAACTAGTTCACATCACCATGTGATTAAGACTCAATGATTTCTTAGGTTTGATCATGTTTTGCTTGTGAGAGAGGTTTTAGTCAACGGGTTTTAGTCAACGGTCTGAACCTTTCAGATCCGTGTGTGCTTTGCAAATTTCTAGGTCATATTATAAATGCTGCTCACACGCTCCACTTGAAGCTATTCCAAATGGTTGCTCCACTATACGATCCGGTTTGCTACTCGAGTCATTCGGATAGGTGTTAAAGCTTGCATCGACGTAACCCTTTACGCCAACTCTTTATCACCTCCATAATCGAGAAACATGTCCTTATTTACTCCAAGGACAATTTTGACCGCTGTCCAATGATCTATTCTGGATCATTCTTGTACCCTTGACCGACTCATGGCAAGGCACACTTCCGTGCGGTACACAAGATAGCATACTATAGAGCCTATGTCCGAAGCATAGGGACGACCTTCGCCCTTTCTCTCTTTTCTGCCGTGGTCGAGCTTTAACTCTTAACTTCATACCTTACATCTCGTGCAAGAACTCCTTCTTTTGATCGATCCATCTTGAACACTTTCAAGATCATGTCAAGGTATATGCTCATTTGAAAGTACCATTAAGCATTTTGATCTATCACTATAGATCTTGATGCTCAATGTTCAAGTAGCTTAATACAGGTTTTCACTTGAAAAACACTTTTCAAATAACCCTATATGCTTTCCAGAAATTCTACATCATTTCTGATCATCAATATGTCAACAACATATACTCATCAGAAATTCTATAGTGCTCCCACTCACTTCTTTGGAAATACAAGTTTCTCATAAACTTTGTATAAACCCAAAATCTTTGATCATCCTATCAAAGTGCATATTCCAACTCCGAGATGCTTACTCCAGTCCTTAGAAGGATCGATGGAGCTAGCATACCTTTTAGCATCCTTAGGATCGACAAAACTTTTCTGATTGTATCACATACAACCTTTCCTTACGGCCGGTAAGGAAACTCATTTTGACATCCATCCGCCAGATTTCATAAATGCAACTCATGCTAACATGATTCTGACGGACTTAAGCATCGCTACGGATGAGAAAATCTCATCGTAGTCAACTCCTTGAACTTGTGAAAAACTCTTCGCCACAAGTCGAGCTTCATAGACGGTGATCTTACCATCCACGTCCGTCTTCTTCTTAAAGATCCATTTATTTCAATGGCTTGCCGATCATCGGGCAAGTCCACCAAAGTCCATGCTTTGTTATGATACATGGATCCTATCTCGGATTTCATGGCTTCTAACCATTTATCGGAATTTGGGCCCACCATTGCTTCTCCATAGCTCGTGGGTTCATTGTTGTCTAGCAACATGACCTTCAAGACAGGATTGCGTACCACTCAAGTAGTACGCATCCTTGTCACCCCACGAGGTACGCCGTGACTTGATCCAAACTTCATGATCACTATCATAAGCTTCTACTTCAATTGGTGTAGGTGCCACGGGAACAACTTCCTGTGCCCTGCTACACACTAGTTGAAGTGACGGTTCAATAACCTTATCAAGTCTCCACCATCCTCCCACTCAACTTTTCGAGACGAACTTTTCCTCGAGAAAGGACCCGATTCAAGAAACAATCCCTATTGCTTTCGGATCTGAATTAGGAGGTATACCCAACCGTTTTGGGTGTCCTATGAAGATGCATTTTATCCGCTTTGGGTTCGAGCTTATCAACCTGAAACTTTTTCACATAAGCGTCGCAGCCCCAAACCTTTAAGAAATGACAGCTTAGGTTTCTCTAAACCATAGTTCATACGGTGTCATCTCAACGGAATCACATGGTGCCCTATTAAAGTGAGTGCGGTTGTCTCTAATGCCTAACCCATGAACGATAGTGGTAATTCGATAAGAGATATCATGGTACGCACCATATCCAATAGAGTGCAACTATGATGTTCGGACACACCATCACACTATGGTGTTCCAAAGGTATTAATTGTGAAACAATTTGCACATTGTCTTAATTGTGTGCCAAAACTCAGAACTCGGATATTCATCTCTATGATCATATCATAGATATTCTATCCTCTTGTCACGAAGATCTTAAACTTCACTCTGAAATTACTTGAACCATTCAATAATTCAGACTTGTGTTTCATCAAGTAAATATACTCAATATCTACTCGAATCATCTGTGAAGTAAGAACATAACGATATTCATCGCATGCCTCAAAGACTCATTGGACTGCACATATCAAAATGTGTTACTTCCAACAAGTTGCTATCTTGTTCCATCTAACTGAAACCAAGGCTTTTCACCATCTTGCCCATGTGGTATGTTTTGCATATCTCAAGTGATTCAAAATCAAGTGAGTCCAAACGATCCATCTGCATGGAGTTTCTTCATGCGTACACACCAATAGACATGGTTTGCATGTCTCAAACTTTTCAAAAACGAGTGAGTCCAAAGATCCATCAACATGGAGCTTCTTCATGCGTTTTTACACCAATATGACTTACATGGCAGTGCCACAAGTAAGTGGTACTATCATTACTATCTTATACTTTTGGCATGAAAATGTGTATCACTACGATCAAGATTCAATAAACCATTTATTTAGGTGCAAGACCATCAAATGTATTATTCAAATAAATAGAGTAACCATTATTCTCCTTAAATGAATAATCAGACATGATAGACATAATCCAATCATGTCTATGCTTAACGCAAACACCAAATAACAATTATTTAGGTTTAACACCAATCTCGATGATAGAGGGAGCGGGCGATGCTTGATCATATCAACTTTGGAAACACTTCCAACACATCTAGTCAGCTCTCCTTTAGCTAGTCTCCGTTTATTCCGTAGCTTTTATTTCGAGTTACTAACACTTAGCAATCGAACCGGTATCTAATACCCTGATGCTACTAGGAGTACTAGTAAAGTACACATTCACATAATGTATATCCAATATACTTCTACCGACAGCCTTCTCATCTACCAAGTATCTAGGGTAATTCTGCTCTAGTGGCTGTTCCCCTTATTACGTAGCACTTAGTCTCGGTTTGGGTTCAACCTTGGGTTTCTCCACTAGAGCAGCAGCTGATTTGCCGCTTCATGAAGTATCCCTTCTTGCCCTTGCCCTTCTTGAAACTAGTGGTTTCACTAACCATCAACAATTGATGCTCCTGCTGATTTCTACTTTCGCGTGTCAAACATCGCGAATATCTCAAGGATCATCATATATCCCCCGATATATCATAGTTCATCACGAAGCTCTAGCAGCTTGGTGGCAATGACTTCGGAGAACCATCACTGTCTCATCTGGAAGATCAACTCCCACTTGATTCAAATGATTGTTGTACTCAGACAATCTGAGCACAAGCTCAACGATTGAGCTTTTCTCCCTTAGTTTGCAGGCTAAGAAAATCGTCGGAGGTCTCATACCTCTTGACGTGGGCACGAGCCTGAAATCCCAATTTCAGCCCTCAAACATCTTATATGTTCCGCGACGTTTCAAAACGCCTTTGGTGCCTCAACTCTAAACCGCTTAACCGAACTATCACGTAGTTATCAAAACGTGTATGTCCGATGTTCGCAACATCCACAAACGACGCTTGGGGTTTAGCACACTCGAGCGTGCATTAAGGACATAAGCTTTCTCTCGTCCGCATAATCGCTACGCTCAACTTTCAACTATATTTTCTCTAAGAACATATCTAAACAAAGGAACTAAAGCGCGAGCTACGACATAATTTGCAAAATCTTTTTGACTATGTTCAGGATAATTAAGTTCATCTTATGAACTCCCACTCAGATAGACATCCCTCTAGTCATCTAAGTGATTACATGATCCGAGTCAACTAGGCCGTGTCCGATCATCACGTGAGACGGACTAGTCAACGTCGGTGAACATCTTCATGTTGATCGTATCTTCTATACGACTCATGCTCGACCTTTCGGTCTTCTGTGTTCCGAGGCCATGTCTGTACATGCTAGGCTCGTCAAGTTAACCCTAAGTGTTTTGCATGTGTAAAACTGTCTTACACCCGTTGTATGTGAACGTAAGGATCTATCACACCCGATCATCACGTGGTGCTTCGAAACGACGAACTGTAGCAACGGTGCACAGTTAGGGGGAACACTTTCTTGAAATTATTTATGAGGGATCATCTTATTTACTACCGTCGTTCTAAGTAAACAAGATGCATAAACATGATAAACATCACATGCAATCAAATAGTGACATGATATGGCCATCATCACTTTGCTCCTTTTCGATCTCCATCTTCGGGGCTCCATGATCATCTTCGTCATCGCATGACACCATGATCTCCATCATCATGATCTCCATCATCGTGTCTCCATGAAGTTGTCACGCCAACTATTACTTCTACTACTATGGCTACCGGTTAGCAATAAAGTAAAGTAATTACATGGCGTTGTTCAATGACTCGCAGGTCATACAATAAATAAAGACAACTCCTATGGCTCCTGCCGGTTGTCATACTCATCGACATGCAAGTCGTGAATCCTATTACAAGAACATGATCAATTTCATACATCACATATCATTCATCACATTCTTATTGGCCATATCACATCACATAGCATACCCTGCAAAAACAAGTTAGACGTCCTCTAATGTTGTTGCATGTTTTACGTGGCTGCTATGGGTATCTAGCAAGAACGTTTCTTACCTACGCAAAACCACAACGTGATATGCCAATTGCTATTTACCCTTCATAAGGACCCTTTTCATCGAATCCGATCCGACTAAAGTAGGAGAGACGGACACCGCCGCCACCTTATGCATCTAGTGCATGTCGATTGGTGGAACCGGTCTCACGTAAGAGCGTGTAAGGTTGGTCCGGCCGCTTCATCCCACAATGCCGCCAATCAAGATTGACTAGTAACGGTAAGCATATTGAACAAAATCAACGCCCACAACTACTTTGTGTTCTACTCGTGCAAAGAATCTACGCAATAGACCTAGCTCATGATGCCACTGTTGGGGAACGTAGCAGAAATTCAAAATTTTCCTACGTGTCACCAAGATCTGTCTATGGAGAAACTAGCAACGAGGGGAAGGAGAGTGCATCTACATACCCTTGTAGATCGCTAAGCGGAAGCGTTCAAGTGAACGGGGTTGATGGAGTCGTACTCGTCGTGATTCAAATCACCGATGATCCTAGCGCCGAACGGACGGCACCTCCGCGTTCAACACACGTACAGCCCGGTGACGTCTCCCACGCCTTGATCCAGCAAGGAGAGAGGGAGAGGTTGAGGAAGACTCCATCCAGCAGCAGCACAACGGCGTGGTGGTGATGGAGGAGCGTGGTAGTCCAGCAGGGCTTCGCCAAGCACCGTAGGAGAGGAGGAGGGAGTTGGGAGAGAGAGGGAGGCGCCCAAAGGCCTTAGATTGGTTTTCTCCTCCTTTTTCCCCACTATATATAGGGCCAAGGGAGAGGGGGAGGCGCAGCCCTTGCCCCTTCCTCCAAGGAAGGGTGCGGCCAAGGGTGGGGAGGAGTCCATCCTCCCAAGGCACCTCTGAGGTGCCTTCCCCTTTAGGACTCTTCCTCTCCAAGTGTTTCATGCGCATGAGCCTCTTGGGGCTGGTTCCCCTTGGCCCATGCAGGCCTAGGCGCACCACCTAGGGCCCATGTGGCCCCGGGCAGGTGGCCCCACCGGTGGGCCCTCGGACCCCTCCGGTGGTCCCAGACAATACCGATAACCCCAAAACTTGTCCCGATGGTCAAAACAGCACTTCCCATATATAAATCTTTACCTCCGGACCATTCCGAACTCCTCGTGACGTCCGGATCTCATCCGGACTCAACAACATTCGGTAACCACATACAAGCTTCCTTTATAACCCTAGCGCCATCGAACCTTATGTGTAGACCCTACGGGTTCGGAGACATGCGATACATGACCGAGACGTTCTCCGGTCAATAACCAACAGCGGGATCTGGATACCCATGTTGGCTCCTACATGTTCCACGATGATTTCATCGGATGAACCACGATGTCAAGGACTTAATCAATCCGTATACAATTCCCTTTGTCTAGCGGTATTGTACTTGCCCGAGATTCGATCGTCGGTATACCGATACCTTGTTCAATCTCGTTACGGCAAGTCTCTTTACTCGTTCCGAACACATCATCCCGTGATCAACTCCTTAATCACATTGTGCACATTATGATGATGTCCTACCGAGTGGGCCCAGAGATACCTCTCCGTCACACGGAGTGACAAATCCCAGCCTCGATTCGTGCCAACCCAATGACACTTTCGGAGATACCTGTAGTGCACCTTTATAGTCACCCGATTACGCCAGGACGCTTGGTACACCCAAAGCATTCCTACGGTATCCGGAGTTGCACAATCTCATGGTCTAAGGAAAAGATACTTGACATTAGAAAAGCTTTAGCATACTAACTACGATCTTTGTGCTAGGCTTAGGATTGTCTTGTCCATCACATCATTCTCCTAATGATGTGATCCCGTTATCAATGACATCCAATGTCCATGGTTAGGAAACCGTAACCATCTATTGATCAACGAGCTAGCCAATAGAGGCTTGCTAGGGACATGGTGTTGTCTATGTATCCACACATGTATTTGAGTTTCCTATCAATACAATTATAGCATGGATAATAAACGATTATCATGAACAAGGAAATATAATAATAATAACTAATTTATTATTGCCTCTAGGGCATATTTCCAACAGTCTCCCACTTGCACTAGAGTCAATAATCTAGTTCACATCGTCATGTGATTAACACTGATAGGTCACATCGCCATGTGACCAGCATCCAAAGAGTCTACTAGTGTCTTAAACTAGTTCACATCACCATGTGATTAAGACTCAATGATTTCTTAGGTTTGATCATGTTTTGCTTGTGAGAGAGGTTTTAGTCAACGGGTTTTAGTCAACGGTCTCGAACCTTTCAGATCCGTGTGTGCTTTGCAAATTTCTAGGTCATATTATAAATGCTGCTCACACGCTCCACTTGAAGCTATTCCAAATGGTTGCTCCACTATACGATCCGGTTTGCTACTCGAGTCATTCGGATAGGTGTTAAAGCTTGCATCGACGTAACCCTTTACGCCAACTCTTTATCACCTCCATAATCGAGAAACATGTCCTTATTTACTCCAAGGACAATTTTGACCGCTGTCCAATGATCTATTCCTGGATCATTCTTGTACCCTTGACCGACTCATGGCAAGGCACACTTCCGTGCGGTACACAAGATAGCATACTATAGAGCCTATGTCTGAAGCATAGGGGACGACCTTCGTCCTTTCTCTCTTTTCTGCCGTGGTCGAGCTTTAACTCTTAACTTCATACCTTACATCTCAGGCAAGAACTCCTTCTTTTGACTGATCCATCTTGAACACTTTCAAGATCATGTCAAGGTATATGCTCATTTGAAAGTACCATTAAGCATTTTTGATCTATCACTATAGATCTTGATGCTCAATGTTCAAGTAGCTTAATACAGGTTTTCACTTGAAAAACACTTTTCAAATAACCCTATATGCTTTCCAGAAATTCTACATCATTTCTGATCATCAATATGTCAACAACATATACTCATCAGAAATTCTATAGTGCTCCCACTCACTTCTTTGGAAATACAAGTTTCTCATAAACTTTGTATAAACCCAAAATCTTTGATCATCCTATCAAAGTGCATATTCCAACTCCGAGATGCTTACTCCAGTCCTTAGAAGGATCGATGGAGCTAGCATACCTTTTAGCATCCTTAGGATCGACAAAACTTTTCTGATTGTATCACATACAACCTTTCCTTACGAAAACTGGTAAGGAAACTCATTTTGACATCCATCTGCCAGATTTCATAAATGCAACTCATGCTAACATGATTCTGACGGACTTAAGCATCGCTACGGATGAGAAAATCTCATCGTAGTCAACTCCTTGAACTTGTGAAAAACTCTTCGCCACAAGTCGAGCTTCATAGACGGTGATCTTACCATCCACGTCCGTCTTCTTCTTAAAGATCCATTTATTTCAATGGCTTGCCGATCATCGGGCAAGTCCACCAAAGTCCATGCTTTGTTATGATACATGGATCCTATCTCGGATTTCATGGCTTCTAACCATTTATCGGAATTTGGGCCCACCATTGCTTCTCCATAGCTCGTAGGTTCATTGTTGTCTAGCAACATGACCTTCAAGACAGGATTATGTACCACTCAAGTAGTACGCATCCTTGTCACCCTACGAGGTACGTCAGTGACTTGATCCGAAACTTCATGATCACTATCATAAGCTTCTACTTCAATTGGTGTAGGTGCCACGGGAACAACTTCCTGTGCCCTTGGCAAGGATCCATGCATCGACCCTTTTTGAGTATGGGGCAATGAGATATTGATGAACAAGCATCAAGTGAGGAAACTGATAAGGATTATTAGCAAAAATATATGAATGGTGGCAAGCAAATTATCTGTTTATGCTCTATCCAACACAATAGTGAGCTGTAGGATGGTAACTACAAACTCTGCAGCCTTCTCTTTTTACTGCCCATAATGAGTTGTTAGACAACAATGTTTGAATCTTTTTCGTTCCCAGTGGTTCCCGAAGTAGTTCACTCAAGATTACCTCGCAAAGTACATGATTGGTGGACACACAATGAAGGTTAAAGTATTTCATCCAGACTATAATGAGCATCAAGAAGTCCTAATGAAGACAGTGAAGGATGGACGGGCAGCCATCACAAGGGGTTGGCCTAGAGTTGTCCCTGCATTATGCATGGAGGAGGGCACAATATAGGCATTCCGCTTCACCTTCTCCAGCAACCAGAGTGTCTTTCGCCTCTCTCTTTACAATCTTTAGTACAACCGTGGTTCATCATTCTTTACTTGGTGCTTCTGTAGTTCTTCAGTATATGTACATGTGCATCGAATTATGGATTTGTGGTTGAACCTATATTTGTAATAAACATGGTTGGATATGAAATAAGTGATTGCCTACTTTCAAATTCAAAACATGTGATTTTTAAATTAGGGATTAATTAGGGATTACATTACACACGGTTTGCGAAAGTGAAACGTCTGCGATATACGTGGAGATCAGATACGTTTCTAGGATCCACTATGTGTGCGATCAATCTCCACTGCACACACGACTTTCTCTTGAAAATTGTTTGCGTTAGGCCACCTTGCGCAAACGTTTACCACATAAAAAGTGTGTGTGTGATGGAAAGCCTTTGCCACACAGTTTCTTCTACGCACTGTGTGTGATGCATTCAATAACACAAACGATAAAATTATTAATATCGTGTGCAATGGCAACGCTATCACAAACGATTTAACGAGAAAAATTGTGTGTGATGTACTTGTGAACGGAAATGTTTTCCTTGGAGCGACTGTGTGGGATGTACATACGAATGGAAACATTTAGTGGGGACTGACTGTGTGGGATGTACTTGCGACCGGAAACAATTTCACCGTATAATTGTATTTTTTAGCTCTACTGTATGTATTTCCATATTTGAGCGCTCGCCGGTTGCACACGACCTCATTTTGCCGAACATGTGTGCCAGGAGGGCATATCCCCGACGGTTTCTGGGTCGTGTGGGAAGGACCCCCCTATCGCCCACACTCACTTGGCGACGGTTCCAAATGCCATCGCGGAAAGGGGTTAAAAACCGTTTGTTTAGGACCTACGCGTACCAGTTGTAAGTATTCCCTCAGTTGAGAACCAAGGTATCAATCCAGTAGGAGGAACACACAAGTCACCAATGGTTGCACCTACACAAACAAATAAATACTTGCACCCAACGCGATAAAGGGGTTGTCAATCCCTTCACGGTTACTTGCAAGGATGAGATCTGATAGTGATAGATATAAAAGATAAGTAAAAGTGCAAAATAAGATAAAAGTAAATAAATTGCAGTAAGGTATTTTTGTGTTTTTGATTTTATAGATCTGAAAATAATATGATAAAAATAGACCCGGGGGTCATAGTTTTCACTAGAGGCTTCTCTCTTGAAAGAAAGCATACGGTGGGTAAACAAATTACTGTTGAGCAATTGATAGAAAAACACATAGTTATGACAATATCTAAGGCAATGACATGAATATAGGCATCACGTTTGTGACAAGTAGACCGACTCCTGCCTGCATCTACTACTATTACTCCACACATCGACCGCTATCTAGCATGCATCTAGTGTATTAAGTTAACAAGAATGGAGTAACACCTTAAGCAAGATGACATGATGTAGAGGGATAGATCCAATCAATATGAACAAAACCCATCTTTTTATCCTTAATGGCAACAATACAAATACGTGTCATGTCCCTTTCTATCACTGGGAATAAGCACAACAAGATTGAACCCATTACAAAGCACCTCTCCTACGGAAAGAAAAATCAATCTATTTGGAAAAACCAAATCAATAGATCGGAGAGAAATACAAAGCTATCTTAATCATGTATAAAATGTTTCAGAGAAGACTCAAATAATATTCATAGATAATCTGATCATAAACCCACAGTTCATCGGATCTCAACAAACGCACCGCAAAAGAAGTACATCGAATAGATCTCCAAGAACATTGAGGAGAACATTGTATTCAAGATTAAATAGAGAGAAGAAGCTATATAACTACTAGCTATGGACCCATAGGTCTGTGGTAAACTACTCACACATCATCGGAAAGGTAGCAAGGTTGATGTGGAATCGCTCCGTGGTCAAATCCCCTTTCGGTGGAGTACCAGAAAAGGCCTCCATATGGGATCTCACGAAGACAGAAACTTGCGGCAGTGGAAAAATATTTTAGGTGTGCCCTCTGGTCTACGCGGAATATTTGGGTATTTATAGAAGAAGAATTAGGGTTAGATGAGCCACAAGGGGTCAACATGCTTGAGGGGTGCCCCCTAGGGCACGCCCTACGAGCTTGTCGTCACCTTGTGGCTCCTCTGGCCTCCTCCCAAAGCTTCTAGGGTGTCTTGTGGTCCAAGAAAAACCGTCAAAAAGTTTCGTTCCGTTTGGACTCCATTTGGTATTGATGTTCTGTAAAGGCAAAAACAAGGAAAAAACAACAACTAGCACTTGGCACTAGGTTAATAGATTAGTCCCAAAAAATGATATAAAATAGCATAATAATGCATATAAAACATCCAAGATTGATAATATAATAGCATGGAACAATAAAAAATTATAGATACGCTAGAGACGTATCAAGCATCCCCAAGCTTAATTCCTGCTCGTCCTCGAGTAGCTAAATGATAAAAACAGAATTTTTGATGTGGAATGCTACCTAACATGTTTATCATGTAATCTTTATGTGGCATGAATATTTAGATCCGTAAAATTCAATTTTTTTAATATTGACATAAAAAACAATAATACTTCAAGCATAAAAACAATGATAAAAACAGAATTTTTGATGTGGAATGCTACCTAACATGTTTATCATGTAATCTTTATGTGGCATGAATATTTAGATCCGTAAAATTCAATTTTTTTAATATTGACATAAAAACAATAATACTTCAAGCATACTAAAAAGCAATCATGTCTTTTCAAAATATAATGGCTAAAGAAAGTTATCCCTACAAAATCATATAGTCTTGTCATGCTCAATCTTCTTAACGCAAAGTATTTTTCATGCACAACCCCGGTGTTAGTCAAGCAATTGGTTCATAATTTTTAACGCGCTTCAGCTTTTTCAACTCCCATGCAATATATGATATTGTGCCATGAATATAGCACTATGGGTGGAATAGAGTATGATGTTGGAGGTTGTGTGGAGAAGACCAAAAATGAGAATCTCACATTGACGAGGCTAATCAACGGGCTATGGTGATGCCCATCAATTGATGTCAATGCAAGGAGTAGGGATTTTCATGCAACAGATGCACTAGAGCTATAAGTGTATGGAAGCTCAAAAGAAAACTAAGTGGGTGTGCATCCAACTTGCTTGCTCATGAAGGTCTAGGGAATTTAAGGAAGCCCATCATTGGAATATAAAAGACAAGTTCTATAATGAAAAACATGGTGCTACTTTGAAGCACAAGTGTGGAAAGGGATAGTAACATTGTCCCTTCTCTCTTTTTCTCTAATTTTTTTATTTTTTTGGCCTCTTTGGCCTCTTTTTTTGGGATTTTTGGGCTCCTCTTTTATTTTTGTCCGGAGTCTCATCCCTACTTGTGAGGGAATCATAGTCTTCATCATCCTTTCCTCACATGGGACAATGATCTAATAATGATGATCATCACACTTTTATTTACTTACAACTAGAGAATTACAACTCGCACTGGTACGCGTCGGTCCTAAACAAATTGTTTTTAACCCCTTTCCGCGACGGCATTTCAAACCGTCGCCAAGCGAGTGTGGGCGATAGGGGGGTCCTTCCCACACGACCTAGAAACCGTCGGGGATAGGGCCCCTACAGTACTCCTACTCATTTCTGCTCGCATTGCCATCGCAGTCGGTATTCTGTGGTGCTACATTTACGATGCGCGGCCCATCACAAACGGTTCACTATTATAGAACATGTATGATGCGCGGACCATCACAAACGGTTCGCCTTTAAGAAGATTAGCTAATCGTCGTATGAGTGTCGAACAAGATTATGAAACATCGGACCGTCGTAACATTGTCGTACACGACAACTATCGCACACACTATTCTGTGGTGCAACATTTACGATGCATACTTCATCAGAAATAGTTCATAGTTGCGAATCGTGTATGATAAGGCAACTAACACAAACATTTAGTTTGCTCGCACCGTTTGTGATATTGTCTGACATCGCACA